>SJYR01002777.1:367875-386486 GCA_006410655.1 Kobus ellipsiprymnus
GGTGGGAGGGGGTGGGAGGCAGGAGGGAGGCTCCAGAGGGAGGGACCGTGTGTGCCTGCGGCCGATTCATGTGGGTATGTGACAGAAACCAACACAACATTGTAAAGCTGTTATCCTCCCATTAAAAATAAACAAAAAGAAAGAATCCAAACTCCTGGCTACAGACCTACCATAATATAGTAACTTCACCCAATGCACACTTTCAGATTTTATGCCTTTGCCCTTCCTGTATTCCTCAGTTTACCTTAAGAAAGCAATACAAAATTTCAGTACTTTTTCCCCAATTCATGGTAATTGTTACTGATAGGATTTCCACAAAATATAGCCATGAGGGGCTTAGAGACATAGGTTCAGTCCCTGGGTCAGGAAGGTCCCTTGGAGGAAGGTACGGCAACCCACTCCAGTATTCTTGCCTGGAGAATCCCACAGAGGAGCCTGGCGGGCTGCAGTCCATGGGGCCGCAAAGAGTTGGAGATGACTGAGCGACTAAGTACAGTGCAGCAGAGAGGCAACGAGAAGACAGAAGGAAGAGGCCAGGACTCCCCTGGTCGTCCAGGGGCTGGAATTCCAGTGCTGTCAAGTTAGGGAGCCCAGGTTCGATCCCTAGTCAGGGAACTAGATCTCATGGGCCACAACTAAGACCCAATGGAGACAAACAAAATGAAAAATAAATAAATGTTTAAAAAACATTTAAGGCAGAAGCCATGTGGCAGCAAGACTCATGAGTAAGTAAAAGCCCTGAGTATGCTAAAAACTCTGAGCTAATGATTGTAGGAATTATTGCACATACAAGGTTTTCACAGTGTAAGTCTTTCTAAGGGTAGGGCCAGTTTGAAGTTTTTCATGTTAAATTTTTTAATCATTTAAACTCCCATTAACCAGAAAACCATATATCAGTATTTCTTTTTAATGCTTATTTGAATTAATTCTTATTGGAGTCTAGGACTTCCCAGGTGGTGCTGGTGGTCAAGAACCCATCTGCTTATGCAGGAGACACGAGAGATGTGGGTTCGATCCCTGCAGCTGGAAACATCTCCTGAAGAAGGAGCCAAAAAAAAAATAAAGTCTGACACTGTTTCCCCATCTACTTCCCATGAAGTGATGGGACCAGATGCCATGATCTTAGTTTTCTGAATGTTGAGCTTTATACACACAGATATATCCCTCTGCTTTGGATTTCCTCCCCCTTTAGGTCACCACAGAGGGCTGAGGAGAGTTTCCTGAGCTACACAGGGAACTGTATGGCTTCTCATCAGTTATCTATTTCATACACAGTATCAACAGTGCTTTTATGTCAGCTCCAATCTTCCAATTCATCCCACTTTCCTCCTTCCCTCCTTGGTGTCCATACATTTGTTCTCTGCATCCATGTCTCTCTTTCTGTTTTGCAAATACAATTCAGAGAAATTCTGGGTCAACTCTACGTAAATAATATAGACAAAATGGAATTCCTGTACTTCTAGGATCCATTCAGAAAAGAGAAATTTCTCAAGTACTGCCTCTTTGGCTTCTTGCCTGGGGTCAGCCCATGAAGACTCTTTCAGGCCAACCTACCTGCTGCATATCCCACCCCTGACCTCAGCCCCGAATGTCTCCATGACATCACTAACTTTGTCGCTCCTTTTCCCACGCGGTACGCACCTGCTCATCGCCTCCTTCAGGCTGGCGCGACTGGCTCCTCTTTCCTCCCGGACCTTGCCTCCTCTCAAGGCCAATTTCATCTCTCCACCTAGGTCGAGCTCCTCAAGATAGCCCTTCCGATACCTAAGGCATGGGTAGCCCTCCAACCAGCATCATCACGTCATCCAAAAGCAAAACTGATATACTTTCAATTGCCTGCTTCCTGTCTGTCTTTCCCCCCACCATCTACTACGCAGCCTAGCTAGTGTCAAGACCTTCAAGACATCCCTCTGGGGTCTCAACCCCTTTCAGCTGACGCTTTGCTTCCATTTTACAATCTGTTTTTCCTATACAAAAATCAATGAGTGCAGGATAGCGAGTACAACAGTCTCCTGTGGCCTCCCTAAGATTGATGCCATATTGTCGTTGGCCTACTTACTGCATTTCACTGTTACCAGAAATCAACTGATCAGGCAATTTTGAAAGTATTTTGCATCTATTTATTTCATTTTCACTAACTAGAATGACCCCATAAAACTCAATTGGTTATTTCCAAAAGTAGGCTTACTGCCTGGCAATCTTAAAACTTATATAATTTCCCAGAATGCTGGATCCACATTCTATTGGCCTAGTTACTGCATTTCACTGTTACCAGAAATCAACTGATCAGGCAATTTTGAAAGTATTTTGCATCTATTTATTTCATTTTCACTAACTAGAATGACCCCATAAAACTCAATTGGTTATTTCCAAAAGTAGGCTTACTGCCTGGCAATCTTAAAACTTATATAATTTCCCAGAATGCTGGATCCACATTCTCTTTGAAGTCAATAATGCAAGCCTCTAATTTTCCACCACTGCCATTCCAACTGGTCCAAAAGATTTAGAATAATTTAGTGCCCAAACAGGATATATATTCAGCATAGAAAGAACAGAGAGATTATCATTAAGTCTTTGATCAAATCACATCTTCCAAGCCTCAGGTTCATTACCAATAATAAGAGCATTTTTTAAAAAACTTTTATCTATCCCCGAAAAGTCTGAGAGTCCTTTGGATTAGGGATTGTATTTCATTTTTCTCTGAATCTCCAATGCAAAACACAGATCTGTCAAATAATAACATTAGATTAATCTTGAAAAATGAATATCCACGGATCTTTGAACTTGTGACTTCCACAGAAATATCCAAAACCCCTTACTGACATCATTAACAGCTCTGTATGGCAGCAACAGCCATCCATTTATGATGAAAAAGAGCCCCAGATGCATTAAAATCTGTCCCAAGTTATGAGATTCAGTTTTATGCCAGGATCCCAGAGGGTAATAAAGTACAGTGGAAACTGTATCAGACTCTGTTTTAATTCAAGGCAGCACTTGAATCTGTCCTGTTGGGTAAGCCACAGGATGTGAGCAAACCACAGATACGAAGATCAGAGAGGCCCTGAATGTGAATTGAGTTCCATCAGTCTCCCATTTAAAAGGTTTTGGTTTTAAGAAACTTTCTTGAGCAATGTTAAGCAAAAACTGAGGTTTTTTGGATGAAAAGAAATATCAAAATGAACTCAGAGCCGAGAAGTACAGACAGGTTCCAGGAAGACTTGGTACCAGGAACTGGAACACACTCTCCAGATCAGGCACCAGGCCCACCCATGTCTGAACAGCCCTCTCTTTGGGGCCATCCCTTCTTCCCTCTGAACATCTCTCTACAGAGCAATTTTTCTTTTCCACTTCTGAACAGGCTAAACATGGCAGCCCAGATTCTATTTCTTCTGCTTTTCTATTACTGTGCATTTCTTCTCTGAGTAGGATAAAGGCAGATGGATTCCTGTTTCAGCCTTTGCATCAAACAGGCATTCCCATGGCGTTGGAATCAGAGGAGCCATCGGATTTACGTAACTGAGCAGAGAAGAGAATAGACGTGTTTTAAGTAAACTAAAATATATTCAGAGAGAAACTAAGCCTACATGAGCTGCAAATAAATAAGGAAGAAAATAAAATGGCATTCTTTAAAATTCACATTGGGGTGAAGAAAACACAGTTGACTTATAGGTTTTAGATTTCAAAGTTTAGGGTTGGCTGATATGCCCAGGCACACTTATTATTATTCAATTTTTTTTTTTTTTTTTTCTCAAGCGAGATTGCAACGGGATGGAGAGAATGAGGAGCAAAGAAGTAAAAAAGTGAGACAACCTCCTCTCTCAAGAACTTGAAACTAGGTACTAAGGACCATGAAACAGAAGCTTAAGGCAGACTGGGATATAGTTGGGGTGTGTGTATGTGAGTGTGTTGAAACATGAGAGCTCTCTGCGAGATGAAAGATGAGAAAGAAAAGAACTCAAAAGGGCCATTCTTGAAGCAAGATGCTGGAGAAGGGAGTGCGGCCAGGAAAGCAGGAGAGGACAGACACTTCTTCCCAAGTGATGGAGCTCCCACCAGCTTCCCCACGGCCTCTCCCAACACGGCCACCGCACGGCCTCTCACCCAGCCCCCTTCTTGCTCTCTCCAGCTGGGCCACACTTGTTTACGCCCTCGTGGTCTTGCACGCCTCCACGTGGACTGCTGGATCCCCAGTTGTCTCCTAGTGAACTCTGACTCCCCCATCAGACACGATTCGCAGATCACCTTCTTTGGAAAACTTGACTGATCCCTGCACTCAAGGAAAGTAAATGTTCCTCTCTGGCAATCAAAGACATAAGATACATCAGTGTTTTCATTCCTTCTAACTTCCCACCAGAATGGAAGTACCTTGAGGACCATGCCCAGTTCACACAGATTGAACATTCAAGAAATTTTGAATGAATGAATAAATGAATGAGGAAAGGAAAATCACTGGGTGCTTTAGGAGCTTTGAGATGGAGAAGAAATTATAGCCTCTTGCTGGGCTGAGAAGGATGGGACCGGGTGAAGCTTGAGGAGAAAATAGAACTGTCAGGACAGTCTCTGTTGGAAATTCACTGGAAAGTCAGATGATGGAAGAATCTGGAAGCGCAGTGAGAGCCTAGCTGACGTTCACATGCAAGTGGCATCAACTAATGAGTAAAAATCCACACAACTGAAGTTCGTGACCTTCCTTTAAAGTGAAAAGCAAGTCTCCACAGTCAATAGCTTTATCTGGGAAAGAAATTCAGAGTGATCAAGTCAGATTTGTGAGACCTCCGGGACAGAGCGTCTCAGACAGCTGGAGCTTTCTAAAAGGCATAAAAATACCGACATTCTGTCAAGGTCCATGATCAAAGCCTTGCCAGACTCAACTCATGAAGAAGAAAATCCACTTAATAGTATTAAGAACATCTTTGATTTTTAATCTGGTGCTGTGCAAAAATTGGAATTTTGTTCACCAAGTAGAATTAAGGATCAATTAGAATGTTTTTAAAAATTTGTATATATGCACAATTTAGCAATAGTAACTAATTTGTGTGGCTAGTAAGAAATCATCAGATATAAATCTAATAGAAACTTGAGTGCACTTGCCTCATCTCATTCGCTTTCCTGGAATTCTGCAATTCCAGAACATCATGGAATGTCAGACCTCAGAGGAACTTTGCAGAACCTCTAAGCCAATAACCTCATTTTCTCAGAGGCCAGGAAAAAAAAAAAAAAAAAAAGTGACTTTCAGACCTCCCATTTCATTAGTGGTGGAACTGAGCTGGAAACACAATTTTTCTCATCTTTCCATCAAGTGATCTTCCCACTGCACCATGCCATGAAAATAAAGTTAAATTATGTTCAATTAAAGAATTATTCACCATGGTTTAAAAGTTTACTGTCCAAAAGTATTAGGTTAAATAATGTTTTCATGCCAAATGTCATAACCACTCAGATTTCCAGAAAATACTGTTGCTTTCTGGAACCCTTTGTTCCCTTGGAGCTTCAGAAAATCAGGGCTCTATAATATTGAACAAATCTTATGTCCTCTAAGCGTTCTGAAAGGAAACGATTGTTACTGATGTAGGCCATAGTAGGTAGAGGGTGGGAAAGCAGGGACTTGACAAAAAGCCCGGAAGAATGGGTTGAACCCAGAGAGTCAGAGGAAGGAATCGCACCCCTGACCAAGATAAAAGAAAACACAGGGGAGGCTTCGAGGGAACCTGGTTGCCAAATTTTATTGGAATTAATTTGTTTAGAGGTCTTCCCAGGTGGCTCAGTGGTAAAGAATCCACCTGCCAATCCAGGAGACACACAATCAATCCCTGGGTCGTGAAGATCCCCTGCAGAAGGAAATGGCGACCCACTCCAGTATTCTTGCCTGGAAATCACATGGACAGAAGGAGCCTCACGAACTACAGTCCATGGGCTCTCAAAAGAGTCAGACACGACTGAGCGAATAAACACAACAATTTGTTTAGAACAGTGCTTCTCAGGGCATATTCCACAGAACACTGGTTCCATCACATGCTCTACAAAAAAATAATAACGAGGGGGGAATTCTATGTTCAAACATGAGTGAGACATGCTCTTCACCCTCTTGAAATACCCCCTTACACATTAGGTTATAAAAGGTGCCGTGTCTGCCTGCCATCAAATGTCTTTATTTTGTGTGTGTGTCCAATAGTTTAAACATGAAAAAGCCATTCTGAGCTCTAGGGCCACATGGAAAGAGACCACTCATCAACTTTCTGCTCCTTGCAGACACCTGCCATCAAGGTCTCTCATGATTTTTTTTCCGTGTGTGTGCTGTGTGCCCAGTCGTGTCCGACTCTTTGTGACCACATGGGCTGTAGCCCATCAGGCTTCTCTGTCCATGGAATTTTCCGGGCAAGAATACTGGAGTGGGTTGCCATTCCTTCTTCAGGGGATCACATAATGTTTGTTAATATCCCATGACCTCCTAACTCTGCAGGAGACACTTGAGAAAATATAGTTCAGCAAACTGACTCTGGAATGCTGACCCTGATTGCCAGCTGGAGAGCATGTTAAATGCAGCTCCCTGAAACCGGAATCTGTGTTTTCATCAAGCACTCTAGGTGATTCTGACACAGGCAGTCCAAAAATCACACACTGAAGGGAATGCTGACAGTAATGGGAAAACATGGGTGATGTAACCTGGGGGTTGAAGATCAAGACATGCCCACACACAATGAAGTTAAATTGAGCTAGAGCTCAGTTATCTCAGAGAATATGGCAAAGCTTCTGTAGGGGAAAGAAATCCCATCTCCCGGAAATAATCGGTGGAAGATTTCCTAAGAGGAGGGGCAGTCATAGGCCTGCCCCCCAGGGTGCCCTGTGCCCAGGGGATGTCTCAGTGAGCATCTCTGCCACCACCACCGGAGCCTGGTGGTGTGGGCAATGAGGTCGCCTCCCTTTCCTTATTTTCTGAGCAAGGAGAGGCATTCATTCCGGGCTTCAGTAAATCTGGAAAATAAAAGAAGAAAGAGTAATATATAACTGAATAAACTAGCTCTTAAGGGCTTCACTGGAGAAGGAAATGGCAACCCACTTTGGTATTCTTGCCTGGGGAATCCCATGGACAGAGGAGCCTGTTGGGCTGCTGTCCATGGGGTCTCACAGAGTCAGACATGACTGAAGCGACTTAGCATGCATGCATGCACTGGAGAAGGACCTGGCAACCCACTCGAGTGTTCTTGCCTGGAGAATCCCAGGGACAGAGGAGCCTGGTGGGCTGCCATCTATGGGGTCGCACAGAGTCGGGCATGACTAAAGTGACTTAGCAGCAAGGGCTTCACTCAGCTCAATATCAGGCTCTCTTCTCTGGAGCTTGTAGTCTCCACCCAGCAGAAGTCTCTAGCATGTTTCCATGGCATGGGGGCCTTCACTCCAGAGGTGTCCTGAGTCCACTCAGCTGTGCACATCTCTTCCCACCCCACCATCCACCAAGCATCTCCATTTGGTAGCTGGAAATCGGCCATGGTGGGAGCGCTTACACCACGGAAATGAGCACAAATCAGGGAATTGTTTATTATTTTTCAGAGCTACTTGTTAAACAGCTACCGGCATCACTGCTTCAAGCGCACCATCCAGAATGCATAGTAGCTCATGGATAAAAGTGAAGGCTGGTATGCTCACACAGATCTTGTTTTGAATCCCACAACCGTCTCCCTTACTAGTTATAAAACCCTTATTGGACTTTCCTGGTGGAGCAGTGGGTAAGAAGCCACCTGCCAATGCAGGGGACATGCGTTCATCCCTGGGCTGGGAGGATTCCACATGCCACGGGGCAACGAAGCTCGGACGCCACAGCTACTGAGCCTGCTCTCTGGAGCCCACAAGCTGCAACGACTGAAGCCCAAGCACCTTAGAGCCTGTGCTCAACAAAAGAAGCCACCGCGGTGAGAAGCCAGGCACCGCAACTAGAGTCACCCCCGCTCGCCATAACCAGAGAAAGGCCAGGCACATCAACGAGGACCCACTGCAGCCAGGAATGAGTAAATAGTAACAAACGGATACATGTAAAAGACGCCCTTACTCTCTCAGTCTCTGTCTACCCTTCTGCAGAAATAATCGCTCCTTCCATTTATAGGGCTGGGAGTTCCATACGAAGAAACTGAGCCTGATGCTTGACACACGGGCAGTACCCACAGGTTGAGTCTAGACATAGTAAGGCCCTAAATGTAGAACCAGGAGAGGCCCCGAGGAAGACATGAGTTCTCCATCTGTCCTGTCTAACGCTTCCCAAGGTTCACGTCCTGGCTGAGAACCTGCCTCTTCTGCGGGTGCCCGCCAGTGAGCATATCTTCAGAGAGCTCTCAGGATACCTGCAGGACCTTTCTCAATAGAGTAAGTGGACTCCCATCAGGACGCAGGCCAGCTACCCCAAGGGATGCACATATATTAGCGGGTGGGGTGTGTTTTATTACAGCCCCTCCACACCCGTGGTGGCTCAGTGGTAAAGAATCCACCCGCAATGCAGGAGACAAGGGAGATGCAGTTTCGATTCCTGGGTCGGGAAGATCCTTTGGAAGAGGGTATGGCAACCCTCTCCAGTATTCTCGCCTGGAGAGTCCCATGGACAGAGGATCCTGGTGGGCTGCCGTCCGTAGAGTCTCAAAGAGTCGGCCAGGACTGAGCAACCGAGCACACACAGAGCAGCTCCAAATGCATAATCATGCCTTGCCTGGAGCTCTTGTTACTTTCTTCTCCATTCGCAGGCCTCAAGGACAGACACTGTCTGGGTTCCCTTTGTATAAACTGAATGCATTTTTTTGAATGACTGAGACAGCAATGAACGAAAAAAATGTGAAATTTTTATGAACCTTAATAGAGATTTCATTTTTCCCACCTCAGTAAGAGCAGTCTGCCTGCAGTCAAGCCTTCCCCACATGTCTGAGGATGCTAGGAGGCCTCCAGAGCCGCATCACCAGCTCCTCTAGCCAGAGAAGAAGAAAAGTGCACTAAAGAACATTCACCACAGGGCAGCTCAGAGATGCTGACCGTTTAGACCGAATCCCTAAGATCCAATTGTTTTCTTGTTATTTGCCTCTCCTAAGGGCTGAGGTGATTCACGGTGAAGTACGTTTCCACAATCCAAGATGTTTAAGGTCTCAGCGCCCAGATCGCACTCGTCTGGCACGAGTTGGCATTTCCCATCCCTCTGTCTCATCCTGCAACAGCCCCACTGTCTCCAAGATTCTCCAAACATTTCTCTTATTTCTGCTCTATAGGAGGAAAGAGCTTCTTCTTTTTTTAAAGACTTTAATTGAATTAGACCAGAAATCAGTATGCAACCCATAGTCCAAGATATGTTGAGCAGGAAGAGAGATCAACGTGTCACTTATTTCGTTAGCTATAATTTAATGACATGCAGAAACTCTTTGCAATGGTGTGTTCCCAACAGCCCTTGATGTTCCGAGTATAAGGACAGCTTCATTTGGATGAGGCTATCGAGAAGAACTTCTGCAAAAAATCAGGCTTGGAAAATTCAGGTGGCTGCAGGAAATAACTTCTGAGCTAAGAACACTTAACTCCTTAACATCCTGGTGGCTCAAATGGTAAAAGATCCGCCCATAGTGGAGGAAACCTGGGCTCAACCCCTGGGTCGGGAAGTCCCCGGGCGGAGGGCATGGCAACCCACTCCAGAATTCTTCCCTGAAGAATCCCATGAACAGAGGAGCCTGGTGGGCAACAGTCCATGGACTCACAAACAGTCGGACATGGCTGAGCGACTAACACTTTCACTAACATCCTTTATTCAGCTGATATCTGTCAAAGGTCTGCTTCGTCCATACTACACAGTCCTGGAATCCGGAACAGAGGGCCCTTGCCCCACCAGGGAGCTTACGGACCAGTGAGGGATCAACTCTGAGCCACTGCTTCCATTCAATAATTGCAACAAGAGGTGGGAAATATTACAAAAACGAAGTACTATGAGAGGGGCTGGTGGAATCTGCAGGAGTTAGGGGCTGTGTTCTGAGGAATGGACGCTGAAGCTGAGATTTAAAAGATGAGACGTGGGCCTCACACAGCATAGAGAATATTTTAGGGTAAAGGACTACAGTAAGCAAAAGGATCCAAGGTGGAAGAAAGCAAACCAAGAACCGAAACAAGGTGGCTGAAGTGTCGCGGGGAGACACGGGCCCGGCGCCATGGCCAAGTCACGGAGTTTGGCCATTGTCTTGAGAGCAAGGGGAAACCATGAGAGCGTTTCCAGGGCACGAGTGGCCTCCTCAGCTTTGTATTACACGATTTTTCTGGCTACTGCACAGTGAGCGGGCTGGAGGAAGGCAAGACAGGCTCCCGGAGGCCCATTGGGAAGCATCGTCGTGATCCACGAGAGGGAATGAAAGGGGCTTCCTCCCAAGCACCAGGATGTTGGAGATGCAACCACACAGAGGTTCCCCTAGAGCTTCCAGAACCGCTGAGGGGGAGCTGTGTCCTGTCGGGCAGACCAGCGCCACGGGGCTCACGGACCGAGGTTTCCAGCTTGCACGACTCCAGATCTCCAGGGCGCACCACGCCCACCCTCCCAGGGCCTGGGTGACCGGCTGCAGGTGATGCCGATCGTCCCTGCTGGGCCCGGTACTGACCCAGCGGCACTGCACAGCCTTCTGCACGCAGCCGCTACCTTTGGCTGAGTGGGGACAGCGGGCAGAGGAGGGGAGACAGCGACAAGGTCCCCACGTGGACGCACTGAGGACGGAGCCAGCGAGTGGCCCGGTGACCCTGCACAGCCACCGGCCCTCGTGCGCTCCAGCTTCTTCATCTTCCTGCAGAATAGGGCACGTCCAGCTCTCCCCGGGTTTCCTGAGGGTCACAGGAGACATGTGTTCATACACGCAAGGGTTATATAGCACAGGATCTCCCTGAGAAGCCGTCGATTTGGACCCGAGCTTGAGTCCCACCAGGACTTCCCTGGCGGCTCAGACTGTAAAGAATATGGGGTTCAGTCCCTGAGTCGGGAAGATGCCCTGGAGAAGGGAAGGGCTACCCACTCCAAGATTCTTGTCTGGGTTATTCCACGGACAGAGGAGCCTGACAGGCTACAGTCCATGGGGTCAGAAAGTGTCGGGCATGACTGAGCGACTCACACACACACACACACACACACACACACACGAGTCCCACCTGGGCCACTTAGCCATTGTGACTTGGGCAAGTTAACCAAGTTCTCTGGGGTTCAGCTTTCTCAGCGGTGAAAACCGAGAGGCTAAGACCTACCCGGAAAGATGGTCCTGGAGGTTAATCGGGCCAGTACTGCTTATTTCTGCCTCCGTATCCACAGGAAGGCGCACCAGGCGCGGGCTGCTCTCAGAGCTGGGGAGGCGGGGATGGAGGGAATGGAGATGAGACAGCTCAGGAGTGTAGAGCAGAGGTGGGGTCTGTGCACAGAGAGGACGAAATGATTCCGGAGTGAAGAGGAATCTGCCAGATAACCCTGGGGAGAGACTGTAACTAGCTTTTAAAGGGATGCTGGAATGGGACATGCCGATCAGGTGAAATCCTTCAGCTGGGAGCGCTCAGCAATGGACATGCACCTCCTGCCCCTCCAGTCGCTCCTGTTTTCAGCTGAGGAGCTTGGCTTGTGCTGGTGCCAGCTCCAGGCTGTCAGCGCAGAGCCAGCCTGCTCTGGCTGTTAGTTGCTCAGTCCTGTCCGACTCTTTGTGACCCCTAGGACTCTAGCCCACCAGGCTCCTCTGTCCATGGGATTCTCCAGGCAAGAATCCTGGAGTGGGTTGCCATTCCCTTCTCCAGGGGATCTTCCCAACCCAGCAATCAAACCCAGGTCTCCTGCATTGCAGGAGGATTCTTTACCTTCTGCACCAGGGAAGCCCTGGGTGGTGTGCTTTTATTCCCTTATTGGCAGCCATAAACACCCACTTGTGCTAGGCCTCAGAGCAGCAAGGCTTGGCGTCCGCCACAAGGAACTCACAATCAGCTGGAGCAAGGGCTGTAGCATCGTAAGTAAGGGGGTCCAGACACCGAGTCCAGACAGCCCAGTTAGAGGGACTTCTTCGGGGCAGGGGGGGGGGGGGGCATTCGAGTGGTGTTTTGTACTGAGTAGGAGAAAGGAAAACAAAGTGGGCCCCCTGAGCTGAGCCCTGCGCAAGCATCATCTCTGAGTTCAGAAGAAAGGCCGTGCGGGTGGAGGAAAAAAACAGCCTGGGCAAAGGCAGGAGGTGGGGGGCGGATCTCAGCCCTGAACTGAGCCGTTAAACACGACCAGTCAGAATGGAAGTGGAGTTGCCCCAGGGTTCTTCATGCCAAAGCAGTTCAGAGACGGGATAAATCCACAGAGCACCAGAGCTAGTGAAGTGCATTGACTAACTGTCCAGTCTTTCAAATGAGAGGCAACTAGGGCATCAGAGAGGTGAGGAGACAAGCCCAGTGTCACAGCAATGATTTCACAGTCGGGACAGAAAGCCAGGCTTTCTCTCTGCCACCCAGGCATGGATTCTTTCTTTTGCACTAAAGCAAAGGTCCCTGAGCCAGATATTCATTCTGGCCAACAAACTAGGAATTCTGCTAACATGGTGTGCTAACAGTCCTGCGCCAGCAACATCCTCCAGCCCTCTTGGTTGTATCAAGGGCTGGGAGAGGGAGGGAGGAGAAGATGCAAACCGAGACTCACCAGGACACAGCCGACCAGTCAGAAGAGAACAAGGGCTTACATATTACCCGGCGTTGGGAACAATCCACACCTCCAGCATTGGGAGCATGATTAAACAGCAATGAATCTGCTCCACTGCTCCTCAGCTATTAAAATTTTACAAATATGACAATATTAAAGTACCAAAAATATAATACAAGAAAGATATAAAGTAATTTTGTTGATCAATGGCTAAGTTGAGTCTGACTCTTTGCAACCCCATGGCCTGCACCACACCAGGCTTCCCTGTCCATCACCAACTCCTGGAGCTCGCTCAAACTCATGTCCATCGAGTCAGTGATGCCATCCAATCATCTCATCCTCTGTCGTCCCCTACTCCTCACCTTCAATCTTTCCCAGCATCAGGGTCTTTTCCAATGAGTTGGCTCTTCACATCAGGTGGCCAAAGTATTGGAGCTTCAGCTTCTGCATAAGTCCTTCCAATGAATATTCAGGACTGATTTCCTTTAGGATGGACTGGTCGGATCTCCTTGCAGTCCGAGAGACTCTCAAGGGTCTTCTCCAACACCACAGTTCAAAGCATCAGTTCTTGCATGCTCCAGCCTTCTTTATGGTCCAACTCTCACATCATACATGACTANTGCATAAGTCCTTCCAATGACTATTCAGGACTGATTTCCTTTAGGATGGACTGGTCGGATCTCCTTGCAGTCCGAGAGACTCTCAAGGGTCTTCTCCAACACCACAGTTCAAAGCATCAGTTCTTGCATGCTCCAGCCTTCTTTATGGTCCAACTCTCACATCATACATGACTACTAGAAAAACCATACCTTTGACTACATGGACCTTTATAATCATATATTAACACTATAAAAGAAAAAAAAACTGAAAAGGAAAATAAACTAAAAATGTTGGCAAATGATTATTTCGGTAAAAAGTGATTTTGCTAAATAAGAATGAACTAAAAGTAATTTTTAAAATTTTAATTGTGTAGTTTTTCCAAATTGTCTTTAATCAGCATACTATACCTTTGTGTTACTAAGGCATAATAACATATACACATGCTGCTGCTGCTAAGTCGCTTCAGTCGTGTTGACTCTGTGCGACCCCATAGATGGCAGCCCACCAGGCTCCCCCGTCCCTGGGATTCTCCAGGCAAGAACAGGAGTGGGCTGCCATTTCCTTTTTCAGGAGATCTTCCCGCCTGGGGGACTGAATTCACATCTCCTGCACTGGTGGGTGGATTCTTCACCACTGAGCCACCTGGGAAGCCCACCGATCTATACAGACACATGTAAATCATATTTCTCACTTTACCCTCTTCCACTGGGAACACCAGGCTAGTCACGTTTAAGGTCAGTTAATAGGCAATCAGCTTGTGTGCCCAGTGCAATCCAGTGGAAGATAGAAAAACTTAGAAGATCTAAGCCTGTACTCAAAGTCTTGGAGAAAGTTGACTAGTCCAAGGGCAGACTCTGGTGCCTGGCAGATCCTCATTAATTATTCATTGAATGAATGAATGAATGAATGTGAGTCTATGAGGGCTATGTATAGAGAGTCTGTGATCTGCTCAGCAGCATTCTCACCTGGTCCACTGAGCAGAAAAGCCTGGAACTGCTTTTCCTAGAATCCCTTGCAGCTCTTGGCTCTGGGTCAGTTCTGCCAAGGAGAGGCACTCAGGGGGCTCTAGAGGACTGAAGAGGAAAATAAAATATGATGTCCAAGGGGCAGCTGTTTGCAGGTGTGTGGGCATTCGGCAGAGACAGATGTTTGGGGATATCACCCTGAGAATCACACTTTTTGGTGCCACAAGCCGTTGAATGACCAGCCACCGCTCCCAGTGCCCTGGGAGTTCCTCTTCTTGGAGCAGCCACTGAAGTCAGTGGGACAGCTTCCCCAAAACCTCTGTGCTTCAGGATTTCCTGAAAATGGAAATCTCTGCATTTCAGGGGCCATGGAAATCTCTAGCTCTCTGTATTAAACCTCTTTCTACTTGAAATACTGAGAGTGACTTCTGCCCAAACCATGACTGATATGGGGGATACGTAATGAAAGGCAAGACTGAGTGGGTCCTGGTGTTACACAAGTTACATGAAAGCTGGCAAAGCTGAGTCACGGGATGCAGTCCAAGCTAGAAGAATGGACCAGACGTGTGAACTGCATGCGTGTGATGGATGCCTCTCCTTCCTGCTTTCTTCATTCAAGCACCCCTTCAATTTTTCTGTCACTCTTTCAGTTTCTTTCTCTAAAGCTTTTGTTTTTATCATCAGGAGAGGTAAGAAAAGCTTCCCTGCTGGCTCAGTTGGTAAAGAATCCACCTGCAATGCAGGAGACCCAAGTTTGATCCCTGGGTGGGGAAGATCCCCTGGAGAAGGAAATGGCAACCCACTCCAGTAATTCTTGCCTGGAGAATCCCATGGACAGAGGAGCCTGGGGGCTACAGTCCGTGGGGTCATGAAGAGTCAGACATACCTGAGCATCTGAGCATCTATAGAGGTGAGAAAAGCCTATTATCAGCTTTTTTCCTAATAACTGCTAATAAATATTGATTTTTTTCCCCAGGAGGATCTCATTTGGGCAGTTAACAGCTTTGTTTCATGTCAGTTGTAGCCAATCCCTGGGAATAAACCAGGCATGGTCTTTACCAAGTTCCTGAGACAGCTCAAGCCCAGACCACTCCTTTCCCGGGACTGTTTTGGATGAACCAGTCCCTACATTCTCAGGGGCGGTGGAAGAGTAGCACAAAGCCCGCTCCAGAAAGCCCTGTCTGAACTAAGGACACATTTGGCCATCTCATTCGTATTCATTATCCATCCAATCCAAACACACGTCAGACACTGGGGTGGGTGATGGAGACAATGGCAACAAGACATGGTCCCCATCTCTGAGCAGCTCAAACGGTTTAGGACAGCAACCAGTGCTAAACCTGCAGCTGTGCAAGGTGCCTCATTAGAGTCAAACAGTGTTCTCAACCAGCTGCTGCTTCAAAAGCAAACTGCAGGCCCACAGACTAAAGAGCGAGCCCTGAGTGGAGATAATGCTCCTTCTGAGCAGCGAGCATCCTGCAGGCCCTCCGGGTTCTGGAGGGTCAGGTTTGGAGAAAAGGAAATGGAGTCTGCTTTTTAAAGGCGAAAGCTGGAAATTCTCTCTGCCTCAGTAGGAAAACAAAGCCGCCGAACGTCACTGACTGGAGGGTGACATCTGCGCTTAGCCCTCAGGTTCACGAAGTGTCGACATGGCGACAGGGGTCTCTGTGTGGACAGGGTGTCCCTGCGAGCAGGGCTTCCAGCTCCTCTGCCCCTTGTCTAATTTGAGACGCTGGCTCCCGGTTGTCAGTTTAGCAAAAGCCAGGTCTGCGACGCTGACGGCAGGATGGATGGTGTGTCAGGGCTCATTAAGACGATGAGCGTGTAATTAATCAGGATTCTGTTTACAGTGCGAGTGACTGCTAACAGTTACAACAGGACAACACAACAGCCGCAGCTGGGACGCCCCCAGGAGGGTGGTGAGCTCCTACAGCGGAGGGTCAGGGGAGAGACCGTGTGCTGAGCCCGTATAACGCCTTACCAGCTGCCCAGAGGAGCTTTCTTTCATTCATTTCAATTCTCACTATAACTTGTGAAGTAGATGTTACCAACCCTCCTTTTATAAAGGCCCGAGGCTCAGATGAAGGAACTTGCCTGAGTTGAAGGGTTAGTAAGAGGTGGAAGTGTAATCTGAACCCAGGTCCATCTGACTCATACCTGTCCTCATCACAGCCATGACCCAAACTCCAAAAACGGTGGCATTTGCCCTAAAAGGGCCTCCCTGTCTTTGGGCCAATGATACAGGTTTTCGTTAATAATTGTGATGTAGGCACTTACTGCAGCGTGCCATTACTTTTGTTAAAATTTGACCACTGATTCAATTCAATTCAACACACTTTTGAGCTAGACTTGGCACTGTGGATGCACAATTGAAGAGGTTATTCTGGCCCTGAAGGATCTCACAGAGCAGGGGGAAGACAGACAAGAAAACCAGTAATTACTGAACTGTGTGAATGCCGAGATAACTGTATGTTAGTCTCAAGGTCTCACAGAATCACCACAAGCGTCTGATCCAACAGAGACACGCAGGAAGCCTTCCCAAAGGAGGTGTCAACCCAGGTATAATAGATGAGTAGGAATTGCTTAGAAAAAGGAGCAGAACTAAAGCCTAGGAAATAACACACGCACAGGAAGAGGGATGTGAACGAGCCTTGAAGGACACAGAGAAACAACAAATGATTCTCTTTGGCTGGAGGGAAGGGGGGCGGACCCACACAGTGTGGCCGAGGGGACCTCACGACACTCCTTCCACTTAGTCCAGCCCAGAGGATGCCACCTGGGACTCAGTGGTGCCAGCCATTGTATCCCAACCGGGGGAAACTGGTCAGTAAGAGACACATGACCGAAGGTGGGCAAAGAATAGTCTCTTGGAGACCTTTCTTCCAGCAAAGCTCCTACAAGCTAGACGGGCACCTTTGCTAGTTAATACAAAGGTGAATTTTGGGCCAGCTAAGGCGCAGGGGACCCAGGGAACAATGAATAAGGGGGATCTTTTCAGAAAGCAGGGCAGGAGACCTGGCAGATGAGGTAACCAAGGAACGTGGCACTTCGTGATGGTCGGGAGTCTGCAGAAGTCCTGTCCCAGAGGACTGGCCATGTGTCAGACCAGTGACAGTCACGCTTCCATTCTCTCCTTTTCCAACACCGTGTAGCTGTTCTCTTGCCCCTACTTGGCCGCCGCATACTGAGCATGTCGGGAGGTGCAGATCTAGAGGATTTGGCCCTGGAGTGTTTAGACCACTGGTCAGTAAGGACATCCAAACGTGAAGGCACACACCGCCCATCATTTAGAGATCCTCGCTTTCGAGTTGGTCAGGACCTTGGGGTTGTCTCCCTCAAGAAGGGAGAGCATTTTTTGTAAAAGTCAAGAATATTTTTGGTTGCCAAATGGTGTGTTGAAACCAGATGCAAGTTACTAGCTAAGAGATTACATCTCTCAGCCTCCCTTGTACTTATGTACATGTAGCCATTTGACTAAACGTTAGCCAATAATGTGTAAAGAGAAGTTGTTGAGTATGAATTGCTTAAAATGAAGATAGTTGCTGGGATAGGCACTAATTTTTTTTAACCTTCCGTTATTTCTGCTGCTTCTTACCTGGAATGCAATGATGGCTGGTGCTCCAGCAGCCACGTTTGACTATGAGGCAATACCAAGCTAGAAGCCACATACTAAAATGGTGAAACAGAGACAGAAGGATCCCTAGCCTCTAAAAGACACCATGGAACTGACACACCAGTTCTTAACGTTAAGTACAATAAACTTTCATCTTGTTTAAGTGGCTGCATTTTCCCCCCTGGTTTTTGATTCTAGTAACTAAATATAATTCCTAACAAATAATCTATAAGTATGCAGAAATTTCCAAAGTTATTTATCTATAGTGCCGGAAGCCAGCATGGGGAATCCCACCCATGGCAAAGGTCATGATGAAGGGGGCCTGACAAAACGCAAAGGCGGGATCAGGCCTCAGGGTCCCCCCCGCCCAAATTTTCTTGAGCATCAACCCCCAGAACCAAAATCTGTCTGCTTTACTATATTATGCCTTTCAGCAACTCCTCTGACATTAACAGGGGGCTATCCCCTACCACCTTTTTCGGGAAAAAGTTAACTTAGAGCTCCAGCTAACAGTCTCCTGCATATAAAAGGAGTATCTCGGCTCAAACCCCTCTGGTAGCTTTCTAACTTGCCTGACAGTTCTGTCTGGACCTTTTACAACAATGCATGCACTTGCTCACAGCCTCCCAACCGCGAGAGGCACAGGAAGCTTGAAACATCCTAGGAATGTAGGGGCTTCCGAGGAGTCAAAATCATTAGAATAGGACAGATTAAGGGTTTCATTTGTTGAGCCAATACTTGCTGCCAAATGTTCATATCTTTTATTTGTTAATATAGTTGGTATATAGAA
>SJYR01002777.1:389378-412042 GCA_006410655.1 Kobus ellipsiprymnus
GTTCCTATGCAATATTGCTCTTTACAGCATCAGATCTTGCTTCTATCACCAATCACATCCACAGCTGGGTATTGTTTTTGCTTTGGCTCCATCCCTTCATTCTTTCTGGAGTTATTTCTCCACTGACCTCCAGTAGCTTATTGGGCACCTAATGACCTGGGGAGTTCCTCTTTTGGTATCCTATCATTTTGCCTTTTCCTACTGTTCATGGGGTTCTCAAGGCAAGAATACTGAAGTGGCTTGCCATTCCCTTCTCCAGTGGACCACATTCTGTCAGGCCTCTCCCATGACCTGCCCATCTTGGGTTGCCCGGCAGGCATGGCTTGGTTTCATTGAGTTAGACAAGGCTGTGGTCCTAGTGTGATTAGACTGACTAGTTTTCTGTGAGTATGGTTTCAGTGTGTCTGCCCTCTGATGCCCTCTTGCAACACCTACCATCTTACTTGGGTTTCTCTTACCTTGGTGTGGGGTATCTCTTCACGGCTGCTCTAGCAAAGCACAGCCACTGTTCCTTACCTTGGACGAGGGGTATCTCCTTACTCCACTGTTCCTGACCTTCAACATGGGATAGCTCCTCTAGGCCCTCCTGCGCCCGCACAGCCACCTCGCCTCGGGTTGCTCCTCCCGGCCGCCGGCCCTAGCCTCGGGCTCCAGGTGGCTCCTCAAGGTCACTGCCTCTGGCCTCAGGTGCGAGGTGGCTTCTCCTGGCCGCCCCTGACCTCAGACGCAGGGTAGCTCCTCTGGGCCGAGCTTAGTGAGCCAGCCCACAGCCGCCTGCGCTTTGAGGGTGATACAGATAAAAAAAAAAAAAAAAAACACTTCAGGGAAAATGAGATTAACATTCATTAAAGAAGAGAGCCATAAAATGTTAACAGGCCTTTGGCCAGAAGATAATGTAAACACCTGAGACCCTTTGTATACGGAAAGATTTGCAGAAAGAAAGCCTGGTCTTGATAAGGATCAGGGCTGCTGACCCTACATAACTTTGTATTATCTGTTGATCTCTATGTACAACTGAATGTATAAAAAGCTTTCCTGGAAAATAAAGGATGGACCAGTTCCTGGAAAGACTGGTTTCCCCCATGTCGACTCTCTCTCTCTCTCTCTCTTTCTCCCTCTCCCTCCCTCTCCTTTTCAGGCTGATCCCTTGGAACGCAGAGGCTCTCCTTCTCTACTTATTTGCCCGGGCTTCTAAGACCCACAAGAGAGGGAACCCAAGGCAGGGCACCCTCCACTATTCAAGCGGGCACCTGTGGCCTAACATAGACAGTGCAAGTTTCTTGTCTTGAAACTTTACTAGCTTTCTGTGTAAACCAAGGAATATCAGCCTCTTTTCTCCACTTATTTTTCTACTACACTATTTCTTTCTAATCTCCCTCCATATCTTTAATCAAGCAATTAATTCCTAGGACTCCCCACTTCGAATTCCCTGGATCCACCGGGGCTGGACCCCGGCACTATAGTTGAGTTCTCTCCCATTAACTCCAAAGCTAGCCTCTAGCTGAATGTGCCAACTGTCACAAACTCAACATTTTCACCATCAAATTCATTGTCACTATGTCCAGTCCCACCCACACTGAGTCTGTTCTTCGACTTGAGGCATGTAGGAATGAGTTACTGAAGAGCCAACAAGCAGTGAGCGCTGGACCGCAGGAAGAAGACTCTGTGCCAGGACTGCTGCCTGAGTGAAGGGAGGAAGGGCTCACAAACACACACCAGCACCCTTCCTGGGCTAGAACACCACTAGGGAGTCATGGTAGCCTCGGTTTGCTCCAGACCAAGGGTCCAAAGGTACGTCAGTACTCGTGATGAGCAGAGAAGACAGGGATGGCCTCGCAGGAGTAGGAAAAGTATGGCCCAGGTACTACTGTTGGAAATGTCTAGTAGTATTTTATAAAGAAATGCTTCCAGAGGAAACATTGGCAATGCCTCTCAATCACATCACATAGGCTACAGCCAAGAGACGGCCATGTTCCCGGCTTTGTTGGGCCTGGAGTAAGAGTGAGGGCAAGTACATAGCTTCTGTGAATGTAGGCTGTGGTCTCTGTGCTCTGGAGGCATGAAGTGTGTGCGGTGTGTGCATAGTGCAAATGTGTACACACAGGTATCTTCTGTGTGTTGGGGGTAGCTAGAGTTTGGAGGGAGGTTGTGAGTAGAAGAGTGAAGGAGGCTGGCGTGCCTTCACCATAAGGTCACGTCCTGGACCGTGAGAGTTCACCGTTTATCTCGGACCTTCCTGTCTTCACTCTCCTGTGGGCCCCACAGGAGCTTACGTGTGTGCATGCTAAGTCACTTCAGTTGTGTCCGACTCTTTGTGACCCCATGGACTGTAGCCCGGGAGGCTCCTCTGTCCATGGGATTTCCCAGGCCAGAATACTGGCGTGGGTTGCCACTTCCTTCTCCAGGGGATCCTCCCCACCCAGGGATCAATCCCGGGTCTCATAGTCTCCCGCACAGGCAGGCCGGTTCTTTACCACCAGTGCCACCTGGGAAGCTTATGAGGTATGCATGAACATTGCTTTTATTTTTCAAGTGAGAAGAATGAGACAGAGAGAGGCAGAATCCCTCAAAATGAATTTCCTTAGGGAAGGAGTCACCCAGAGCTTTCCACAAGATTGCTATGTGGATGCAGAAACTCGGAGGGAAAGGAGCCCACACACTTGTTTTCGAGATGTTAGCACCTGTTTGTCCATCAGAGGCTCTTGCCTTGTTCATTCATTTTTATTCTTTGGTTCTTCATCTGCTCAGTCTCCAACTCGACTTCAAGCTCCCCCTACACGTAAGGCCCATTCGTCTGGCCAAGCGTGGGAGAGACAAGGTAAAAGGCCTGGAAAGGAGTCACCCAGAGCTTTCCACGAGATTGCTATGTGGATGCAGAAACTCGGAGGGAAAGGAGCCCACACACTTGTTTTCGAGATGTTAGCACCTGTTTGTCCATCAGAGGCTCTTGCCTTGTTCATTCATTTTTATTCTTTGGTTCTTCATCTGCTCAGTCTCCAACTCGACTTCAAGCTCCCCCTACACGTAAGGCCCATTCGTCTGGCCAAGCGTGGGAGAGACAAGGTAAAAGGCCTGGACACCCGGAGGTGACACCACTAGGGCAAAGCGGCAGCAGCTGGAGGTGAGTGGAGGAAGGGGGGTCGGGGGGAAAGAGAGGGTGGGATTTAATCAGACTGTGAGTGCATTTCAGGCTTTCTTTCCTTTGCATACGAGTTCTAGCTGACTGAATTTCGGAACCCTGGAGTATGTGATCAACATGCCTTCTGAAATCAGTGCCCACAGCCCAGCATGTCCGCAGCATCCTCTGGAGCATCCAGGGCACCAGGCCTACCCTTCTCAGCCGCCACTTTCCCCGGTCTGGAGCCAGCGGGACGAGCAGGCTGGGGTCTGGCCTCAGCCCTGTGGGGAGAGAGCTAGGTGACTGACAAGGGACTCTCCCTGGTCTCCAATGAAGCTAGCAAGGGAGCAAAGCTGGGGCTTGGGGGGAGAGTGCGAGCTCCCCTGTGAGCCCGTGTCAGGCTCTGTGTGGAGGATGCTGCTGGGGGCAGAGCTGGGCCTGTGAGCTTCTGGCCCCACACCCACCACCATTCCTCGTCCTTTCGGCTTGCCAAGGGCTTTCCCATCTGTTTCGCTAGATTCTTAGATCTTCCCCCCAAGGCCATTCTGTTCAGAGGAAAGTGAAGCTTTAGAGATGTTTTCAGGCCTCGGTTTCAGAGGTTTCAGAGGCTTAGGGATAAGTCAGTGGAAACGAGAAGTCAGACGCAGGGTCCCCAGGCAGGGATGCAGTCACTTCTCCCTTTTCTCCATCTGTACTGCGTGCCTTCTGAGTCCCGCATGTACAGCGACAAACCGGGCCTGGTCCCTGCCAGCAGGTGAGTGCAGCCTAGCGGGCAGAAAGGCCTGTCCACATGGTCAATGACACTGCTGGGGGCTCTCCAGCCAGTGGCTGGGGTGCAGAAGGAGGTCCCTCCACCCCAGCCCTCTGGGACACTGGGGGTCACTCTGTGCTCGATGGGTGGTGGGGTGAGGCCTGCCACTCAGCACCCCCAGATGCTGGCCCGGGGCTTGGGGGGTGGTTCAACCTGGCCAGTCTCCCTCCCAGCCTCCTTGACTCCAGCTTCCAGGTGAGCCCCAACCTCCATTCCTCCAGGAACCTTGATGCACAGGCTGGAACCCCGCAGGCCTCTCAGCACCACTAGGCCTGGGGGGTGGGGTCAGGCGTTAGGTGAATACTTGCTACTCTTTTAGTCTCAGCTACTGGAAAGGGCCGCTTGGATTTCAGGGAGAATTTTATCCCCTTCCATCCACGTCATTCATGAGTTTTCTTTATCATTTCTTTTTAACAAAACATGTAGGTTACTTTTCCCAGCTCAGATCTCTTCCCAACATCAAAGGTGTTGAGAATGGTTTTTTTGGATTCTGTTGTGGTAAATGTCAGGAGGTGAAAACGTTGTCCTCTTGAAACCTGGCCCCAGAACTCCTCATCAGGTGGGAACTACTTTCATTTGGAGAAACTATCAATACTTTGGGGCTTCCCTGGTGGCTCAGAGGGTAAAGCGTCTGCCTGCAATGCAGGAGACCCGGGTTCAATCGCTAGGTCAGGAAGATTCCCCTGGAGAAGGAAATGGCAACCCACTCCAGTATCCTTGCCTGGAGAATCCCAAGGACAGAGACAAGCACCTTGGGGCAGAAGGCGAGACTGACAGGAACTCAGCCACAGAACCACTGGCTAAAGTGGCCCCGAGAAGAAGAGCTTTGCTTTGGTCTAGAGTTGGAGGGGGATGACAAAGAGGGAAGGAGAGAAGCAGGGAGAGAATTAAGGGTAAGCCCGCTGGTGCAGGCAGTAAAGAATCTGCCTGCAATGCGGGAGACCTGGGTTCGATCCCTGGGTTGGGAGGATCCCCTGGAGGAGGGCATGGCAACCCACTCCAGTATTCTTGCCTGGAGAATTCCAGGGACAGAGGAGCCTGGCGGGCTACAGTCCACGGGGTCACAAGAGTCAAACACGACTGAGTGACTAAGCACAGCACCACTAGACCAGACTAGGGAACGTCTCTGCACTCCCAGAGCAGGGTGTCTGGGTTCGATCCCTGGTCAGGGAACCAGATCCCACATGCTGCAACTAAGACTCGGGGCAGCCAAATAAATATGAAAAAGAGTAAGGGCAGGCTGGGCTGGAAGAAGTCAGGAGCGCTTGGCAGAAGGATACAAACTCACAGTTGTAAGGTGTGAGTGTCCTTGCCGCTGCTGTTCCGCCCTTCAGTGCTGTGTCTGACTCTGACCACAAGCACTGCCGCACACGAGGTTCCTCTGTCTTCCACCATCTCCCCAAGTTTGCTCAAATTCATGCCCATTGAGTAGGTGATGTATAGCCTGGTAACTAAAATTGTTAACACTGTATTGTGTAACTGAAATTTGCCAGGGAAGTAGAACTATGTGTTAATGAACTCGATGAGTACATTTTCACAATGTAGACATTAAATCATCATGCTTTACACTTGAAATATCTTGTAACTTTGTCAATTATACCTCCATCAAGCTGGAAAAATATTCTAACTGAAAAAAATTTTTTAAAGAGCAAGCCTGGGTCTAGACAGTTGCCCTGGAACAGGGTGGTAACCCAACACTGACCCCAGAGATCAGGTCATTTCCTGTCAGGAAATTGCAAGAAAAAGGATGCCCAATGCACAACCTGAGAGTGTTCGCTACTGTTGTGTAAACCCGTCCATCTCCTCCCCAAATGTCAGCAAATTCAGTAACACTCACGAATACGCTGGGATTTAAAAAAAATGAAATATAGCTGATGCACGACATTATGTCACTTTCAGGCATATTACATCGTGATCTCACATTTGCATACATTATGAAATGATCGTCACGATAAGTCTAGTAACCATCTGTCCCCATACAGAGTTACTGCAATCTGATTGACCATAGTCCTTATGCTGTGCTACGTTTCTGTGGCTTATTTATTTTATAACTGGAAGTCTGTACCTCTTAATACACTTCTCTTATTTCACACCTCAAACCTCCTCCCCTCTGGAAAACACTCATTTGTTCTTTATGAGCCTGTTGTCATTTTGTTTTTTAGATTCTGCTTATAAGTGAGATCATATGTTATTTATCTTTTACTGCCTGACTTATTTCACTTAGCTTCTTTTAGTGTCTAGTGGCTCAGACGATAAAGAATCTGCCTGCCATGTGGGAGACCCAGGTTTGATCCTTGGCTTGGGAAGATTCCCTGGAGAAGGAAATGGCACCCCCACTCCAGTATTCTTGCCTGGAGAATCCCATGGACAGAGGACCCTGGTGGACTACAGTCCATGGATGGCAGAGTTAGACACAACCGAGCGACTGTCACTCTCTCTCATTCTCAGCTCAAGTCCATCCATCTTGCTGCAAATGGCAAGATTTCATTCTTTTTATGGCTGAATAATATTCCATTATATATATATGTCTCTGTGTGTGTGCATACATATATCACATCTTATTCATCCATCCATCTATTGTTGTTGTTCAGCTGCTAAATCACATCTGACTCTTTGTGACCCCATGGACTGCAGTATGCCAGGCTTCTACAGAAGGGCCCTTAGGTTATCTCCATATCTAGATTATCTTAAATAATGTTGCTATGAACATAGAGGAGCATGTGTCTTTTTAAATTTGTGTTCTTTGTTTTTGTGTGTGTGTTTTTGTTTTTTTCGGGTAAAAACTCAGAAGTGGAATTGCTGGGTCATAGGTTTTTCTGTTGTTAACCATTCGGGGATCTGCCATACCATTTTCCAGAGCGGGAGTACCAATTTACAATCCCACCGACGGTGCACACGGCTGCCCTTTCTCCACATGAACCTTAAGAGCTTGGAGAAGGGGCCGGCTTTCTGGTCATGGAGACAGAAGATTCGTGGAAAGAAGTACTGCCCCCACTCTCTCGTTCTTAGTCGCTCAGTTGTGTCTGACCCTTTGCGACCCCGTGGACTGTAGCTAGCTAGGCTCCTCTATCCGTGGGATTTCCCAGGCAAGCGTACTGGAGTGGGGTGCCATTGCCTTCTCCAGGAGATCTTCCTGACCCAAGGATTGAACCTGCATCTCTTGCAGTACAGACAGATTCTTTACCACTGTGCCACCAGGGAAACCCCCTCACTCTCTGGGAACTTGCAAAATTCTTCAAGACCACTTTGGACTTCTGCGGAAGCATTGTAGTTTGAAGAGACCCAAGCTGACATTTAAGCAAACACTAAGCAATTAATTAAACAAGTGACTGGGGTGTAGGACCAAGATGCTAACTCGATATAAGCCTGTGCGTGAGCTGGATCAACACTGTGCTTCGCAAGGTGCTTTTTCTCAAGCTTCTCTCACACCTCCTCTGGAAGGCAGTTTAGGCGGAGAGGCTGGTGCTCCTTTTATGGGTGCAAAAGCACTGCCCCCTTGTCAGGCCCTTTCAGTCTAGAAATCTCCCAGGGAGACAGTGACCGTCCTACAGGGCCACCAGGAGCAGGCACCAGGCAGTTTGCTGGGCCCCGGAACCTTTTAAACCTGGGAGACGCACGTCAGGAGGGGGAACAGGTTTGTGCAGGCGGCCGTTAGTTGGAAGTTCTAAAGGCTGTTTTGCTCTGCTTGGAGTTTGGAAAGAAACAATGAGTCCAGTGCTTTTGTGATTTTCCAACATGCATTTTTAAAGCTTCCCTGATGGCTCAGTAAAAGAATCTGCCTGCGATGTAGGGCCCCCAGCTTCAACCCCTGGGTCGGGAAGATCCCCTGGACACTGCTACTGCTAAGTCACATCAGTCGTGTCCGACTCTGTGCGACCCCATAGATGGCAGCCCACCAGGCTTCTCCGTCCCTGGGATTCTCCAGGCAAGAACACTGGAGCGGGTTGCCATTTCCTTCTCCAATGCATGAAAGTGGAAAGTGAAAGGGAAGTCGCTCAGTCGTGTCTGACTCCCAGTGACCCCGTGGACTGCAGCCTACCAGGCTCCTACAGGAAATTGCAAGAAAAAGGATGCCCAATGCACAACCTGAGAGTGTTCGCTACTGTTGTGTAAACCCGTCCATCTCCTCCCCAAATGTCAGCAAATTCAGTAACACTCACGAATACGCTGGGATTTAAAAAAAATGAAATATAGCTGATGCACGACATTATGTCACTTTCAGGCATATTACATCGTGATCTCACATTTGCATACATTATGAAATGATCGTCACGATAAGTCTAGTAACCATCTGTCCCCATACAGAGTTACTGCAATCTGATTGACCATAGTCCTTATGCTGTGCTACGTTTCTGTGGCTTATTTATTTTATAACTGGAAGTCTGTACCTCTTAATACACTTCTCTTATTTCACACCTCAAACCTCCTCCCCTCTGGAAAACACTCATTTGTTCTTTATGAGCCTGTTGTCATTTTGTTTTTTAGATTCTGCTTATAAGTGAGATCATATGTTATTTATCTTTTACTGCCTGACTTATTTCACTTAGCTTCTTTTAGTGTCTAGTGGCTCAGACGATAAAGAATCTGCCTGCCATGTGGGAGACCCAGGTTTGATCCTTGGCTTGGGAAGATTCCCTGGAGAAGGAAATGGCACCCCCACTCCAGTATTCTTGCCTGGAGAATCCCATGGACAGAGGACCCTGGTGGACTACAGTCCATGGATGGCAGAGTTAGACACAACCGAGCGACTGTCACTCTCTCTCATTCTCAGCTCAAGTCCATCCATCTTGCTGCAAATGGCAAGATTTCATTCTTTTTATGGCTGAATAATATTCCATTATATATATATGTCTCTGTGTGTGTGCATACATATATCACATCTTATTCATCCATCCATCTATTGTTGTTGTTCGGCTGCTAAATCACATCTGACTCTTTGTGACCCCATGGACTGCAGTATGCCAGGCTTCTACAGAAGGGCCCTTAGGTTATCTCCATATCTAGATTATCTTAAATAATGTTGCTATGAACATAGAGGAGCATGTGTCTTTTTAAATTTGTGTTCTTTGTTTTTGTGTGTGTGTTTTTGTTTTTTTCGGGTAAAAACTCAGAAGTGGAATTGCTGGGTCATAGGTTTTTCTGTTGTTAACCATTCAGGGATCTGCCATACCATTTTCCAGAGCGGGAGTACCAATTTACAATCCCACCGACGGTGCACACGGCTGCCCTTTCTCCACATGAACCTTAAGAGCTTGGAGAAGGGGCCGGCTTTCTGGTCATGGAGACAGAAGATTCGTGGAAAGAAGTACTGCCCCCACTCTCTCGTTCTTAGTCGCTCAGTTGTGTCTGACCCTTTGCGACCCCGTGGACTGTAGCTAGCTAGGCTCCTCTATCCGTGGGATTTCCCAGGCAAGCGTACTGGAGTGGGGTGCCATTGCCTTCTCCAGGAGATCTTCCTGACCCAAGGATTGAACCTGCATCTCTTGCAGTACAGACAGATTCTTTACCACTGTGCCACCAGGGAAACCCCCTCACTCTCTGGGAACTTGCAAAATTCTTCAAGACCACTTTGGACTTCTGCGGAAGCATTGTAGTTTGAAGAGACCCAAGCTGACATTTAAGCAAACACTAAGCAATTAATTAAACAAGTGACTGGGGTGTAGGACCAAGATGCTAACTCGATATAAGCCTGTGCGTGAGCTGGATCAACACTGTGCTTCGCAAGGTGCTTTTTCTCAAGCTTCTCTCACACCTCCTCTGGAAGGCAGTTTAGGCGGAGAGGCTGGTGCTCCTTTTATGGGTGCAAAAGCACTGCCCCCTTGTCAGGCCCTTTCAGTCTAGAAATCTCCCAGGGAGACAGTGACCGTCCTACAGGGCCACCAGGAGCAGGCACCAGGCAGTTTGCTGGGCCCCGGAACCTTTTAAACCTGGGAGACGCACGTCAGGAGGGGGAACAGGTTTGTGCAGGCGGCCGTTAGTTGGAAGTTCTAAAGGCTGTTTTGCTCTGCTTGGAGTTTGGAAAGAAACAATGAGTCCAGTGCTTTTGTGATTTTCCAACATGCATTTTTAAAGCTTCCCTGATGGCTCAGTAAAAGAATCTGCCTGCGATGTAGGGCCCCCAGCTTCAACCCCTGGGTCGGGAAGATCCCCTGGACACTGCTACTGCTAAGTCACATCAGTCGTGTCCGACTCTGTGCGACCCCATAGATGGCAGCCCACCAGGCTTCTCCGTCCCTGGGATTCTCCAGGCAAGAACACTGGAGCGGGTTGCCATTTCCTTCTCCAATGCATGAAAGTGGAAAGTGAAAGGGAAGTCGCTCAGTCGTGTCCGACTCCCAGTGACCCCGTGGACTGCAGCCTACCAGGCTCCTCTGTCCATGGGATTTTCCTGGCAAGAGTACTGGAGTGGGGTGCCATTAAGGGCATCGCAACCCACTCCAGTATTCTGGAGAATCCCATGGACAGAGGAGCCTGGCGGGCTACCATGCATGGGGTCACAGAGTCGGGCACGACTGAGCAACTCACACACACAGCATGCATTCTGGTGGACAGTTCACGGGCTCAGACACCTCCAGTGAATAGTGGGCGCTGATGCCCCCGCTCGTGGGTCCAACGCGGGGCTGGTGGGTTGGCCTCGTCCCATATCTCAGGAGCCCCAGGTTCTGCCGCCATCTCTCCTCTCTCCAGGCTGCCTGCAGCCCCCAGCACAGAGTCTGGGTGGGAGCCAGTGAGCCTGAGTTGCGTTTGTGCCCAGGGCTCACCCGAGAGCCCCCTGCTTGTTCTCAGAACATTCAGGATCTTGGCTGCCTCGAGGCGGCCTGACTGGTCAAGCTGTGAGTCGACAGGGCTCCTTGCTTTCATGCTGCGAGTCTCGGGGTCCTCTCTCAGATGCATGGTCTCTTATCCATGAGCTCTCTGTAGTGGGTGAGAAGGTATTTTATCCTTTGGGGGGAGGAGTAATTTCCTAGCTGTGATCCATGCACTAAATGATTCCCTGGACCCTGGTTTCCTCCAGGGCTTTGCTGCCCCTACCCCTGAAACCAAGGACTTGCTGGCTGGGCTCCCTCTGTGAGACACCCCCCAACACACACACAGAGTTGGGGGGAGGCAGGGATTAAGTACTTTGCGTCCCATGTTCTGCTGCTGCTGCTGCTGCTGCTAAGTCACTTCAGTCGTGTCCGACTCCGTGAGACCCCATAGACAGCAGCCCACCAGGCTCCCCCGTCCCTGGGATTCTCCAGGCAAGGAGTGGGTTGCCATTTCCTTCTCCAATGCATGAAAGTGAAAAGTGAAAGTGAAGTCGCTCAGTCGTGTCAGACTCTTCGAGACTCCATGGACTGCAGCCTACCAGGCTCCTCCATCCATGGGATTTTCCAGGCAAGAATTCTAGAACCTTGCATAGACATGGTTGATATCACACATGAATCCATCGATTTGACGGTTATAATCACTGCCCCTTTGTGCTCGAGCATCAAATAGGCAAACCGAACTCCACAATTTGCATGAGCTTGTGCTTGCTGAGAGTAAGAACTCTGGTTTCCAAATGAGAGCTCACAGTGCCCGACAGCCTCTGACTGGAGTGGTCAGTCCAGACAGCATGTGCCTGGAGCTGGGGCCCCACTGACGGCTCAGGAGCAAGACCTGGGTGTGCACAGAACCCAGGCCCGGGAAGGGAGGGACCCCTGCACAGAGATGAACTTAAGACACGCAGGGCTCGGCTCTCCTCGGTGACTGGCAGCCACGGGAGGGATCCCTGGACCACAAACCTGGCACAGGTGGGCCTGCTGTCCAGAGTCACCTGCACCCCAGGGAGTGCCCTGTGTAGGAGGCGCCCCCCAGATCCACCCCTAGCACGCTGAGACACCTGTTTCTGGCGAATCACCTGTCACTCGGGGAAAGCCAGTCACTGGTTGGTCACAAACGCCAGGGCCAGGCAGATGTGTGGCATTCCTGACTGCCGGGCTGGGTGCAGGTGGGCAGGACAGTGAGGCTGCTGGACAACACATTTCCCCAGGCCTGGGCCTCTCGATCTTCACCCCGAAAGGTGCCGACTCTGTGACAGGGAACAGACAGACGTGTCCACCGGACTGAGACTCGACCTCGCCTGGAGCTTCCTGCCAGCCCTCCTGAAGGTCAGATGGGCCGCTGGGAGAGGGGCCTCACCCACAGGAAACTCAAGGGAAGGCTTTGGGTGGAGGAGCGTGGAGCTCAACTAGGGCGGAGACGTGCGGAGGCCGGACGGACGTCAATTTGTGGCTCCGAGAGCGGGGGTGGGGGGGTGCGGGCGGGCGGCATGTGTAGTCAATGGATCCCTCCTGCGGCTATCAGTTGCCGGAAATCAACCCTGAATATTCTTTGGAAGGATTGATGCTGAAGCTCCAATACTTTGGCCACCTGATGTGAAGAACTGATCATTGGAAAAGACCTTGATGCTGGGAAAGATTGAAGGCGGGAGAAAAGGGGGACGACACAGGATGAGATGGTTGGATAGCATCACCGACTCGATGGACATGATTTGAGCAAGCTCTGGGAGGTACGGATTGACAGAGAAGCCTGGTGTGCTACAGTTCGTGGGGTCGCAAAGAGCACTCAGCAACTGACATAGCAGGAGAGCCCAGCCCTTGCAAAGCCCTGAGACCATCACTCATGGAGCGCGAGTGCCACCTGGTGGCCAGATATGGCTTGACCAGCGTCATCAGTGACCAGGGAAGCCAAGAACCAGGAATGACCAAGGTCATTGCCACAGTAACTGTAACGATGGCAACACGTTATCAACACCCCACTTCTTTCCTGCCGTCCTGAACTCCGGCCTCGCAGGGTTTTGAGGAGATTGGTCCTTATTGGACATTCATATATTCTCTTTAAAGCAGTGACCGTGTAATCTTTTGCCATTTTTTAAATTCAGTTGTCTTGTTATTAAGTTGTAAAAGTTCTTTATATATTTTGGATATAATTTATTAGTCAGATATTGTGAACATTTTCCTTCTGACTTATGGCTTATCTTTACTTAGTATTTTTTCAAAGAGCCAATGTTTTAAATTTTAATAAAAGTCAATTTACCATTAAAAACAAATCCAATAGACATTGACAGGCCTAGATGTACCAGGCACTGTTCGTATGCAGCAAGCCCTTCCTTCCTGGAGGTTAAGTTCTGGAGCACAAGAAGGGAGGGTTAGCAAGGATGGGGAGAAGGAGGCAGACACAAGGTATTGCGGCAGAATTAGAATCTCCAGGACAAGGTGGCCAGGGGTAAGGAAGAGGGAGATGTTAAGAGAGTTAGCCTAGGCAACGGGCAGAAGAATAGGCCCCTGGAGGCTGGCGATAGAGGAGAAGGGGCAGGAAGGGGCAAGAAACGAGTCTGCTTTTAGATCAAAATCAACATCACATTACTTTACATCGGTTTCCCAGGTGGCACAGTGGTAAAGAATCCGCTTGCCAATGCAGGCGATGCAAGAGATGCTGGCTCGATCCCTGGGTCGGGAAGATCCCCTGGAGGAGGGCCTGACAACCCACTCCAGTATCCTTGCCTGGGAAATCCCATGGACAGAGGAGCCTGGCGGGCTACAGTCCACGGGGTCACAAAGAGCAGGACGTGACTGAGCACACACTCACAGTATATTACATTATGATGACCCGCCTTTCCAATCCCATGAAAAGTCAGACTAGGTTTGCTAGAAAACTCTCCTGCCATTAGAGGTTAAAATTGTATTGAATGTTGATTGTCAAATACAAATCTCCATACACAGATTTTCATTAAAGACTTGCTGAACCATCCTACGGAAAATAACAACTGCTAACACTTACAGAGTGCTTTGTGAGAAAGAAGCCTTATTCCCAGTGCTTCCTCCAGTTACTTTAAAGCCTCAAAACTGCTTGTGGGCTCTCCACTGGGCTCAGGTCACACGGTCAGCAAGTGCAGGGCCACCAGCAGCTGCATGAAGGTCACAAGGCCCCTCGGGGAAATCCACTTTCTCCCAGGAGGAGGCTGTAGACAGTGGGCACCATGTAGCCTGTCACCACAGCCAGCCACTTTCCTGCTGCAGTCAACCTGCTTGAAACTTGATTAGAGAAGGTTTCAGGCCCCCCAGTTTGGTCACCGTTTAGAGACATAAGATGTCAAAAAGCTAGAAAAAGCAGACGGAAAGGAAAAATAAAGAGGGAGATCTCCGGTAGCATTACAGGCCGAAAAAAGGGGGTGTGTGGTTACCCTTCCTCTTTGGGGATGATGAAAATAGAAAACGTGGGCTTCAGTGGTGGTGTGAAGGCAGGAGGCTCTGGCTTCTGGAGAATCCGACTCTCATCTGTGCCCATGAGCCGCAGTGCTTCCGCCAGGCTGTGGGACCCACACACAGCTTCTCAGCTAACAGGCAGGCAGGCGAGTAGAGAAGCGCAGCATGGAAGGTTCTGGGCCCACCTGGGCTTGCGCCATCGTCCAGGATAAATGACTCTAAAAAATAACTCTACGTAAAGTTTTATCTTAGTCATGGGGAAACGTAATTTCTTATTTTTGGCAGTTCTAACTTCCCACTATTCTTATTCCTACTGAATAAAGAAAAAGAAAAGATTGTCATATTGCAAAAGATTATTTAATCACAATAAAAGCATGCAAAAACAATACTGAAAAAAATCTCTAATTAAGTGAAAGCTTTATGATAATAGTAAAAATAACCCTAAAATAGCCCCTAGAAAATTGAAAACTGCAATTGGTATCAGTTACTTCACCAGTATGGGGGATAAAGATGGTCACATTGCCTATGCTTTTTTTTTAATTGTAAAATTATTTTAATTTTTAATTTGATTGGATAAAGAAGATGTGGTACATAGAAACAATGGAATATTACTCGGCCATAAAAAAGAATGAAATAATGCCATTTGCAACCACATGGATGGACCTAGAGATCATACTGAGTGAAGTAACTCAGAGACAAATATCATACGGTATCACTTACATGTGGAATCTAAAAAAGTGGTATAAGTGAGCTTGTTTACAAAACAGAAATAGAGTCACAGATATAGAAAACAATCTTATGGTTACCAGGGGGGAAGGTGGGGAGGAGGGATAAATTGGGAGACTAGGATTGTCTATGTTTTTTCAGTTGATTTCTCTTATCATCAGGAGGTCCAGTAACTCAAATGCCTGCTATGTCCCAGAAACTCTTTAGTACTGGAAATACATCAGTGGATAAAACAAAGATTTCCATCCTTGTGGGGCTTACTCTTTAACAGAGGAGATAGTGAAGCAATAGATTTAATAAATAAGTAAATAATTTAGCATGGTAAAGGGTGTTAATGTCAGGGATTTTTTTTTTTTTTTTAGTAGAGGGATCTGAGATACTAAGATGGGTTAGGGAGAATGCAACATGTAAGCAAAGCCTTGAAGGTGACTCTGGCCTTCACAAAGCCACATAAGTTGTAGGACATCCTCCAGGACAGCAGAGGTCCAGTGCCTCACCTTCACGCCATCAGAATGGTCTTCTCCCACGGCGCTTCTTAGAACAAACTTTTACTCCAAAATGCCCTGCTGAGTACATTTACACTGAAAGGTAGTAGCAATTTCTCTCACTATACATGTTAATTCTGCTCCCAGAACTTATACAACTATGGTTATGAGCCAACTCACAGCTTCCCAAGTGTTTCCGTGGTAAAGAATCCGCCTGCCAATACAGGAGATGTGGGTTTAATCCCTGGGTCGAGAAGATCGCCTGGAGAAGGAAATGGCAACCCATGCCAGTATTCTTGCCTGGGAAAGCCCATGGACAGAGGAGCCTGGAGGGCTACAGTCCATGTGGTCGAAAAAGAGTTGAAAACAACACACACACACGACAGCTTCACAGAATATAGCTGGTGGTACATCTGTGGGTCGCAGATTACTCGGCAACGTGACCATGGTGTGTATTAGATTTATCTACGTGAAGTTCCCAGGAGGCCACCTGCAGAGGAGTCTTACTGAATTCTCCCTACTATTTTTCTGTATCTTATACAACCACTCCCTTGGGTTCAGGCATACGGCCTCAAGAAATACCATCTAGTTCTAATGAAAAGCCTACATTTGGGACCACTGAGATGACATTAGGCCTACAGTCCCCAGTAACTGTAGGAATTACTCTTTTAAGGTTGAGAGGAATCCCTTAGCACCCAGTACTGTCTACTGACAGTGGTTGGTTTAGATGCTAAGTCATCGTGTCCAGCTCTGGTGACCCCATGGACTGTAACCTGCCAGGCTCCTCTGTCCACAGGATTCTCCAGGCAAGAATCCTGAGGAGGGTTGCCGTTTCCTTCTCCAGGGGATCTTCCCGACCCAGGGATCAAAGCCAGGTCTCCTACATTGCAGGTGATCTCTTTACTAACTGAGCCACAAGGGAAATAGGCACACAATAAATGTTTCCATAAATAACACATGTCCTGATTCCAGTAATGGTGGAATGAACAATTCTTTCTTCCTGTTCTTTGGTTGGCATAATCTCTAGTGATCTGTTTTGAAGTTCAGTGATTCTTCTGCTTATTGATGAGTTTTTCCAGTGAATTTGCAATTTCAGCTATAGTTCTTTTCAATGCTGGAATTCCCATTTGGTTCTTTCAAAAACCCTCTTTATGAGAGTCTGTTTGATGCAACATCGTCATCATACCTTCCTTTATTCCTTTTAGGCAAGTTTTCTTTTACTGTGAACATATTTGTAATGGCTATTTTGAAATATTTTCCTCCTCAATCTGATATGTGATCACTATCACTGTTTCTGTAGCCTGTTTTCACTTTTGCTTTTCCAGTATATCGGTCGAACTGATTCTTTTATTTTTTTTTTTGCATGCCTCATTCATTTTTGTTGGAAACTGGAGATTCTAGATAACATACTGTAGCCACTCTGGGTAACAGACTTCTGTTTCTCCAGGGATCTTTGTTCTTATTTGCTTAATGACTGAATTATTTTAGTGAAACCTGCCTATCTTCGGCAGCATTAAGCCTCTGATGCTGGCTCTCAGGGAGGTGTAATGTTGCCTATGGCCTGTGATTGACTGGTCTCTTCCATCTTTCTCGGACTCCAGCGTTGGGGCAGGGACAATGGCAAGCTTCTCCTGGAATGATGCTTCTACTCTAGGCGTGGAGCTGGGGAGGAGTGGTAGCCTGAGCTCCTCTTGGCTTCCTTTTCACAGCACGGAACCACCAGCTAATGAGACAGGGGAAACGAATCACGGCCCCAGCATTCTCAGCTACTGCATTTAAGGCAGAACCATCCTCCACGAGTGAGGGGTGGATAAAAGCAGGGAATGCCCACCTCTCAGCGGTATTTGCCTGGGACTTGGCCTCAGCAACGGACCGCTGGGGGCAGGATGAGAACTACTGAAGTCCTGCTACTCCTGGAAGAAAGCCTCCTGGCTCGGAGTTGGGGAGACAGGGAACCCTGCGCTCCTGGCTTCAGCAGTCTGGAGTGAAGTCTCCCTCTTGTTGGGCTGGGAGGGGAGAGAGGGGGAGCCTTGGTTCAAACATCATAGACTTCCTTACTTAAAGAGTCACCTTCCTTACTCAAAGCAAAATTCATCTTTCTTGCTGACATTTCATAGATTTTCTTGAATAAATGTTTCTTCATTTGCTGTTTTCCTTTAGGATCATTTCCAAAGGTTTTGAATGGTTAAGCTTTTAAAAATAATGTTCATTGTTTCCCTGGAAAGCAAGTCAGCGAAGCTGCTAATACTCTCATGCCAGAATTCAATCTCCCTACTGAGTTTCAAGAGTTCTTTATACATCATTGTAGATAAAACCTGTTATCAGATATGTAATTTGTAAATACTTTCTCCCATTATGCGGGTTATTTATTCATTTTCTTAAAAGTGTCTCGAAAGCCAAAGTTTCATATTTTTATGAAATCCAATTTATCAAATTTTTCTTTTATGGACTGACGGTACCTTTGGTGCCTTGTCTAAGAAGTATTCGCCTGGAGTCACAAAGATTTTCTACTTTTTTCCTAAAAAATTTATAGTTTTAGATTTCATAGTTAGGTCTACATTGCATTTTGGCTTAAAAGTTTATACAGCAGACTCTCTTGAACAACACTGGCTTGAACTGCACAGGTCCACTCATACGTGGTTTCCTCAGTGAATGCTTACTACGTGCCTTGTGGCTGTAGATGCCGAACCATGAATACGGAAGGCTGATAGCAAAGAAACACAGAGATTTTCAACAGCACCTAACCCTTACCTTGTTCAAGGGTCAGCTGGACATGGTCCAATTTTTTTTTTTTTTAAAGAAGGGTCAAAGATAATTTTGGGGTTTTGTAGAGTTTTCTGTTGTGTTCGTTCATCTTTTACATATGGCTAGTCAACTGTTTCAGCACATTTGTTGAGAAGATTATCCTTTCTTTAGTAAATTCCCATGGCATCTTTGTCATAAATCTATTAATTGATGGCACCACCCTTATGGCAGAAAGTGAAGAACTAAGGAGCCTCTTGATGAAAGTGAAAGAGGAGAGTGAAAAAGTTGGCTTAAAGCTCAACATTCAGAAAACGAAGATCATGGCATCTGGTTCCATCACTTCATGGCAAATAGATGGGGAAACAGTGACAGACTTTATTTTTCTGGGCTCCAAAATCACTGCGGATGGTGACTGCAGCCAGGAAATTAAAAGACGCTTGCTCCTTGGACGGAAAGTTATGACCAACCTAGATAGCATATTCAAAAGCAGAGACATTACTTTGGCAACAAAGATCCATCTAGTCAAGGCTGTGGTTTTTCCAGTGGTCATGTACAGATGTGAGAGTTGTACTGTGAAGAAAGCTGAGCACTGAAGAATTGATGCTTTTGAACTATGGTTTTGGAGAAGACTCTTGAGAGTCCCTTGGACTGCAAAGAGATCCAACCAGTCCATTCTAAAGGAGATCAGTCCTGGGTGTTCATTGGAAGGACTGATGCTAAAGCTGAAACTCTAATACTTTGGCCACCTGATGCTGAGAGCTGACTCATTTGAAAAGACCCTGATACTGGGAAAGATTGAGGGCAGGAGGAGAAGGGGACAACAGAGGATGAGATGGTTGGATGGCATCACCAACACAATGGACATGGGTTAGGGTGAACTCCAGGAGTTGGTGGACAGGGAGGCCGGGCATGCTGCGGTTCATGGGGTCACAAAGAGTCGGACACAACTGAGCGACTGAACTGACTGACTTTTAATTTCATGGCTGCAATCACCATCTGCAGTGATTTTGGAGCCCCCAAAAATAAACTCTGACACTGTTTCCACTGTTTCCCCATCTATTTCCCGTGAAGTTTAATCCCCCTTACTTTTCTCTTTTTCAAAGTAGTTTTGGCCTTTTCATGTAGATTCCATTTTTGAATTTTGGGCTTGCAAAATTCATGTATCAGTTCTAATGATTTTTTTGGTTGAGATTTCACAGGATTGTCTACATCAATAATCATGTTGTCTGCCAATAAAGACAGTATTATTTATGGTTTTCCAATTTGGATGGTTTTGTCTTTTATATCTTATAGCCATGGCTAGAAACTCCAGTATAATGTTGAACAGAAGTGGTAAGAGAAGACACTCATGCCTTGTTGATATCAGAGGACAAATGGTAAGTCATTCACAATGAAGTATGATGTTAGCTGTGGTGTTTTAATAGATGCTGTGTATTAGAAAATTCCCTCTACTCCCAGTTTGCTGAGAAGAATGGAAAAGGGATGATTAGATACTGTTAAATGCTTTTCCTTCTTCAGTTGAGGTGATCCTTTTTTTTTTTTTTAAGTGAGTTAATATGATGAATTCCTTTGATGAATTTTCCATTGTTACATCAACCTTGAATTCCTGGGATAAACCCTACTTGGTCATGATGTGTCATCCCTTTTAATACTATGTTCACTTTGCTAATAATTGATTTAAATTTTTTTCTCTGTAAGTTCAGGAGGCATGTTGGACTTTAGTTTTCTTCTCTTGTATTTTCCCTGCCTGGTTTTGGCATCAGGAAAATAACTGACCTGATACAACTAGATGTTTTCCCTTCTCCTTAACTTTCTAAAAGTGTACACAGAATTGGCGTTACATCTTCTTTAGATGTCTGTTGGAACTCACCAGTGAACTCAGCTGGTCCTAGAGCTTTGATTGTGGGAAGGCTTTTAAATAAAAATTCCATTTCTTTAATAAATACAGTGCTTTCAGATTATCTGGTTCTTCTTGCATGAGCTTTGTTATTTATTTCTTTTGAGGAATTTGTCCATTTCATCTAAATTGTCAAATTTATTGGAATAAAGTTGTTTATAGTAGTCAGTGATTATACTTTTCATTTCTGAAATATCTATAGTGACGATCTCTCTTTATTCCTGATGTTGTTGTTGTTTATTCACTAAGTCACGTCTGACTATTTTGCAACCCTATGGACTGTATCGCACGAGACTCCTCAGTCCATGGGATTTCCCAGGCAAGAATACTGGAGTGGGTTGCCATTTCCTCCTCCAGGGGATCTTCCCAACCCAGGGATCCAACCCATGTCTCCTGCATTGCCAAGCAGGTTCTTTACCACTAAGCCACGAGGGAAGCCCCTTATTCCTGATAGTTCTATTTCTTTTCAATTATTTGTTGAGAGGTTTATCAATTTTACTGATTTTTCTCAAAGAACCAACTTTTGGTTTCATTTTATCTTGTATTTAAATTTTTATTTTATTGATTTCTTGATATTATCCTTTTTACTTTCTTTTTCCCTGCCCCTCTTTTTTTTTGGCAATTCTATACAGCTCGCAGGACCTCAGTTCCCCGACCAGGAGCTGAACCTGGCCCTTTGCATCGGAAGCCGAGTCTTAACCACTAGGTCACCAGTGAATTCTCTACTTTGGGTTTAATTTGCTCTTTTTCCTGGTTTCTTAGGGTAGTAGGTGAAATCACTGATTTGAGAATTTTCTTCTATTTTAATATAGGCAATTACCATTATAAATTTTCCTCTAGGATTGGTTGCCTAATCTGTATCTAATACATTTTGATGTTGCTTTTATTTTCAATCAAGCCAATATAGTTCTCACTTTATTTTTTCATTAGAAGCATGTTGTTTAGTTTCCAAATATTGGGGTATTTTCCAGATAACTGTTCCTGATTTCCAATTTTCTTTTTTTTTTGTGCCAGAGAATATACTTTGTATGGTTTGAACCTTTATTATGATTTTCTTTCCCTCCCAGAATATGGTCTGTATTGAAAATGCTCTGAATGCACATGAAAACAAGGTGTATAATGCTGTTGTTGGATGGAGTGCTCTGTCAAGGTCAATTAAGTCAAGATGGTTGATAGTGTTTTTCAAGTCTTCTAAATATTACTGATTTTCTGTCTACATGTTTTAACAATTAATGGAAGTGTTGAATATCCTCAACTATTGGGCTGGCCAAAAACTTCATTCAGGTTTTTCCACACCATGTTAAAAAGCCCAAATGAAATTTCTGGCCAGCACGATACATTTGTGGGTTGGTTATTTCTCCTTGTAGTTCACAGCCTTTTCCTCACATATTTAGAAGCTGTTATGGACATGTTTAGGATTGTTACTTTCCTCTTTGCGATTATAGACAACCATCTTAATCCTTAATCTTGGTAACATTTTCAAGCTCTGAAATCTACTGTTTACTACTAGTACGGTACACCTGCTTTCTTTAAAGTATTGTTAGTATATCTTTGTTTATACTTTACTTCAAACCTAGTGTCTTTGTAGCAAAAGCAGGTTTCGAGAAAATAACCTATAATCGGGTCCTGTCTTCTTTTAGTCAGTATAACAATCTTTGCCTTTTTATTAGGTGTTTACATTTTATCATCAGTGTGATTATTGATATGGTTAAGCTTAAATCTGTTATCTTGCGATCTGTCTTATTTTCCTTTGCTCCTTCCCCCCTCCTTTTGGATTTAACTGAACACTTACTAGTGACCCTGTTGTATTCTGTTGTTGGCTTGTTAGCTATAACACTCTTGGGGGATGAAAGGACTTATTTTAGGGCTTATATTATATCTTTAACTTATCACAGTTTTCCTTGAAGTATTATTATACCACTTCAGGTATGGCATGCGAATGTTACCTTAGTATATTTCCATTCTCCCTTTCCTAAACTTTGTGTAATTGTTATCTTTTATTTTGAAATGTGTTATAAACTCCACAATAAAATATTCCTGTTTTCAACAATTATCTTTTTAATAGATATAATACCCCAAAAGGGGTGCTTTCGTATTTAGCTACATATTTACTGTATTTTCACACAGTATTATATCTGTTTGAAAATTTTTTAAAAACATTTCTTGTAATGCAGGCCTACTGGTGTATTTATTCGCTTTTAGATGTTTGAAAAATCTTGTTTTGCCTTTGTTGTTTGAAAAGATATTTTCACTGCATATAAAATTTTAGGTTGACAGGTTTTATTCTGTCTTGTTCCTTTTATATAATATCTTTATATAATCATCTTTATATAAAAGATGTTGCTCCATTGTCTTCTGACTCCCGTAGTTTTCCATGAAAAGTTTCTTATTGTTTTTATCTGAGCTCCTCTGTATGTAACACGCCCTCCCCCAATCCTGGATGTTATTATTATTATTTTTTAATCACGGGTTTAAAACCATTTGATTAGGATGTGCCTTAGTATGATCGTCTTCATATTTCTTGTCCCTGGAGTTCATTGAGCATCTTAAACCTGTGGGTTTATAATTTTCATCAAATTTGAAAAAACGTTGGCCCTTGTCTTCAAATGACCTGAAGAAATATGAACATATAAAATAAAAACCTTTTTTTTTT
>SJYR01002777.1:412636-441093 GCA_006410655.1 Kobus ellipsiprymnus
TATTTTTATCTTTTATATATTCTGGTCCTTTTTATATCTTCTAGGTTCTAATTAATATGGTCAATCTTGCCTCTACTTCTGGACCACTACCTATTTGACACATACAGTTACAGTCTCTTTTTGCACAAATAATAATTCTATATTTTGTGTCATTTCTGGATCTCTTTTTCCTCCTTCACTTGTGGTTTTATTTTCTGGCTTTTTGCATCCCTGACAAGTTTCTTACTGGGTGCTAGAAGCTTTGCTCCTTACCTTGTTGCATCCTGGAAATATTTGCATCCGTACATTCTTGTACTTTGTTCCAAGAGACAGTTACTGGGAAACTACAGACTCCGCAGCCTTTGGGGCAGGGTTAGTTCTGCTTTTCTATTGAAGGCACTTTTCTGACTATCCTATCCAGTGCCCTGTGGACTACAAAGTTTTCTACTGTGGCGAGCAGGAATCCAAATCATTAACAGCTTTGTGTGAACTTCAGTGACGACTCCCTCTGCTCCTTTCAGGCAGTCCTTTCTCCAGCTGCAGTAGCTTCCTCCCATGTAAGCGGCAGCACTCAGCCTGTCTCGAGGGGACCTCGCCAGCTCTCTATGCTCTCTTCCTGTGTAGCTCACTTCTCTCCCATACCCTACCCTATGAGCTTCATCCGTTTTGGCCCCTCTGGACTCCCAGGTCTGTTTCCTCAGCTCAGAGAGACCTCTGGGCTCTGCCATGCTGCTCCCTCCCAGAGCTGCAATCTTGAATCTCTCTCCAGGCATCAGCTGGGGCCATCGCAGGACTTGATTCATTTCCCTTCTCTGAGGGATCCCTGCCCTGCATTGCTTGTGGTCCAATGTATGAAAACTGTTGTTTTATACACAGTAGCAGGTCTTTCAGATTTTTTGAGAGAGAGTATTTCCAGTTCCTGTTCTGAAAGTAAATGTCAAAACCATTTTCGGAGGCAAGATTTTTACTGCAATGTTAATGATTTCTTTTAAGAAAGGGGAGTGGAAGATATCACTTCTTGGGAGGTTCTGTTATGTTGTGAGAAAAGCAAAACAAAACTTTCAACACTGGAAGATCTGAGCTCAAATTCTAGTATTGCCACTTTGGACAAATTACCAGTTCTTTCACTGGTAAAATACAACTAGTAATATATATTATTAGGTTGTAACATTTGAATGAAATATAAACCATCTATTATAATATGAGGCACCTCACACGGTTTACTTTTCTTCTTTTCCTGAAGAAGTTGTTATTTGTTAGGGCCCTGCCTGCACTGGTAAGAGTGATTCCAAGCTTTTTTCATCTGAAATATCCTCTCTCTCATAGGGAAAAAAATAATCATAATACGCTATTGAAAAGCCAGACACAAAGAATAAATGTGACTTTTTTACCCTGTGAAATGAGTGGGAAGGAAGAGCCTCATGTCCAGCCCTGTCTACTTCTGGTTTGGACTTGGCAGTTTTTAAAGTGGGGAACAATCCAGAATTCCAGCTCTGTCAGGAAAAAGCAAACAAATGAAACAGATGACAAATCATTTCTCTAAGACCTAAAGCCAAGCTGGCTCTGATAGCTGCTGGAAGGGTAGCAGAAGTCAATTTCCTGGAGTATTTACAGAATCATTTGTAAGGATAACATTTTCCAGACGTTTAAAGGCAAGGCCAAGGGTAGCTTTCTAGTCTGCGGACTCCACACTGTCAGCATATATTCAACAGGCAGCTACTGGGACCACTACCTCCCACCCTTAATGCCTCCCCAGCGTCCTCTGGAGAGTCCTGACTTAGGCACTGAAATAGGGATAAGCCATGTCTGTCCTTTTCAAATACACAGTAGAATCTAAAGAAGCAACAGGTGAGTGCAACAGCTACTAGAAAATGGAATGTGCTTTACGGGCGGTGTTAGCTTCAGAAAGACGGAGATAAAAGATCAGCATACCTTCAAAGAGGAGGTGACTGAATATTTCAGGATACCTGCCCACGTGGAGCAGGGGAGGAAAAGAGAGCATTCTAAATCAAGGGAGGGAGGCATGCACTGGGCATGCTCTGAGGTCTGACCTACATAGGATTGGAATGTGTCAATCAGAAACGCTTTTCACTGAAAAGTAACAGAGTCCTCCACTGATAGAGCCTCAAGATCTCGAGGTCTGTTTGCTCAGAATGCCCAGAGGTATGTGGTTACTGGCCCTGAGTCAGGGGCTCAAGAATGTCATTTGGGAGGCAGGTTCTTTATTTCTGCTCTGACATCTTTAACATGGTGGGTTTCCATCTTTGCACTTTTCACCTCATATTTCCAAGATGGTTGCCACAGATCCAGATCCCTTTAACTAGTGTTATGAACAAGAAAAAAAAAAAAAACGTTAAAAAGAGCTTTCCTTTATTCAAGGGAGAAAAATTTTCCAAGACTTTTCCCCAGATCTTCCATTCCATCTTATTGGCCCCAGCTGGGTCACATGATCATCCTCAGAGGAAAGGTTGGAAACGTATCTGGACAAGAAGGAGTAACATGAAAGGCCTAGAAAAATCATGATCCATCCCCGGGGCTGGGCACATTGCTGCCTTAGACAAAGTTAAGTGTTCTCAGCAAGGAAAAAGGATTAAACAACCATTAGATGAGCAATGAACAATAACTACAATCCTGTTTTTGAACTTTAATTCAAATTCTAATGAAACAAGAGTTCTAAAGGAAAACAAAGTCCCAGATGATCAATTACACCTCTAGTTTTGTAGATTTATTTATTTTGTCCTCTCAGGTCTCAAAGGGATCTTACTGTTATTCCTAAGAATGACAGACTTCCCCAAACTGCAGTTTCAAATCTAGATGCTATCGAATCTCCTCCTGCAGTTCTGTAGATTTTACCTATTCTACACATTAAATTTCAAAAAGAGGAAACGAAAATTTTTATTCATATAAAACCTCTATTTATACATTTGCAACTTAATGAGGACATAACCGCTGCCTTTCTTAAGCACCATGAGACCATCCAGTCATTCATGACACGGACACTGAATACCTTGATGAAGCAAATGAACTTGTTAGTCAATAGCTAGCTGGACCGCTGGCCTCCAGTTGGGTTTGTATTTATACTAATGCCGCAGACCTGGTACCTACTTTGGTAATCCTGAGAGATAACCCTTTCATCCGCCTCAGTCTCTTCACTCTCCCAAGTCTGGCAGGGCACGTGCCAGTCACGCGGGCCACTGTGACCTGCCTCTAAACACTCCCACTTTGAAGACCTCCTCGGGCTCACTTCCGAGAGCAGACGGGGCAGAAGGTGCCTCTCTCCCTCACAGCCTCCCCAGCACTCCTTCAGGCGCTTAGCAGTCGCACCTTCAACACTCTCTGAAGCAAACAGGAAAATAAGGACTTTGTTTTTTTTTTTCCCCCCGGAGAACTCAAACTGAAGAAATGAAATGGCAAAGCTGTGGCAGGAAAGCCCAGGCTCAGGAAGGTAAAGGAAGGAGAGGCGGGAGGTGGGACTTGAAGCCCGTTGGCTGTCTCTTCTCACACGGCCCTTCTGGCGCCCCATCTCCTAATGACCAACGACAGGATTACTTCACACTTCAAGCCTTCTTCGATCTTGGGCACCAATCCAGTTTCTCTACAGCCACGGGGTCCTCTTGTGGGGCCGACGTAACCCAGAAAGAAAATTCACTGAGGGGGTTAACTGATGACTAAAAAACATTTAATAAATATCGAGGGAAGAGGCTTCAAGGATGGCCTGGGTCAAGTGAAAGGACAGAGGAAAGTGCTCTTCTTGGGTGATTTCAGCCAGGACAGGCACACAGCTCCGCCTGTGCAGGCCTGGGGCCCCCAGCCAGCCACGGGGAGGCTGGTGTGTGAAGGCAGCCTGCCGCCCGCAGCCCCCGCTTCTCTGACAAGATCCGAAGGTTTCAGGGGTGGAGGCGGAGGGTGGGGGTGCGGGGAGGGAATACCCACAGTGAACAAAAGGCTGAACAGGCAAGGGGTAGTGCTTATGACCTAGAGGAAAAGTACAAACGATACCTCCCCTGAGGCCTCTGCTGTGGACCAGGTTGGGGTGTGTGTGCATGTGTGAGAGATGACTGAGATTTTGGGGCCTGCAAAGACAAAGGTTAAAGCCCAATGTATTATGTCACTTAGGACACGTTTGGAGGAGGTAAGGGTGGAAAGAAAATAATGTGACAGGCAAGAGGAAATGAGTTCCCGCCTCTTCTGTGCAGCCACAGCAACAGTCGGGTGCTGTTACAAGGTTGTTTAGAGGAGACGGACTGTTCTGGATTTAAAGTCTCACATGCAGAGGTATGTCTCTTTCCACATCTGGGCAGTTACCCTCCGTTCCCTCCTGTGAAGAAGTTCAGAGCTATATCAGAAGTCACCATCCCAAGAAACATTTACTCCATTTTCACAATCCTTCCAGAGCCCCCCATCTGACCAGCTGTCACCCAAGGGAGCGATGGAGCATCCATATTCAGGAAGTATGGTTGTAACGTAACACCAACCGGCAGAAAGAGGCGAGACGCAGAGGGACAAGGAGTGGGGAGTGGTAACATGAAGCCAGACATCAGATTCCAAGGCTGGAAGGAGGAAGGAGACAGCTGGGACAGGGGCGTGAAGAGGGGCAGACAGACTACAGCAAGGAGTGAGAAGTCAGCTACCCGGTATAAATTCTTCCCTCCAATTCAATGTCACTCACTTTTCCCTCAATAGAAGAGGGCACCTATTCTCACTCAGCACAGCTATAAGCTCCGAGCTGTGCGCTGCCCAGCTGCAGTCTGAGGACACACTCTGCATCTTGGGCACGGTTCTGGTCCCCTCTGCTTCCGGAAGCCACACATCAACGTCAGTTTCACTTTTTTGTAGTTACCTCTACCATAGTGAAAGTGAAAGTGTTAGCTGTGAATATTGACTGCCAGCAGAGCCCACCAGGCTCCTCTGTCCATGGGATTCTCCAGGCCAGAATACTGGAGTGAGTAGCCTTTCCCTTCTCCAGGGGATCTTCCCAACCCAGTGATGAAGCCCACATCTCCTGAATTGCGGGCGGATTCTTTATCACCTGAGCCACCCCGTTCATAATTATGGAGGCTTTACAAAGTCACCTGAGGCTGTAGCTTAAAACAGAAAACACAGCTTTAACCCTGAAGTCCTAGCTGGAGGGAAGTGCAGGCTGCCTTAGGGCCCACAGGCAGCCTCCACCCCTGATCTTAGAGTCACACGAGTCCCCCACACTCCTTTCCTTGCTAATTCCATGAGAAGGGAGTACAGAATCAGCTAAAGCACTAATTTGCTGTTGTTTAGTCACTAAATTGTGTCCGACTCTTTGTGATCCCCACAGGACTAGCCTATCAGGCTCTTCTGGGCATGGGATTCTCCAGGCAAGAACACAGGAGTGGGTTGCCATTTCCTTTTCCAGGGGATCTTCCCAACCCAGGGATCGAACCTGTGTCTCTTGCACTGGCAGGCGGATTCTTTACCACTGAGCGACCAGGGAAGCCCCAAAGCACTAACAGGAACCGGCTATAAAGAGGAGGCACAGGGTTGCGGCAACAGTAAGAACAGTCTCCCAGGCATCCTCAGTCAGGCCAGCCTCATTCCAGGCCCACAGAAAACCTGATTTCTTTTTGTTTCCTTTACGTCTTTTTCTTGGTCACACGTCTTCGGCTACCTAAACTGTCTATCTGAAAATGACTGTGGAAGAAATAAGCAGCAACAGGTCAAGGTGCCAGGGGAGATCAAGTGTATCATGTACCCTAGCAAAGTTACAGTGCAGAAATGAGTGTTTTCCTCTTTGCGGAGCAAAAGAGCATCCATGTAAGGTAAGAATGATTTTGTGGCTCTACCAGACTGCCTTCTACTTAAGCACGTAAAAACCAATCGCAGGGACAGGGCTTCCCGGGTGGTCCGGTGGTCACCAATCCGCCCTGCAGTGCGGCACGTGCAGGCTCGACCCCTCGTCAGGGAACTGAGACCCCTGGGGCCGCAGAGCGACTAAGCCGGCGCCTCCGTGAGCGGGCCTGCTCTGGAGCCTGTGTTCCACCCGAGTCTGGACACTGCAGCGACAGATCCTGCGTGACACAGCCAAGACGGCCGGATCAATAAACAGCAAACCGCAGGGAGAGTGCAAGGGTTCCCAGGGCTTGGGGACTGCTGATTCGAAGGCCACGCTCCCAGTGGGCACACCTCTCTGCCCTGCCGCGGGGCTGCCTCACCCCCACTGCGAGAAGGACTTGCCACAGCAAGCGGACAAAACTCCTTGAGGGTAGAGGAAATTGATTCTCCTTAACAAGGCACTGTCAGAGGGCTCAGAAACTCAGGGCTGTGATAAAATGCAAGCAGAAACAATTTCATCAGTGAGTTGTTAGCTAAACAAAACCCACAAGAGGATGAATACTCAGTCAAGCTCAACATGGACACACTGTGTGACAGGTGACTGCTTTGGGTTTCCTCATGAGAGACAAGTCTGTTCCAGAAGAAAGTCAGTTATAAAGTCTGAGAGCAAAGAGTAAAGAAGATGAAACTCTATTAAATGAATACTCACTAAAGAACAAATGCCTCTTGATGAAAGTGAAAGAGGAGAGTGAAAAAGTTGGCTTAAAGCTCAACATTCAGAAAACGAAGATCATGGCATCTGGTCCCATCTATTTCATGGGAAATAGATGGGGAAACAGTGGAAACAGTGACAGACTTTATTTTGGGGGGCTCCAAAATCACTGCAGATGGTGACTGCAGCCAGGAAATTAAAAGATGCTTACTCCTTGGAAGAAAAGTTATGACCAACCTAGATAGCATATTGAAAAGCAGAGACATTACTTTGCCAACAAAGGTCCATCTAGTCTAGGCTATGGTTTTTCCAGTAGTCATGTCTGGATGTGAGAGTTGGACTGTGAAGAAAGCTGAGTGCCGAAGAATTGATGCTTTTAAACTGTGGTGTTGGAGAAGACTCTTGAGAGTCCCATGGACTGCAAGGAGATCCAACCAGTCCATCCTAAAGGAAATCAGTTCTGAATGTTCCTTGGAAGGAATGATGCTAAAACTGAAGCTCCAATACTTTGGCCACCTCATGAGAAGACTTGACTCATTGGAAAAGACCCTGATGCTGGGAGGGATTGGGGGGCAGGAAGAGAAGGGGATGGCAGAGGATGAGATGGCTGGATGGCATCGTGGACTCGATGGACATGAGTTTGAGTGAACTCCGGGAGTTGGTGATGGACAGGGAGGCCTGACGTGCTGTGATTCATGGGGTCGCAAAGAGTCGGACACGACTGAGCGACTGAACTGAACTGAACTGAAAGAACAAATGAGAGCGAAAAATATACTAGGCATCAACTGAGAGATAACAATGCTTATAGGTCATTGAAAAGGTAATAGGAAAAATCATAGAATTTGTTTTTAAGAAAGACAGTTGAATCATGGTTTTCTTTCTGAGATGGGTAATCAAGTGAACTAAACTATGGATGAAAAATGGGTAAGAATCTGACAGATTTGAGATAATTTGTTATCCTGCAACTTGTCTTTTTACTTGGTTGGTACTAATGCTAAGATTTTATTAATTCAGGAAATAGCTAATTAATACAGGAAACACTCATAATCCTATTAAGCACCCCAATGCTGTTTTTCAGTCTATATAAAGATGTAGCAATATTAAGAGGGCATATTAAGTGTTTGATATACTCAGGTCTAGTGGAAGGAAACTTACCACAGATAGGACTTCTTCAGCATATAAATTGGACTAAAAAACGTATTGTGGAATGGAGACATCTATTTGACTTTATTTATGATGCCAAGGTATCAATCAATACTTGGTTAGTCAGAGGTAGAAAGACATTCATTTTGATTGTCTTCAGGAACACACAGATTCTTTGTGTCTGCTCGAACAACTATACTTTGCAGTCTGTCCCAATAAAATAAAATTGTACTTCTCTATTCACCATTGCAAACTAGTTAACTGTTCATTTCAGCTATACATTCATTATTATACTCTGCTTTATGATGGCTATTTCATTTTATATAAAATAAAAAATGACTATAGCTTGTGTTAAAAAAGATAGATCATAGAAATGTACCTTTTGACCAGTAAAATTTTACTAAACAATCTCATCGTATTTCAGTAGAATTTGTCTTTCAATTTCATAGTTTTTTTTTTTTTTTTTTACTGTGAATGAAAACAACTTATGGATTAAAAAGTTTTCTGTTTAACTGGACAGGAAAAATATTATAAATGTAATTTCTGAATAGAGAAAATAAGATGTAAGTAGCAGTGCTTTCTTCACTGCTGTAATACTTCATTTTTAACGGTAAACACAGTAGTAATCAGCATTTTGATTCCAGGGAATAAAAACTTAAAACTGAATTTACTAATCAATTTGGAATTCTGAAGCCAAAAGGATCCTTTAACCATACTGCCTACCAGACAAGTCATCCTAAAAAGTTAATCATAATGCAAAATTTTGGTCTAATTAAAATGGCTCTTTCTGACACTTATGGTACCAGAGCCTGTCTTTTTTGTTGGGTTTCAATCTGCCATAACAACCAGACTAGGATTACATGCAAACAGAAGCATACAAGGCGTGACGAAATTGAATACGGAGGATTAAGCATTTTTAAAGTTTGGGTTATAATTCTTGTTGCAACACAAGTTCTACTGCATAGAATTTAGAACATCATTCTATAGAACATAATTAATTTACAACAGCCTAAGACTTTTCAGCAATAAAATTATACTTAAAAAAATATACCATTATCCCGATACGTTACATTAATTGTAGATTTCACAACCACTTCAGCCTTGTATTAACTTAGAAAAGAATAACTTGTCCCTGAAAAACTCTCAAGAGTGATGATATTTCAATCAAAACTGTCCTGAACTAACTCACAATCAGCAGTGACCACATTTTGTCACTTCCTTGCTCTAACAGGAGTAAAAATGATGACAATGAGCTTTTGAAAACAGGCTAGAGACTCTGCATCCAATTAGCAATGAAATGTGTTTCTTTACAACTACTGGGTCTTTCGAGCGTTTTCAGTTGTCAAACAAGTGAAAGAGCTGAGGGGACACACGGCCAAACCTGCCCAAACTACTTTTGTTCCATAGAATTTGATCCCTTCTAAATCGACAATGGCATACAAACTTAGCTATGATGAATCCAGTCCTTATAAATGAAAACAAAGATAATGAACCTATAGGAGGAGCTTTAAAAATAACTTCGTTTGCTTTTAAATATTCAAGTGTAACATTTCCGTAAGAGACTAAAACAGACATTTCAACTGTATCAGATTTGTCAGTTTCCAGCGGATTCTAACCGGCCATTAATACATAAGGGTCACTGGGCTGCCAAAGAGCCCAGCTAAGCGGCTCATGGGGAGATACAAAGGTATCAGTGGAAGGAAACCACGGATGCCACAGCCTTTGTCCAAACAGTGTGAGACCCGTCTTTGCATCCCTGAAGCAAGAATGGCCACTTTCTCCAATTAAATTGCTCTATACGAAATAAAGCAGCATTGTCTGTGAAGAGTTACTCCATACCCATAACATTTCACTACTAATTTGAAAGTTAAAAAAAAAAAAAAAACCAGATCAAATCCATGTACCCGTGATCCTTTTGTATCTTAAAATACAGCTATATTCTTAGTTTCCACCAAGAATTATATTGGAATGAACTAAAACATTTTTTAAAGTCATTTTAAGTATACTCTTATTTGTTACTACATTTCTACATAGATTATTTAATATTGCTTGTGGACATAATTTAATCGATAATATATCATAATTTCAACCACTACAGTGACCCAGAATGAGATTCTGGCTATAGAGGGAGCTTAATTATTAAGCAACACTTTCCTAAAAAGCTTCTGAATTTCTGATTGGTAAGAAAATCAAACAAAAAAGAGCATCCCTCATTGAAATAACACTGAAGTTCAAGCTCGGGCCCTCTTCTTTGTGTTCAGCATAATTAACTCTCCAGGACAAAATAATTAAACAGTAAGTCACATTAATAAGTTACAGTAATCTTCAAGAAAACTCGATGGGCATCTCTGGTGTTACAACTGTGTATCTTGGATCCAACCTAGGGATGAAGTCCGGGAAGTTTTTAGATGCACCGGTACCAAAAACATCAAGGACTTTCCGGTTCATGACGGCAAACCTGTAAGACAGAGGGCACAGGGAATGAGTACTTAATGACGCTGTAAAAGAAGACGATTCGCTTCATTTATCTTTCATGGGATGGGAAGACAGAAGAGCTGACACGGCAAGAGACTCAATGGTGGATTCAAAGGTCATTTTGCTACTCTTCCTCAAGATGCACTGTCTCGAGTTTTCTTTGAAAAGATGCTAGTCCCCAAACCTGAAACCCCAGAGATTACCAGCATCATTTCAAACCCTTCCAGAGCTCTTTCCTCTAGATTGTGTCAAACAGAAAAGTAGGTTCATTGTGATTTTCTTGATTAATGGATGAATATAATTATAAGAAGCCACATATATAATGAATGAGCTGACATTTACTGACAAGCGAAGGTATTAAAGGTAATTCCTCCCATAACTGAAATGTTAATGTCTCACAATCAACAGAAAATACATTCAAATGTGCTAATATTTAATGACTGAAGAGGAAACGGCTTATAGGTTTTCAAATTTATAATACACACAACAGAGTAAAAACATGCCCTCACTTTATCCATCACCTAACCTAAGAGATAAGAAATTTTTAAAAGACACATATTCAGCTCATGCACAAGATAGACCTTCTGCATCTCTGTGCCTGAGTATAAGCTCTTCTTCTCTGGGGAAGACACCAGGGTGGAATTAGCTTTGAGTCATTGGCCAGTGCCATTGTTCCAAGAACCAATAAATGTGACTTTTAGCTCCTTTCCAATGCTAAGTTCCCTTCCAAAATAATCAACGGGTTAAACTCACCGATGTGCAAAGAAACATAAATGACAAAGAAATAAATGATCAAATGATAACACGATAGATGAATAATGTAGATTTTAAATGATTAAATAATACTACTACTACACAGTATCATGGCTAAGAGAAAGAATTCTGCAGCCAGATTGCCTGGCTCAACTCAAGCTCCATCCTTTACTAGCTTCGTGATTCTGCAAGTGCTTAACCTCTGTGTGCCTCTCAGTCTCCCCACAGGTAACGCCAAGATATCAACAGTACCTAGTACCTATCTCACAGAGCTATTTAAAGGATTAAACACATATGTGTATATATGTGTGTTGTATGTGTTAATGTGTGTATCTTAAAACCACTTCTGGGACATAGTCAGCACTATACAACTGTTTGCTACTATTACTATTAATGAAGGCAATGTTAACGGCACCTGCTATTTACTGAGTGCCTACTAAGTGCTAATGGCTGCCACAAACATAGATTTTCCCACAACCATGCGAAGTATGTACTATTGCTTCACTGCAGAGAGAAAGAAACTTGAAGCTCACGAGGGTAAACAACTTTCCCAACCAGTGACACAGCGAAGGGTACCGGAGCTGGAGTCAAACCCAGGTTTGTTCAGCTCCCAAACTCACAGTCTGTGTAACAGGCAAAGTTGTCTCTCACAGAATTGGATTATAATCAGGAAATGCAAATACCAGCACCAATAAACAACATGACAGTAAAGGCAAAGAAAAATATGCTTACCAAAGTCGGGTAAAAGAATATGATTATTTTCCATTACTTTTCCCAAGTGGAAATCAGCCTATTGTTTACATAGGATTTCTAATGAATCTGTTTAGCATTTTTAAACAAAAAGAAACATCCCATGTTATTCTTATTAAATTTTAGTTCAAATTTGATTTACACCTAGATAGCTACCTTACCAAAGAATACTCCCTCAAGCAGACAAAAAGATTCAAAATCTTTTTTGTGGTAATTGCTTTTTTTATGATCAGTTAAAATATCTCATAGATATCTTACCTGCCCTTGGTGAGTCTTAGAAGGAACTTCCAGTAAGATGGTCGTAAGGTCTGAACTTCCATGACAGCCTAAAATTATTCAATTTGAGACTTTTTTTTAGTAAACAGCAATATTATCTGTCTTAGGAGCAGCAGCAGCAGCAGGGAATAGAATACTTTTATCTCTATTTTTATCACTCATTGTGTTAAAAAAAAAAAACAAAAAAACCCGACAGTGAAAAAAAAGTATAAGTTGACTTTCTAGAATCTTTGTAAATATGCCTTGAAATAAGAATATTGTACATGAAATAATGATTGAGTTAATAGTCATTATTATTAGGAAGCATTTACTAGATACCCATTAGACAGCTGGCACTTCACTAATTATAATCAGTTTACCAACCTGGCAGGATTATCGTGAGAAAGTGCAAATAAAAGCTGTCCCCAAACTCTGCAGAAGTCCTAAGATCATTAACGTCAATAATGGTGATTACAGAACTTGAAGAGACTGGACAATGCTTTTATTAAACTAGACTCTACCCCTGTCCTCACTGCTTGACTAATGTTGAGGAAATGCAATTATTCTTATGTCCATGGGATCTGTTTTTCCAGAAGTAAAATTAAATGAGGGCATTCTAGCCAAGATATTGGAGTGATAATTTTCCTAAAAAACTGTACTCCATTGAAACCTAAAAATGGTTGTGATTGTAAAACATGACCTGGCCCACTAAGTTAACGTGTTTAATGATTGGATACTTGTAAGCTATCTTGCTAATAAGACAAAAAAGCATGCAATGTAAAAAACGGAAATGCTTCCAGGCCTTTCTTTTCCGCTCATTGGTTTAATACACATTAGAAACAGAAATAATTCTATTTCTCATTTCAAAAAGCGATACTTACTGCCTGGAAGCAAATTGCTGTAGAGATGGAATAGATGATAGTGTCTGCATGGGGAAAATAGGGCAACTTTCCTGCTTCAATGCCTTTGAAATACATTGTCTGCAAGACAAGCATATTGGGAGATTTATAAGGAAAACAACTTTAAATAGCATTAACAACAAAGTGGAGCAATACATTCCTTATCTACAACTATTTTTTCTACCTTTCAAAATCCTAATACTCCTTCCAGAGCTCAAATTACAGGTGTATCTTCCCTGACAGTGTTCAGTGTCAGCCGTTTCCTTTTCCTCAGCCCCTCACCCCAGGCCCCAGATGCCAGTAATAATACATTTCTGTGAAATTCAACAGCACCTTATTTCTACCTCTTTCATGTCATTTATTCTTCAGTGCTTTCTGTACAATGTCCAAGTCTTCCCTTCTCTGTCAGATCTATTCATTTAGTTCAGTTCAGTCGCTCAGTTGTGTCTGACTCTTTGTGACCCCATGGACTACAGCACACCAGGCCTCCTTGTCCATCACCAACCCCTGGAGTTAACCCAAACTCATGTCCATTGAGTCGGTGATACCATCCAACCATCTCATCCTCTGTTGTCCCCTTCTCCTCCTGCCCTCAATCTTTCCCAGAATCAGGGTCTTTTCCAATGTCAGCTCTTTGCATCAAGTGGCCAAAGTATTGGAGTTTCAGCTTCAACATCTGTCCTTCCAATGAATATTCAGGACCGATTTCCTTTAGGATGGACTGGCTGGATCTCCTTGCAGTTCAAGGGACACTCAAGAGTCTTCTCCAACACCACAGTTCATAGGCATCAATTCTTCCATGCTCAGCCTTCTTTATAGTCCAACTCTCACATCCATTCGTGACTACTGGAAAAACTGTAGCCTTGACTAGACGGACCTTTGTTGGCAAAGTAATGTCTCTGCCTTTTAATAAGCTGTCTAGGTTGGTCATAACTTTCCTTCCAAGGAGCAAGTGTCTTTTAATTTCATGGCTGCAGTCACCATCTGCAGTGTTTTGGAGCCTAAAAAAATAGTCTGTCACTGTTTCCACTGCTTCCCCATCTATTTCCCATGAAGTGATGGGACCAATGCCATGATTTTAGTTTTCTGAATGTTGAGTTTTACGCCAACTTTTTCACTCTCCTCTTTCACTTTCATCAAAAAGTTCCTGAGTGCTTCTCCGCTTTCTGCCATAAGGGTGGTGTCATCTGCATATCTGAGGTTATTGATATTTCTCCCGGCAATCTTGATTTCAGCTTGTGCTTCATCCAGCCCAGCATTTTGCATGATTTACTCTGCATATAAGTTAAATAAGCAGGGTAACAATATGCAACCTTGACATACTCCTTTCCCAATCTGGAACCAGTCTGCTGTTACATGTTCAGTTCTAACTGTTGCTTCCTGACCTGCATATAGGTTTCTCAAGAGGCAGGTCAGGTGGTCTGGTATTTCCATCTCTTTCAGAATTTTCCAAAGTTTGTGGTGATCCACACAGTCAAAGTCTTTGGCATAGTCAATAGAGTGAAACATATGTTTTTCTGGAACTCTCTTGCTTTTTTGATAATCCAACGGATGTTTGGAACTTGATCTCTGGTTCTTCTGCGTTTTCTAAAACCAGCTTGAACATCTGGAAGTGCACGTACTTCAAGTTCAAGTACTGTTGAAGTCTGGCTGGAGAATTTTGAGCATTACTTTACTAGCGTGTGAGATGAGTACAACTGTGCAGTAGTTTGAGCATTCTTTGGCATTGCCTTTCTTTGGGATTGGAATGAAAACTGACCTTTTCCAGTCCTGTGGACACTGCTGAATTTTCCAAATTTGCTGGCAAATTGAGTGCAGCACTTTCACGGCATCATCTTTCAGGATTTGAAACAGCTCAACTGGAATTCCATCACCTCCACTAGCTTTGTTTGTGGTGATGCTTCCTAAGGCCCACTTGACTTCACATTCCAGGATGTCTGGCTCTAGGTGAGTGACCACACCATAGTGATTATTTGGGTCGTGAAGATCTTTTTTGTATAGTTCTTCTGTGTATTCTTGCCACCTCTTCTTAATATCTTCTGTTTCTGTTAGGTCCATACCATTTCTGTCCTTTATTGTGCCCATCTTTGTCTAGAAAGATCTCTAGTCTTTCCCATTCTATTTTTTTCCTCTATTTCTTTGCACTGATCACTGAGGAAGGCTTTCTTATCTCTCCTTGTTATTCTTTGGAACTCTGCATTCAAATGGGCATATCTTTCCTTTTCTCCTTTGCTTTTCGCTTCCCTTCTTTTCACAGCTATTTGTAAGGCCTCCTCAGACAGCCATGTTGCTTTTTTGCATTTCTTTTTCTTGGGGATGGTCTTGATCCCTGTCTCCTGTATAATGTCCTGAACCTCCACCCAAAGTTCATCAGGCACTCTGTCTATCAGATCTGATCCCTTGAATCTGTCACTTCCACTGTATAATCATAAGGGATTTAATTTAGGTCATCCCTGAATGATCTAGTGGTTTTCCCTACTTTCTTCAATTTAAGTCTGAATTTGGCAATTAGGAGTTCATGATCTGAGCCAGAGTCAGCTCCTGGTCTTGTTTTTGCTGACTGTATTATAGAGCTTCTCCATCTTTGGCTGCAAAGAATTTAATCAATATGATTTCGGTGTTGACCATCTGTTGATGTCCATGTGTAGAGTCTTCTCTTGTGTTGTAGGAAGAGGGTGTTTGCTATGACCAGTGCATTCTCTTGGCAAAACTCTATTAGCCTTTGCCCTCTTTCTTTCTGTACTCCAAGGCCAAATTTGCCTGTTACTCCAGGTGTTTCCTGACTTCTTACTTTTCCTTCACTTATTCTTTCATTACTGGTGTAAACCTGGTTAGTGCATAACAAATACTAACGCACTCTAATCAAGATATCTATATAGATTAGATTGCAGACCATCACATGAGCCCTCTTTCTTTCTGTACTCCAAGGCCAAATTTGCCTGTTACTCCAGGTGTTTCCTGACTTCTTACTTTTCCTTCACTTATTCTTTCATTACTGGTGTAAACCTGGTTAGTGCATAACAAATACTAACGCACTCTAATCAAGATATCTATATAGATTAGATTGCAGACCATCACATGGGTATGTATGTATAATTATGTCTATCATGTATATATGTATGTGTATATATTAGTATATAATATATATTATATGTTGGCTCCTCAGAGGAAAGAGCAACTACTCTGTCTAGGACAAAGGACCAAAGAGAATTTCAGAAATGACTACATTGAGTAGTGTTTCTCAATCATAAGAACCACTTCTTAAAAAGCAAATTTCCAATTGTCATGGCCTGATGCTTTTATAATACAATAAAAATGAATTACTGGGGAAAAAATTTAAACACAAAGTTGAACTAAATTTTTGCTATTACATTCAAAAAACAAATTACTCTATTAAGGTGCTATTAAAGTTTCCAAATGCTTCCTCTCAATTTCTATCCTTTTTTTGTCATGAACTGGTAATGTGTAGTCTGTGGACCAATGTTAGTCTGCTGAGCACACTTATGATAGTGCAATCTTCTAAGAGGTCTAGGATCAACAACTAAGTAAGAGAGGAAAAGGAGGGGTAACAAATGGGGTGGAAATGCATGATATTTCTGAGGAATTTCCAGCAAATCTATATGGCTAGAAAATGGGATAATTCATGGAGAAGGGTTTTCTGGATTGTGGGAATGCTAAAGTGAAACTAATAAGAAAAGTGGAAAGATGACCAAGACAGAATAATGTTTCAATAGGTTGGAGGGCGGTTTAAGAAGATATGAGTGGTCCATGAAATAAAGAACATAAAATAATTTTTTCAAAGATAAAAGTTACCTACGCAGGTGATTTTTACTTAATATTCATTATACAGTAATACAGCATTTTAACATAAAACTAACTTCAATTAAAACAAAGGGACTGCAAAAGACATGTGTGAGGTGATATTGAAAGTGTAAGTTCTAATTGGATAAAGATAGTATTAAAGAACTAGCAGACTCCTAAAATGTATGATATGCATTTTGTTTACACCCTGATGGCACTGTTGATTTGTTTGTTTTTAAGGAGTCTTTATCCTTCAGTTCTATTTTTCAAGGACTCTTTCTCCTGAGTTGTTTCTGAATGGAGTGACTTGATGTCTGGGATTTGTTTTAAAATAATTTGGTGCCTGGGGATTTGCAGCAGTATAGATGAGAGGAGACTGGCCAAATGCTGCTAACTGTTGAAGCTATACGATGGGCACATGAGGGTTATCACGTTATTCTTCCTATGCTTGTGTATATTTGAAAATGACACAGAGAAAAAAAGGAGAAATAGGAAAACTGGCTTTGTAAAGAATCACTTTCATAAGATTAGAATTTGCTTTTGAAACTATACATTGTTGCTGAAGTAGCTAAAAGGCTCTATATCGTTTGGCTGTACATGCATAAAAATGTTTGCTTACCTCTACCAATTTAGAAGCTAAATACATGGAAATTGTTGTGCTTTTATAAAACATCATTGATACTCCTGCCAAAAATCCTGAAACAATAAATAAGGCAAAACCGATCAGAACTCAAAACTACTTCTCTGTTATTACATCACTCGAAAACGTTAATTCACTTAAACAGGAATGAATGGATTTAGCACTGCCTTTTGCTATAACAAAATCGAGGACAATAGTACAAGTAATGGTATGAAAATGGGGTGAATTCTTATTTATCATATTTTTCTAAACTTAAAAATTGACCTTCAGAATTAGGAACCACAGTTCTGATAACATAAGAAACCTGACATTTTAAATTAAACTGTGAAAAACAGCAATGGTCTTACCAAATATAACTTTTTAAAGGCTATTGGTATCATTTCTCATTTTAAGTAGAAATATTCATTCATTTATTGTCCTAGGAGCTCAAATCATACTTAGTGCTGTCACCACACTTCTCTCCATTGCTTTCAATCTATAAATGGAAAAGCAAGGTGGCGGGAGGTCTGGAATACTAATAGCAGGGACATTACTAATAAATATCTGAAAAATCATCTAGTCAGCTTAAGTAATAAAATATATTGAGCTGACAGAAAATGTTTAGTTTTTATGTTTATAAAATTATTTGAGTTCCTTAAAAAATTATTTAAAAACATGTCAGCTACCAGTGGTAAAATCAAAATGCTTTTAAGAAATTAGTCACTTAATATTTTATGTTCTTTTGTGACACATTCCCTAGAATTTCTGGCCTGTCACAGGACAGAAACCCAAGTCATTATGTTGCCAACTCAAAACATCAGATGGCAAGAGAGCCTTGGTATGTTCAATTTCACAAGTACAAAATATTAATACTAGTGCCTTGATGGGGATTCTATTAGAAAAAGGAAGATACAAGAACATCAGATGAATCTGAAAACCATTTCTGCTTCACTCCTATCACTGATTGATAGGATAATATATGTATATCATCTATATTTTATATATGTTATATTAATACATATATTATATTGTTTTACCAGCTATAATGGCATGCAATTCGTCATCCAGATTTCTGACCCAGCGCAGGAAGCAACTAGTACCCTGTATCAAGAAGAAAATACAATTCCTTCAGTTGTTTCAGTTCTAAGAGAAAAACTGCACATAACATCTGTAATGGGTGAGTCATCAGCTGGCCTTGGAGGCAAACTGGTGATCTTATTTAAATTAAATAAGGTACAAGATACCACGAAAAAAAATTAGATTAAAAAAAGAAATGAAGAGCTCTGGAAGTGGTAAAATGAAGGTCAACTCATTAATTTATTAACAGAAGACACGTTTTTCTTATCTTGAGCTGTGCTGAGTCGCTTCAGTTGTGTCTGACTCTTTGAGACCCCACGGACTGTAACCCGCCAGGCTCCTCTGTCCAGGGGTTCTTCAGGCAAGAACACTGCAGTGGGCTGCTGTGCCCTCTGCCAGGGGATCTTCCGTACCCAGGGATCAAACTTGCATCTCTTATGTCTCCTAGGTTGGCAGGTGGCTTCTTTGGCACTAGTGCCACCTGGGAAGCCCTTTTTTTACCTAGAATTGCTATAAAAATGAATCAACTCTCTAAAGCAGTGGTCAGAAAACTACGATCCACTAGCCAAATCTAGCCTGCCATCTATTTTTATATGGCTCATAAGCTAAGAATGTTTTTGCATATCTCAAGGGATAAAAGTAAATAAAAAATATTTTGTGATGCATGAAAATTATATGAAACTCTGATACAGTGTGATTAAGTTTTACTGGAATACAGACATGCTCATTCATTTATATATCACCTATGACTGCTCTTACACTGTAAGAGCAGAGTTGAACAGTTATGAGTGAGACCAAATGCTTCACAAAGCTTAAAATCTCTACTATCTGGCCTTTTACAGAAAAAGTTTTCTGACTCCTGGTCCAAAACAAAAATAGCAACAATGCATTGTGGGATTTATAACATATAAAATAATAAATGAATCGCACAAAGGATGGGAAAAGGGAATTCAAAGGTGTGGTAAGATTCTTAAACTATACTAAAGTGGTATTAATATTATTTGAAAATATTGACTAATAAATTAAAAATGCTTATTATAAATGCTAACAAAATCACTGAATTTAAAAAGAGGCATAAACAATAAGTCAATAGTAAAGATAGAATATAAAAAAATACAAAAACCTAAAATAAATGTAAAATATATAATGCCCCAAAAATCCAGGAGACGAAAAATAGAAACAAAAAAAGAAACAATAAAAAATAACTGATAAGGAAGTAGATATAAATTCAACCATATCAATAAATGCATTAAATGTAATACTCTAAAGATTCCAGTTAAAAGACAGAGGTTATCNAGGAGACGAAAAATAGAAACAAAAAAAGAAACAATAAAAAATAACTGATAAGGAAGTAGATATAAATTCAACCATATCAATAAATGCATTAAATGTAATACTCTAAAGATTCCAGTTAAAAGACAGAGGTTATCAAGTTGGATATAAAAGTAAGAATCAACTACATGTAGTCTAAAAGAAACAAAATTGAGGTCATGGAAAGATTAAAGGGAAAGGAAAATATACCATCAAAAATAATCAAAAGAAAGCTGAAGTAGCTGTATTTATAACAGACAGTAGACTTCAGAGCAAGGAATATTACCAGAGATAAAGAGGGACATTACAAAATGGAAAAAGGGTTGGTTCACCAAGAAGACACAGAAGGAATAAGGTTTGTTTCCCTTACCTTCCCTTAACCACATTTTTATGAAGATGCAAAAAAGTGATAAAATTTCCAAACATCTCATATGACTTAGAAATATGCTATATCAATATTTTTATGATAGATTTTCTGACCCAGTTGCATTGTATTTAGTTTAATACCATTAGTTTATATTACCTAAGTGAATAAACAGTAGCTAAATGAAAACCAACCAACCAACCTATGCTCTCAGACGTGCTAGATGATGGAGAATAACCAACCTAGGCTAACAACGTCAGAGATAATTCACACATAAACATTTAAGAGTTTATCTTAAGAATAAATACAAACACGATGACACAAGAGATGAAAAAGAATCTGAATAAAAACATATAATCACCAATATTCTGTTCTATTAGTTACTGTATATTAAAGATAAAAGCAGTGTTTCCTAGTCGACTCATATTGAAAATGGTTTCAATGTTAGTTATGTTTCATAACGAGTGATTAATTAACTATAGTTTGGGGCTTCCCTGGTGGCTCAGAGGTAAAGAATCCGCCTGCAATGCAGGAGCCCTGGGTTTGATCCCTGAGTCGGGAAGATCCCCTGGAGGAGGGTGTGGCTACCCACTCCAGTATTCTTGCCTGGAGAAAATGTTTTCAGTGTTAGTAAGCAAGTGATTAATTAACAATAGTTTACAGTTTGTCACTTTTTCCTTTTTATGTCTAAATACTTTCTCCATATTTACCTTTTCTTGGAGAAGGACATGGCAACCCACTCCAGTATTCTTGCCTAGAGAATCCTGTGGACCGAGGAGCCTCGTGGGCTGCTCTCCGTAGGGTCACACAGAGTTGGACATGACTGAAGTGGCTTAGCATGCATGCATGCATTGGAGAAGGAAATGGCAACCCACTCCAGTATTCTTGCCTGGAGAATCCCAGGGTCGGGGGAGCCTGGTGGGCTGCCGTCTATGGGGTTGCACAGAGTCAGACATGACTGAAGCGACACAGCAGCAGCATATTTACCTTTTATAGGTAAACTTTAACATAAAATGATACATAACCATCTTATACAAAATAATTTCAGTATTCAATTTTTCACAGCAGTTTCTTTTAAACAACTGTGTCTATACTTGTGTGTGTGCACGTGTATGCAGACAGCTCAACCTTAGTTAACACACTTTACCATTTAAATTTAGAATATAAATTTTAGATGTTTAATAAAAAATGTCAGTAATATAATTTACATATCAGTGATTCCCGACAAACAAAAGGCCATTACTTCAAATTGCAGAGTACTGTGTCACAGATGATCCATGTATACATGTGTAGGTGTGTGCTTATTATATATGTGTGGGTACATTTACAGGAACATGCAGAAAGAGGTGGAAGAACATTAATTTTGTTTATTTGAGAGAGTGTAGTAGAACAAGTAAGTGGGAGGGAGATAGAAAATAACTCATTATTTATATGATACACCAGAAAATTCTTACTGGTTCTATCAAGGCTTGATATCAACTAGAAGGGTCCAAACATGTTTAAATTAATACTCATGTAGTAAGTAATTAAGAAAAACACATAGGCCAGGTGTATTAATATCATTTTTGATGTTAGAAATAGTAGGAAGTTCATAATTTCTCAGTGATTACATTATTGGGGACAAAAGGAGTTTTTGAAAAGTCTTTAATATTATGAATAAATATAACTATATCCAGGCTTTCAAGCTTTAAAAGACAAAATGTCCCCAACTTCTATACCCAATGTATTGTATATATCTGGTGATATTTATGAATACTACAGAAAGAAGTGTTAAGAAAAGTGACAGATGAGTTAAAGGCTGTTATCTCATTTTAACAATCAGTTCAGTTCAGTCGCTCAGTCGTGTCCGANCAATGTATTGTATATATCTGGTGATATTTATGAATACTACAGAAAGAAGTGTTAAGAAAAGTGACAGATGAGTTAAGGCTGTTATCTCATTTTAACAATCAGTTCAGTTCAGTCGCTCAGTCGTGTCCGACTCTTTGCGATCCCAGGGACTGCAGCACCCCAGGCCTCCCTGTCCATCACCAACTCCCAGAGCTTACTGGAACTCATGTCCATTGTGTTGGTGATGCGATGCTATTCGTTAAAAGCCTTACCTTGTATATGCTAACAAAACAGCCCAGAAAAGCTCCAAGCTGGAAGTTTTCTTTATTGTAGAAGAGAGAGAGTAGCCGGGATGGCTGTGTAAACAGATGTCTAAATGCAGAGGGAATTCGGAGGCAGCACTGGATCAAGTATCCCACGCTAAACATTCTGATGAAACCCTGGAGAAAAGTGGGAGGAAGGTCTGATTTAGAACCGAATTCTGAAGTCTGACAGGTATAAACTTCACTGTCACAGAATCAAAACGGCACTAAAAATTTTAAGTTTATATCGTGGCCATTTTCAAAACTAAGTCCTAAAACCTCAAACAGTTTTAAAAGAATTACCTTAAAAATAATCATGAGAGCTTGCAGTGGATACACTTTCTACGATTTAACCAAGACTTAAAAAGTTTCCCAAGCACTGGCCAAGACTGTCTATGTACCAGACTTCTACTTCTTGACATTTTGTTGACAATAACTGGGATTTATAATCCCTAAACCACAAATGAGTTTTAGAAACAAAAGCACTGAAATTTTAAAAGAAAAAAAAAAAGCACAAAAAACAGTTAACAAAATGAATTGCTTTTGGAAATTTTAACAGAAATTTAAATGATCAAGTTTAAAGAATTTTCCAGGAAAATAATGAATTCTAGCTAGGTTTTAATTTCTGTGCTCAATGTGTCAGACTAAAGCATTTCCAGGGAATGGTACCTTTCAGGTAAACTAAACAAAATTTGAAAAAGCAAATTTGCTATAAATCCACATTTCCTGTCACCATTTCCCCATATTACCTGCAACTATTTATAGTGTAAAAGGGAAGGGAGAGGATGACTAATGTTGGTCAATTTCATTTCAGTACTTAGGAAAATGAAGTTTGAGGTCACTTAATACTGAGAGACTGAAAAATTCCAGTCATCTTGAAACAAGATGTTATTTTAAAAACTATTTTAAACATGATTCAACCAATACACTAGAATATGGATCTCCTATAACCCTTCTCTTTCACCCCCACTGGAATGGAAAAATGTCGACATTCTTAGCAGTGTTTGCTGCTAAGTTCCAAAGATCAGGTTTGTATTTTCTGGATAGCAGCCTTCTTTTAGAAAAATTTTGAATTACTATGAGGAAACAGTCATCTTTTTATCTGAGGCTACCTAATACCTGGTTAAAACATGAAAATTAAATTGTCCAATCAATTAATATGAATTATCATGCATTTGTTTAACTGAAACTGCTCAGTCCTTGGTTAATTCATGAACTGATCACACTTTTATCTTGTCGTTGGTAACCTTGTAATATTAACCTGAGGGTTCAAAGATCACACTTATGTTCAATCATTTGATGCTATTTTTAAGAGATCGATTATCCCTCCATCTATTCACCCTTTCATGTACTCAGGAAAGGTTCAGTGAATGCCTCTCGTGTGCAAAACATTATATTAGATGCTGGGGATACAGCAGTGAAGGGGACACAAAATTCTTGCCTTCATGGAGCTTCCATGCCCATTAGAAGAAGAGAAAATAAGTAAACAAATGTAATTACAGAATACAAAAAGTGTTGTGAAGGGAATAATCAGGTCACTGGGTGAGATATTAAAAGGACAACCTATATTAGATTACTGGTAAGGGAAGACTACTAAGGGCTTGACGTATAAACAGACACAATAGAGAAGGAACTAGCAGGAGAAAGACATTTCAGACAGCATGGACAAAAAAGCACAAAGCCAAAAAGGAGACTGACAGGCACCAACCAAAAGTTAGTGTGAATGGAGTACAGTGAGTCTGGGGGAATGTAACTCATTCGAGTATTTACTCAGGGGTCTGATTTAACAGGAGGGGCAACTGAGCCCATGGAATAATGAGGTGCACTGTAAGAATATTTAATTATACTTGTGGGATAAATTCTTCACCCACAAATCTCCAAATAATTTTACATTCACGGACATAATATTAATTACAATGTACACACATATTAGAAAGTTTATAGTACTGGTACACATTTGAAAGAATGACTTTTTTTCATAGATCAGTAATTCTCAATAACTTTCTCATACAATTAAAATAAAATCATCTTTCCTCTCCGCAAAATTTCATATACCTCTAATTTAGTCAGAATACTTTTCTTAGTCTCCCTCCTGAAATCTGCCCCCTAGAGTAGAATTCCCTCCAGTTGGAGGGAATAATAACCCTCTCGCGGAGTTGGCAGAGTCTGCAGCTGCCGGCAACATTCCTTTTCTTTCTTTTTTTTTTTTTTTTTTTTTTGCCACTTTTAAAATGGGGCAGGAAATCAGATTTGGAAGGAGTGGAGCAGAAATTACTGCCCGATGGAAAAAATACTCTACTGCTTTTACCCCTGCTTCCATCTTTGAGGATTTTAAAGGTAAGCGTTGGCTTGGCTGAGCGCCACCATCAACACCAGGCCACAAGCACTCACATTCACAGGCACTAATGCGATACAGTCCCTCCCGAGGGGGACCATCAGGAGGCTGTCTTTTGAGGTGCTGTACAGCTCTGCTCCTCTCATCATCCATAAGGCGGGGATTAGATGTTGTGACAAAGAACGTAAATTTTCTGAAGCATCAGGATTGTGAGAGCACTGTCCAGAACTAAAGAACTTGCAGCAGATGGTGCCACCTGTGCCAGACTGACCGCAGTGACAGGGCTTCCTTCCCAGAGTCGGTGGGGATGGGGGGAGTGGGCTGTGGGGAGGCCGAGAGGGCCGGGGTGGGGGCGGGGAGCTCTGCTCTGGTACATTCATCTATTAGGGAGCGGGGAATTTATGCCAGTGGGCATAACTAACTTTCTTAATGTAGAACAACTGTGGACATGCTCCAGTTACCTTCATGCCTTAAAAAATGTAACAGCTTCACAAGTCCAAAAGCGAATGCCGCTGTCCCAGCCTGGTAGCCTGTGTGCGTGGCTGCTGAGTCCCCAGCACACAGCGCGGCCCAGGGGCCTTGTTCTCAGCTATACTGGAATGAGTATTTTATGAATTTTAGTGACTTTATTTCTCGGTCATTTTTGTTGTTGCTGCTTCACCTTCTTTAGGGTTGGCCAAAAAGTTCGTTAAGTTTTCCTATAAGATGGTCCAGAAAATCCAAACAAGCTTTTTGGCCAACTGAATATTTTGTTTTATGTTAAATAAGCAAGCCAAGTTCAAAATTATTTAACAAAAGATCTGGTAAGTGAATCCTAAAAGCTAAACTGTCACCTATTTCTCAGAAGTATCTTATTCGGCAAGTCAAATGCAAATTATAGCAATTACTGTCAATTTTTCCATTTACTTTGAAATTATGTTTTAATAAATAAGTTCTTTCCACACATATTCCCTGTGGTTCTTAGATTTTATATACTTACTTTAATGCAATAAGAGATGCAATTATCCTCATAATGTTTGCAACATCTATGCCTTGGTCCATGCTTACATCTGAAAACCAACCAAAGGAATAAAAAAGTTAAATTGTGTGTGTGTGCATATGTGCGTATGTCTGTGTGTGGATCTGCTTACAACTCTCTAACCAAAAAAGGAAAAAACATTATCAACTCATTTCTAAATGTGTACATCGTTTGATTTCCTGGGACATACAGAAGCAAAGATAACAGATTTTTTTTCCCTTTGCTGCCCACCATTTGATACACTGTAAAATACTCAACTGCAGTCAAAATACTTAAATGTGGAACAGAAAGCCATGTTGGTAAATATTTGTGACTAGATATGAAAAATATGTACATGTTATCTCTATACTCTGCCAAATCTTTTGGAAGTTTTAGATTGCTCATTGTAGCATATAACGGTCATAAATCATCCATGAAGTCAGAACTTGAGCAAAAATCATAATGAGAATGCGCTCAGGTTACAGGAATTTATACTTAATTATATTTGAGAGAAAACATCTGTGAAAGAAACCTGATACAGTATTAGAATTTAAAATTCCATTTTTAAAATAAATATAGAAATAGATCATGTGGGAATTCAAAGTAGGTTATTTGTGATTTAATTGTAAACCAATTCGTCCTCTGGTGTTTAATAAACATTTCTGCTGGGAAGACTACTGTTCAAGACACTCATTTTAGTTACTTGGTATGTCGATTTCAGGATTATTTATTCACTTGAGGCATAAAGAAGTAAGTAGAATGCCTAGTGTGGGCTTAACGTTCTCTCTCTCTCTCTTTAAAGAGTTCATGTCCCAAAATGAGCAGTCTTTATAACTCTTTCAGACCACAGTGAACTAATTATCTTCATGGTTGGAACACATTAACTCCTTCTTGTTTATAACGACAACTTGTAGAGTGATACTCTGGCTGTCTAATTCCGTTTGCAAAGGGACTATCGAGGCCTTCTCCGAAACCCAGGGCGGCACTACTGCGGGAGCGCACAGGCAGCCTTTCCGAGGCAAGAGCGACAGCGGTAGTTCGTTCCTCAAGTCATTAGGGTGATATGACGTATCTGGTCTCGCCAAGCTGCTGAGTGATTAAAGCGAGGGGCCTGAAAAGGGGTGAATCGGAGAAGCGCTGCCTTATGTAAACCATCACTCTCCAAACTTCTAGGTATGTGAACACGTCTAAGTGTCCTCTTCAAAGGCATCTCTCAGATGGCTACCAGAACTACAGAGAGACTGTTCAACTCTCTTTGTTAGTGAACTAACATTCCGATTGCAACTACACTGTCACTCATTCTTTCCTAGCCTTTCATTAAAACGGCTTTCCACGTGCCGCACCGCCCATCTCCTATATGATCTGCTGTGCCTCCATCTTGCAGCTGCTTTCACACCAACAGACTCACTGAGGCTGCCCTGACAAGTTCTGCCACGACCGAATCAGCTCTGATAGCCAAGGCTTCGTCCACCTACATCACACATTCTCTGCATTCCCCTGTGACTCTTGTTGACCTGGTTCCCATTAACGGGGTTCCCTATCACAATTAAGTTCACTACCACAGTTGGACTTCCCTGGTGGCTCAGACGGTAAAGCATCTGTCTACAATGCGGAAGACCTGGGTTCCATCCCTGGGGCGGGAAGATCCGCTGGAGAAGGAAATGGCAATCCACTCCAGTACTATTGCCTGGAAAATCCCATGGACAGAGGAGCCTGGTAGGCTACAGTCCACGGGGTTGCAAAGAGTCGAACACGACTGAGCGACTTCACTTTCACCACAATTATTCATGCCGTCTACTATCCCTTTCTTTCCTATTACCTTCTTCCGCTGTGTATGCTAAAATGGAGACAAAGTCTTTTACATTCAATAAAAATTCTGAGTACCCACTCTGTGCTCCTGTATGTGAAGAAACTCATGTTATTTCATTTAATGCACGCAATACTCCTTAATAGAGGTTATTAGCCCCAGCTAACTAATAAGTACTTTGGAGTACAGAGTGATTAAATCGCTTTGTTTAAAGTCCTAAGGCCAGGAGGAGCAAAATGAGTCAAACACAGGTCTTCAGATTTCTTAAAGGGGATCCACGTCCTGTAACTGATCCCCTAACTTTCTATATTGCCTTCTCATTCTACACTGTCTAAAATATCACTACAAGATTTTTATTGGCTGATATTCCAATTTTAAACCATTAAATGTATTTTCTAAAATACCTTAAATATTTGAAATGTAACTGAAGATGTATTTGTATGAAATATACATTTCTTTGTATAATGTACAGATAAAGATTTTATTTCCAAAGCTCTAAAAAGTTCCACTCTTGCAACATATCTTTTACCTAAGGTTTGTTCCTCATTATTCCTATATCTACCTACATCTTTCAGAACTTTTCCTTTCCACACTTGGCACATTTGATTCAGTTCAGTCAGTTAGTCACTCTTTGTGACCCCATGGACTGCAGCATACCAGGCTTCGCTGCCCATCACCAACTCCCGGAGTTCACTCAAACTCATGACCGTTGAGTTGGTGATGCCATCCAACCATCTCATCCTCTGTCGTCCCCTTCTCCTCCTGCCCTCAATCTTTCCTAGCATCAGGGTCTTTGCAAATGAGTCAGTTCTTCACATCAGGTGGCCTAAGTATTGGAATTTCAGCTTCAACATCAGTCCTTCCAATGAACACCCAGGACTGATCTCCTTCAGAATGGACTGGTTGGATCTCTTTGCAGTCCAAGGGACTCTCAAGAGTCTTCTCCAACACCACAGTAGAAAAGCACCAATTCTTCAGTGCTCAGCTTTCTTTATAGTCCAACTCTCACATCCACACATGACCACTGGAGAAACTATAGCTTTGACTAGACGGATCTTTGTTGGCAAAGTAATGTCTCTGCTTTTTAATAAGCTGTCTAGGTTGGTCATAGCTTTTCTTCCAAGGAGCAAGTGTCTTTTAATTTCATGGCTGCAGTCACCATCTGCAGTGATTTTGGAGCCCAGAAAAATAAAGTCTGACACTGTTTCCACAGTTTCCCCATCTATTTGCCATGAAGAGATTGGAC
>SJYR01002777.1:441226-459203 GCA_006410655.1 Kobus ellipsiprymnus
AGTTTTAAACCAACTTTTTCCACTCTCCTCTTTCACTTTCATCAGTTCTTCTTCACTTTCCGCCATAAGGGTGGTATCATCTGCATATCTGAGGTTACTGATATTTCTCCCAGCAATCCTGATTCCAGCTTGTGATTCTTCCAGTCCAGCGTTTCTCATGATGTACTCTGCATATAAGTTAAATAAGCAGGGTGACAATATATAGCCTTGACGTACTCCTTTCCTGATCTGGAACCAGTCTGCTGTTCCATGTTCAGTTCTAACTGTTGCTTCTTGACCTCCATACAGATTTCTCAGGAGACAGGTCAGGTGGTCTGGTATTCCCATCTCTTTCAGAATTTTCCACAGTTTATTGTGATCCACACAGTCAAAGGCTTTGGCATAGTCAATAAAGCAAAAGTAGATGTTTTTCTGGAACTCTCTTGCTTTTTCCATGATCCAGTGGATGTTGGCAATTTGATCTCTGGTTCCTCTGCCTTTTCTAAATAAAGATTGAACATCTGGAAGTTCACGGTTCATGTACTTTTGAAGCCTGGTTTGGAGAATTTTGAGCATTACTTTGCTATGGTGTGAGATGAGTACAATTGTGCGGTAGTTTGAGCATTCTTTGGCATTGCCTTTTTTTGGGATTGAAATGAAAACTGACCTTTTCCAGCCCTGTGGCCACTGCTGAGTTTTCCAGATCTGCTGACATATTGAGTGCAGCACTTTCACAGCATCATCTTGTAGGATTTGAAATAGCTCAACTGGAATTCCATCACCTCCACTAGCTTTGTGCATAGCAAATATTAATCTGTTTCCTAAAGTTCCCTATTCTAGCCTCCTGCAACTCTGCTTAGTTTGAAATAGGAAAGGATTTCAATTGCATGTAAATCTATTTTAAAGGCATATAATGGTCTATAGTCCTGCCAGAAATAATAAATATACTCTCTCGCCATCCTGTGCCTTTTTATAAAACTCTATGCATAGTTTGTGGTATAAAAAAAATTCATTACTTGAAAAGAAAACAGAAAACTTTGTCATGGCAAAAATATCATATAAAACAGTGACAAAATATGCTAAAATATCAAGATAAAGAACTCACACTGAATCCACAAGCTTCCTGACTAGAGCAATTATATTCATTCCTCTCGGTTTTTCCTCATGTTTCTCAGTCTTTTGTTCCACTTTTGCATAGGCTGCCTCTGGTGAATAAGAATGTGTGGGAATTTCTTCCTTCCCAACAATGAACCTAAAGAAAAGAACACAATGGGAGGCATTTTTTCACCTTAAAAAAAAAAATCAATGAGAAAATAAACTGATTTTGTTTATATACAAATACACTGTGAATAGAACCTTATCATTTGAAATAATATTTTCCGCAACTTATATAAAATCTAATCATCTTTTAAAAAAAATAGCCTTTTGCAATCTGAATACTCAGAAACTGCTAACAGCTATTTAACAAATGCAGCATCTAAAAAATCAAATTAACCAAGTGAATACAGCATGGCACCTGGATGAAGCACCCTCTAACTTAGGTCACCGCCTTTTTTAAGGTATTATGCACCTTAAAGTTTTTTCAAACAGAAAAGCAGATGATCTATTAACTTGGATCTACTAATGAGTGACAAAATTTCTATTTCTTTCTCTAAAATGTACTGACAGCTACAACTGAATGGATTTCTCGTCTTTTACTCTCAATTTATATCTAATGTCACTGTGAGTCACAAAACAGCTACAATACAGTCGATGGTCATCTACACACACACAAGAAACAGAGGGAAGTAAAGATGAGAAACAGAAGGTGTTAAGGTTCTGTGTCTTCCCCACATTATTTCATTAGAAAATCTTAAAGTTGGTGTCATTCTAATCTACTTATTTCTCTTGGGAAAAAAAAACTAATATCTAGGAGAAGACATCATTCTTGTCTCATGAGACCTGGACTATATTTTTCCAAAGACAGTACAAAGAAAACATGACCAACCATTAGTTATCACTCATAGTATCCCTTATTGGAGTTTTCAGCTCTGTTCTTTGCACCATCACCAAAAGAGTTGCTGCTCTTACAAAGAACAACTAAGCGTTCCTTAGTCAACTGTGCCTGCTGAACTTTCAGAAAATATCACAATAGAGATAAAACAGGAGATCAGTAACACTACACTAAAATTCTGGAACGTGTGGGCTATAACAAATTTAAATATTCTTAGGTTTGAGAAAATGGTTCCTATCAACAAGGGCAACCCATCTCCTTAAGACAAACTTAAAACATCTAGTTTATCAAATTGTAAGCAGCATGCAATGGGATTGTTTGCCACCAGGGGGCAGCTGTGCCTCCTTGGTAACTGCGTGGTAAAGCGTGAATGGAGAGTTTAGGATTTGTGCTACAGCTCTTGAAGAAGACAAAACGGTGCTAAAACAGATGCAATGTCACCTCTCACACCTTTCATAACACTGTCGCTATTTTGGCCAGGACTGACCATTCAAAGCAGAGCTCACTTCCTTGGAGAAGTGAGCTGCTCCTGCTGCAAGCCTCCTTTCTCTGTGCTCTCACAGCCCAGGGAACCCCTTCTTTACTATTATATCCAGTGCCTGGCATAGTGAGGGGCATGTAATACTTAGTTAATACAGAGTGAATGAATATAGTATTCAATCTGAGCATTTATGACTATACAACAGGCACAGTACTGAGTACTTTACAAATATATCATTGAACCCTCACAGCAACACTATGAAGTAGGTACCATAATTTCCATGACTTAGTTAACATGAAAAAGGCATCCTGTTACAGCCACAAATAACTGCAATTATTTGAACTTGGGATAATTTGACTCTAATGCCTGGATTCTTAGTCTTCAGGCTTTGTACACTAACTGTGCTTTAACCTATGAGGAATCAGGCTTCGTCTCCTTTCAGAAGTCTGTTTTCAGAGTTCTGCCCTGGTGTTTCTCTCGTGGTTCCGTCCTTGACTCTTTCTATTCCCACAGCTTCCACTGTTATCTGACAGAACTAGCTAGAGTTAAAAACCATCTTTCCAGAATATGTTCCTATAATACAGAGAAAATGTTAAGTGCAAATAGTCCAAGTCAGTCCTTCATTATTAGCAGATTTGAAGAAAACACATATAAATATCAGGCACATTGTGAGCTATTGCAAGAATTCTGGGAGTCTAAGGAAAGACTCAGGAATAAGGTAAAGTTTTCTTCTAGGAAGACCAACTTTTGATTTTGTTACCAACTTTCAGTTTAACAAAGAATTTGATACAGCCAGTGCAACAACAATAAAAAGATATTTTCTAATAAGTTTCATGATCTTTAATGAAACATATGACACAAAGAAATTACTGCTGTGTGTTATGATTCAGTTATCATTACCAAAGAATTTCCACAACCAAAATATTCCATTCAATATTACAGAAAGTTTAATTTCCTAATGTGTGCGAAAATGCTTGATGAACTATAAAATTCAACGCTAACCAACGTCTTTACAGTATCGACTATGTGTCAATTACTGTGATAAGAGATGAACTACCAGGTGAAAAGAAGAGGCCAGTGACTCTAGTGAAGCTTTTAATCCAAAACGTGTGTGATGACGCACGAGTCCTGCCCTAACGAAGCCCATGCTCTGGTGCCACACAATTAGGGACCTAGTTTTCCAGTAATTGTTCACGTGTAGCTTTGTCTTTCCAAGCGCTTTGAACAGAGAGTTCTTGTAATCTTCTTTAACACCCTATAGTACAAGGCACACAATAGGCCCCCCAAATAGTGACTGACTGACTGATTTACTTTCAGGAAGAAAATTAATAAATTACTCTGTTAGTGAAATGTCCACAAAGCCACTTTTGTCATTTTTAAAATTACTAGCAACTTAAAAGTGGAGTCATAAATAAATAATTATGTACAATGACATTACATTAAGAAAAAAAGCTAACTTGTAAATTGTCTAATCATAAAGGTATATAAAAGATGCAACTTACCTAAGTGCAGAGAATGTAAATCCTTTCAAACCATCTTTGCACCTAAAACAACAAAAATTTACAATAATAAAATGGTAACTTATTTTGAAATATAAAGCAGCAGTATTAAATAGCTATTAAAATTTTTCCTGAAAATGATTTTCTGTTCAGGTGAAATTCTTTTAGGACAGTGACCTGAGCAGTACAAATGGTCAAACAAACAAGCCACCTAACACAAAATGATTAAAATGATAATGCCTCCCCATGTCATACTAACACAATTTAAAGCTTAATTCTCAGATTTGTAGGCTGAAGGGAGATTTAAATTAAATCTTCTATGGCATCCATGTGGATTTAAAAGGAAGGCTGCGAGTGGAGTATTTTTCATTCTACCCAATCCTGGGGTGAAGAAAAAGGCCACATACACCCGCTGGGTGTGTTTTATATACAGGTCAATTCAGGGTCCTGACTCCTCTTATTAATGCAGTGAGTGCAGAGCGAGGTACAGTTGGCAGGTACTAAAAGGCTTCACATTTAGTTCCACAGTTTTAACTTCTGAGTAAGCCCAACCAGAACAGATAACGCAGCATGAGGAACGCGGGTGGAGGAGCACAGAGAGAAGACTGCAAATATCACTGAGCGTTTACCACCGCTGGACACTGTTTGCAGCCCTTTACATGTGCTGTCTCACTCAGTTACATCATAAGTCTGTAATCAGGTGTGTCTCCACGTCACAGCTGCACAGAGGCCCCCAACATGCAGCAATCTCCCAGAAGTCACAAAATAAATAGTAGTCCGAATTCATCTGACTTAAAAGTCACGGTTTTCTCTTACACCTCTTCCTAAAACAACGTATTCCTTTTAACTGGGGAAGACCCAAGCTACATGGCAATTAAAGGCAGAGGAGAAGGGAAGATTCTCTCATTGGTAAAAAGTATTTAAACCAGGTTTTAAAATAGGGGCCTTACTATATACTGGTCTTAATGGTCTGCTCCACTGTAGGTGTCATCAAGTTACCAGAGAATCTTTGTGTTTCTGGGATTAAAATTCCTTGGAGAAACTACAGATTGGTCATATAATGATTCCCTAACATATATTACTATTAGACACTGGGTATTCGCAGACAAAAAGCACAGCCTTAAATCTAGTTGGGCAATTCTATCTGTATGCCTTTTATATGAAAGGTCACAAAGGAAATGAACAAAAATATAAGAAATCTGTCTTGAAATTTTTAAATATACATTTTTATTGGAGGACATTATAGAATCTCAGGGAAAAAACCATAATCCATGTGTACTGAGATGTTTTAAAGAATTAAGAATTCAATTAAGCACTATAATCCACTTTGTGGTCATGTTAACAGCAAGAATGTAACCAGAGAATTTAGCTAACATACTACGTAAGTATCTACCCTGTACAGAATGAGGGTAAAGGCAAAATAATTCATACGTTAAGCTAAAAATGTGCATGGGAAAATTACAGCATTAAAATTCTTCCAGTTATCTGTTTTCATCTGAAGAAAGTGTTTCTCAGTCATTTAAAACCCATAATTGAGTAATTTCTAGATAGATGGGATGGTGAGGAGGTAGGCTGGGAGTCTACTGACTGGAAAACAGAGAGCAACAGATTGATTAAAAGATTATGTACAACTGGGAACAAATTTTGGTGTTGGTATGTTATTGTCAAAGGATAGCCATTTGTCTCTGTGCAATGCTAAATAAAGGATTCTGACAACTTGGTCTAGTCAGGATTGCATTATCTGTGACCTTAAACAATAAATCTAACTGCAGACCAAACATCAAAAAGTAGCTTTCAAATATAAAAGGGCATCCACAAATGAATTTGCAATTTCATTATGATGGAAGTTTGGTTCTTTCAGCAGAACCCTGTGGGAAGCACTTCATATTGATAAAGTCTTAGCATGGATTCAAAAGGGGCTATTCTTCTTTCCATTCATGTGTATAAGGTCTCTTAATGTAATTGAGGGTCAGATGTCTATGTCAAAAGGACAAAAAAGTAATTATTCCCAGAAAAAGAATGTTTAAAACAGCAATACTGGCCTGCATTCTGACATCAAAAGTATCGTCTAAGCCCTAACCTAACTAAGAAACACTATAGAAATCTGTGTTAAATGTAAAAAGTATGATATAAACATAAAGATTTATACAAAAGAGATCCCATTAAAAGGCACCTCACTATGAGATGGATCTGGTTATTATAATGTAAATCAAATCACATTCTTCATTCAGATATTAGGGCTGGTTGATTTATTCCACAGACACTACTATGTCGTGCCTACTATGTGCAAGCTCTGGTTTAGGCTTTAAGGATGTAACAGGGGACAATACAGGGTCTCTGTTTCCTACCACTGACATTTTAGACAGGGGAAGAGAGAGGATTTTTAAAACTAAGTATGTCATGTGGTGATAACGACTATGGCAAAAAGCAAAGCAGGAAAAGGGGAGAAACAGTATCAGCCTGGGCCTTTTGTGTTCGTTTTTAACCTAGTGTGGTCAGGAAGCAGGCTTCCCTGGTGGCTCAGAGGTAAAGAATCCACCTGCAAGGCAGGAGACCTGGGTTCGATCCCTAGAAGATCCCCTGGAGGGGGAATGGCTGCCCACTCCAGTATTCTTGCCGGAGAACTGTGGCCCGGAAGGGCCTCTCTGAGGAGGCAGTTTGGTAATTTGATCAGAAACCTTACTGTATTGAGGGAAGGGCATTTCAGTTTGAAGGACGAGGACTCGACATGGTGTGTAAGGAGAACAGCCAGGGGCTAAGCTGGAGCGAAGCCGTGGTTGGAGATGAGGTCTCGGTATCAGTGGTAGGAAATGAGGGGGAGAGTGGTCTGCAGTTCCTGCAGGCACGGCAGGCATGGTAAGGACTCGGGCAGGTTCTCCGCAGAGGAGTGAAAAGAGCTGTCTTAAATTCTAAGATAATAGACTGGCTGCTGGTTGGAAAACAGACTACAGGAGGGCAAGGGTAGAATCTCCTCCTAATTAGGAGAACGGTGCCTGCGGCTGGACCAGGCTGCAGTGGCAGCCGTGGACAGGAATGTCTCTGAATGCATTTCAAGACAGAGTGGGCAGAATTTCTAGATGGTTTAAATGAATTGGGGTATGATAGAGAATTTACAAATTATTAAAATATTTCTGGTTTGAGCAAATGGAAGGATAAAATATCCATTTACTGAAGTGAGGAAGACTATTAGAGAAACAGGTTTTGAAGAGAAAAATCAAAGTTCTGTTTCAGATGCGTTAAGTTTGAGATGTATGTGAGCTGTAAATGGAAATGTTAGGGAAGCAAGCAGCTGGGTATGCAGATTTGAGTTCAAGGGAGAGGTCTCATCTAGGAATTAAGTGCCAATAAAGAAAATAAGAAAATGAGCATTTTTTATTCCTCCATAACTTGTAATGCAGAAAATCACTTTCATAAAAGAAAAACAAAAATTCATTTCACTAATAAAACCATTCTCTAATACAAAAGTCATTCCAAATTTTTTCATTTTTTGAGTGCGCATAAAAAGAATGCATTTAACTCATGTATACACAAATTCTCCTATTAAAGTTTGTGCAAATGGCATAAATGAATCTACAGTTACTAAATCTCTACAATCGCAAGGTTCTGTGCTACCTATGATATAAAACAAAGCCAGGAGACAAACAGGGGAAAAGAATTTGCAGCATTATATCAAACAACTTAGCTGATAAACAAATAATCATAGAGGGTCAGGTTGGAATTGCATACTATATATAAGAAAGAATTAAGAAGTTTGATATTATTGTTATTAGAATACTACTTTTGGTAAAATATTAATAGGAGGGAACCCACAAAGACATTTTTTTTTCGATTAGAAATGCAAGTGTTGGTAAAAGAAACAGCTCTGCCCAGAAAGATTCTTTATTTCATTCTCAACTTCCATGAAATTACTTCCATGAAATACTGGAAATGTCTCATGATATCTGGGATATATCTTTTTGAGATACGAAATATACTTCATTACAACATTGTACCAGCAGAGGTCACTAGTAAACCATTTTTGGAAGAATTTCTAGCTCTGATGTGATTTCACAAACATTTTGTTGCACATTTTCCTTTAAAAACAAATTCATAGGCATGCAAAATATTCTGAAAAAATTTTACTTAAACTGCATTAAGTTCCCCCAAGTAAATATCACTAACATGAGACTTCTAGTGATAGGCGATACTCATGTTCCTATTATTCCACACAGTCATAAAATCTCTAAGAATACCCCAACATTTGGCACCAACATAGAATGTAAACGTGCTGTTTCATTATGTGCTTTCTAGTAACCTGAAAACACTGAGAACTATTTTGACTCCTACAATTTTTTGTCTAGTCAATTTTCATTTATTTGGTTAGATATAATAGACATAAAAGATACACTTTTACAAATCTCCTCTTAAACATTTCTAAAGCAGTGTATGATGCAATGGAACAGAAACTAGTCATAATCTGCCTGTCAGCCTACAGCAAATCACTGAGGGCTCCATTTTGCCGCCTTCTGAAAGAGGTCTGTAAGGAAATGACTGCCCGAATGGCTCCTTAAATGATCTCCAATTCGGAAGTTTTATCACTTATTACCATTTTATTACTGCTACTGTTATTATTTAAAATACTGATGGAAAATAAATGAATTATTCCAAATCATTTATAAATAATGATTTTGCCATCAAGAATTAAAAAGAAATAAAACATATGTACAAATCCGTGAATTTATTTTGAGATTACTGGCTGCTACTAATATTATTACATTTGCTTATTGCTTATAAAATTTACACACAGAACTTACTCCTGCAAAGATTGAAAGACACCTTCTCTTTTTTTAACTGTAAGATTACAAGACCAACTACCACCATAAATATATATATGGTACAGAAAGACCTGTAAGAAACACTGCTCAGTAAAAGAAGTTAATTCTATAATCTCAATGATAGAAGGTTATGGCAGAAAGTGAAGAGGAGCTAAAAAGCCTCTTGATGAAGGTGAAAGAGGAGAGCGAAAAAGTTGGCTTAAAGCTCAACATTCAGAAAACAAAGATCATGGCATCCGGTCCCATCACTTCATGGGAAACAGATGGGGAAACGGTAGAAAGTGTCAGACTTTATTTTTGGGGGCTCCAAAATCACTGCAGATGGTGACTGCAGCCATGAAATTAAAAGACTCTTACTCCTTGGAAGAAAAGTTATGACCAACCTAGATAGTATATTCAAAAGCAGAGACATGACCTTGCCGACTAAGGTCCATCTAGTCAAGACTATGGTTTTTCCTGTGGTCATGTATGGATGTGAGAGTTGGACTGTGAAAAAGGCTGAGTGCCAAAGAATTGATGCGTTTGAACTGTGGTGTTGGAGAAGACTCTTGAGAGTCCCTTGGACTGCAAGGAGATCCAACCAGTCCATTCTGAAGGAGATCAGCCCTGGGATTTCTTTGGAAGGAATGATGCTGAAGCTGAAACTCCAGTACTTTGGCCACCTCATGCGAAGAGTTGACTCATTGGAAAAGACCCTGATGCTGGGAGGGATTGCGGGCAGGAGGAGAAGGGGATGACCCAGGATGAGATGGCTGGATGGCATCACGGACACGATGGACATGAGTCTGAGTGAACTCCGGGAGTTGGTGATGGACAGGGAGGCCTGGAGTGCTGCGATTCATGGGGTCGCAAAGAGTCGGACACGACTGAGCGACTGAACTGAACTGAACTGAATGATAGGTTACATTTTTGATATATTAAGCATCAATGCTAAAATATTATCAATGATAAAACATAAAATGCAGTTTCTGTATACATATAGAATGGTATAGAAAGCGATCAAAAGTATACACCCCAAACAGTCACGAGCAGGCTACCTACTGAAGCGCCTGTTCAGTCGCTCAGCTGCGTCCAGCGCTTTGGACCCCATGGACTGTGGCCTGCCAGGCTCAGCTGTCCATGGGACTTTTTTCCATGCAAGAATACTGGAGTAGGTTGTCATTTCCTCCTCCAGGGCATGGGTTACAAGACATGAAGAAAGAATATAACTTTTTACTCTCTATATTCATATATCACTTAAATTTTCTATAAGTATACATTTATATGTTATTTGTATAGTTTAATTAAAAACATCAATATCTGTACATTTAGGAACAGATTAAACACTGTAAAAGTTATTCGTCTCTATTTCACCAACATCTTGGCAAAGAATGTGAAAGTCAGTCAACTTCACTAATTAATACTACTATAAAAGTTTTGCTAGAAGGCAAAAAATTAATAACTAAAACAAATGATGTAGATAGAATTTTCTGAAATTATGATCCCAAAGAATATGGATAACTAGGGGACTACAATGACAAAAAGAGAAACACTGAGTAAGTATCACGTCAGAGTTCTTTTGTTCTTTTTTTACTCATTGAATTGGTTAGAAGGAAGCTCACATATTGGTTAAACAGTATAGCATCTCTTTTTATTCACTGAACATTTACCAGGCATCTAACATACAGAAGACACTGTGCTGCAGATCATTTGAGTAATGCAAAGATAAATTATATACTATCTCATATCATTAAAAAAAAGGCATCTGCAAAGTTATATGTATCTTTGTCAAATAAATGAAAATAATCTTAAAGTTCTGACACAATTTCTTGTATCAAAAGTGCTTGATTACTTTATTTCTACTTTATGAGTTCAGCTTCAAATTTCTTTAGTCCTGCATTTTCCCTCCTTAAATTGTTTGATTTGAGAAAAGCAGCAGGGCTCTTCCTTCACTTATGATGGGATTATGTCCCAATATGCCCATCCTAAGATGAAAGTAAAAGAGGAGAGTGAAAAAAATTCAACATTCAGAAAACTAAGATCATGGCATCTGGTCCCATCATTTCATGGCAAATAGATGAGGAAACAACGGAAACAGTGACAGACTATTTTGGGGGGCTCCAAAATCACTGCAGATGGTGACTGCAGCCATGAAATTAAAAGACACTTGCTCCTTGGAAGGAAAGCTATGACCAACCTAGGCAGCATATTAAAAAGCAGAGACATTACTTTGACAACAAAGGTCTGTCTAGTCAAAGCTATGATTTGTTTTTCCAGTGGTCATGTATGGTGGTGAGAGTTGGACTGTAAAGAAAGCTGAGCACCGAAGAATTGATGCTTTTGAACTGTGGTGTTGGAGAGGACTCTCAAGAGTCCCTTGGACTGCAAGGAGATCCAACCAGTCCATCCTCAAGGAGATCAGTCCTGAGTATTCATTGGAAGAACTGATGCGAAGAACTGACTCATTGGAAAAGACCCTGATGCTGGGAAAGATAGAAAGCAGGAGGGGAAGGAGATGACAGAGGATGAGATGGTTGGATGGCATCACCGACTCGATGGACATGAGTTTGAGTGAACTCCAGGAGTTGGTCATGGACAGGACTGTGTGCTGTACTCCATGGGGTTGCAAAGAGTCAGACATGACTGAGCAACTGAACTGAAGTGAAACTATAATTTAGTAACTGAAACTGGATCAACAACTATAGATTTTGATTGATATCTGTTTATCATAAGAATATCAGAAAAACTGAGATGGGATTAATTTAAAGATTTTATTTTAGCTTTGTTTTTAAAAAATCTTCAGTGTTCTAATTACATATGTACACTCCAACAGGTTAAATCAATCAATTCAATTTACTACTCGGAATGTGCAATTAAGATGCACTACTTTGCTTAAATATACACAACAGGTTTTTTCCTCTTAGGTCTACTATTATTTTAAGAATAAAACAGACTCAGAGAGTTTGGTTTCAGCCAGCATACGGCACTTAATATGAGAAAACAAAATAACAGATATTATGGTCCTACTTTAAGAAAGCTCATACACAAAAATCTTAAGTTGGAACAGCAACAGATGAAGAAATTTGTGGAAGATTATTTTGTTTGTTCGTGAACACATCATAGACCTTCCAAACAATTTTTAACTGTTTTCTTTAAAAGTGATTTTCCCCACTGCATTAAAAATATTATTTTTGATTTTGGTAAATGTTTTACAGTACATTTATTTCACATAAAATGGAACACTGGTGCTTAGCTTTGTTCTCAATAACCTAAGGAAAGTTGGTGAAGCAAGGCAGCAGTTATGGGTAATCAAGTGTGATTGTAAGTCCCCAGATGATTATTGTGTACTTTTTTCTAGTATGTCTTGAATATAAATTGGAAACATTTGGATTCAAAATTACAGTAACAACTCCAATAGAATCATATTTCTCCTTAAACTTGGAGAGGCTGGAACTGTTTTTGCTTTAAAATCTAAACTAAGGAAGGTCATGCTCCAAGCCTTCTTCAATTGCTAAGAAACCAAGAATCACCTTCAGACTGTTTCTAAAAGAAATGTTAATTAGGATGAATCACCCTCTCAAAATGAACTAGTAATCACAATACTTGTTGCTGTTCATTTCAATCCTGTCCAGCTCTGTGTGACCCCATGGACTGCAGCACACCAGGTTTCCCTGTCCTTCAGTATCTCCTGGAGTTTGCTCAAATTCATGTCCATTGGACTGCAAGGAGATCAAACCAGCCAATCCTAAAGGAAATCAGCCCTGAATATTCATCAGAAGGACTGATGCTGAAGTTGAAGCTCCAATACTCTGGCCACCTGATGGGAAGAGCTGACTCACTGAAAAAGACCCTGATGCTGGGAAAGATTGAAGGCAGGAGGAGAAGGGGACAACAGAGGATGAGATGCTTGGATGGCATCACCAACTCGATGGACATGAGTTTGAGCAAGCTCCGGGAGATGGTGAAGGACAGGGATGTTTGGCGTGCTTCAGTCCATGGGGTCACAAAAAGTCAGACATGACCGAACAACAACAACAATACGTCCATTGAGTATTGCATCAGCTAGTCAAACTTTAAAATACGTGTATAAGAAGCAGATTTTACTTCTATTGACCTAAACTGTTTGCAGTTCCTAAGGAAATGGCACATGTTTACACTTGCCAAATTAACAATAGGCAAAAACCAAATTTAGGAGCAAAATTGTGTTTTACATAAATCCAAGGAAAAACTTGCCAAGTTTCTTAAAATCACAGCATTGTTATGTACAAAAATTATTTACATTAAACAAAAATCAGTTTTATGATTAACTGAGGACTACAGAGTACCTAACTCTAAAAGAAAAGCCTTCATTTAAAAACTCCAGCTTACTTCATTCATCTCAAAGATGATGGACTTGTGCTATGTATGCCAAAAATTAGGCAAGTTAAAATACTGGAATCTTGCTAGACTATAAATGGTACTAGAAAAATGAAATACTGGAACTAAAGTCATCTAAGAGACTTAAACTGTAAGATTAAGAAACCAAGGCCTGGGGAAATTAAATGATCTGCCCCCAGACAGATTCTGGTCTAAGACAGCATCACACACAAGGAAATCTGTTTATATCCCAATAACTCACTCTCTGTGCCTGCTGGGGTCTCACTGGGGAGAAGAAATACCACAGGGAGGATGAAGGACCCTGGGCTGTAGGAGATAAATCACAAATGACCTGAACGGAAGGAGAGAGCAATATTCCTCCAGCTAAAATCATGCAAGGGACTTTACAAGGGACAGAAGAGCATGGACAGCAAGGAACCAAAATCCTCCCAGTGAAACGTGATTGGCCTGACTGTTCAGGACTCTTTGCTGCCTTCTCTTATCTACCTCCCTCTTCACAAGAGTGATTTTTTACATAAGTCTCTCCAAAACTTTGAGAACAATCGCAATCGGTATTAAATCTGCCACTGTTAGCAACTTGAATTCCAAAAGCACCTCACTTCCATACATGAGTACGAAAAACATCACAAGAGTGATTTTTTACATAAGTCTCTCCAAAACTTTGAGAACAATCGCAATCGGTATTAAATCTGCCACTGTTAGCAACTTGAATTCCAAAAGCACCTCACTTCCATACATGAGTACGATAAACAGGCCTGGAACGAAGCTGTGTTGTGTTTCCTATCATACACCAAATAAGAAATGGGGCTTCTGAAAGAGATTCATGAGATGACTTCTCCCTTATCTGTCTCTCAGCAGCAAACTATACTAGCAGTTACTTTCAGATACATTTCACACTCTCTCACCTCTCTCATCTTGGTCACCCTGGTCCTTCCACATGCAATCCGTTCTTCAACCACCCTCCGTGTTTAAGAGGACTGCTACCAAGTCCAACAGGAATGACAATTTTCCCCACAATTGTATATGACTCTCAAACTTCCTTTGCTTTTTGTATATTTTCGGCAGGTTTCATTTGGCTCTCGCTAACGTGACAGCTAGTCGATCTTAAGGGAAATACTGAATACTTGTTGGAAGGACTGGTGATGAAGCTCCAGTATTTTTGTCATCTGATGTGAACAGACAACTCACTGGAAAAGTCCCTGATGCTGGGAAAGATTGAGGGCAGAAGGGGAAGACGGCGTCAGAGGATGAGATGGCATCACTGATGCAATGGACATGAACTTGGGCAAACTTTGGGAGATGGTGAGGGACAGGGAGGTCTGGCGTGCTGCAGTCCATGGGATCACAAACAGTCGAACAGAACTGGGCAACTGAACAACAACAACATGCTACTGATTTCCAAAGTTATCTATTCCATTTCACAAAAGTTATGTTTCCATGTGGCACTTTGTGTGTCCATATCTCAGCAACCAAGAGCAGTTTATAGAGTCTACATCTTCAATAATGACGCTGGGAAATATTTTGCTTCTTGTTAGTGCAGCATTTGGGCTTCCTAGGTGGCTTAGTGGTAAAGAATCTGCCTGCCAATGGAGGAGCCTCAGGAGACGCGTGTTCGATCCCTGGTTCAGGAAGATCCCCTGGAGAAGGGAATGGCAACCCACTCCAGTATTCTTTCCTGGAAAATCCCATGGACAGAGGAGACTGGCAGGCTACGGTCAATGGGGTCACAAAGAGTCGGACACCACTTAGTGATTAAACAACAACAAAACTGCAACATTTACTGTGTAATGAAGGTATCTAGAAATATAAATTAATAGACCACATAATCAGGAAAGGTTAGGTCAGTGATTCTCAAAGCGTGGACCACCTGGAACAGCATCAGCATCAGATCGTAGTAACTTGTTAGAAACGGAAATTTTGGTTTGCATCGCAGGTCTCCTGAATTCAGAAACTCTTGAGTAGGGTCCAACAACCTGTATATTCTGTGTTTTAACAAAACCTCCACATGATTCCAGCACATGCTCAAGCTTGAGAACCACCAGGTCAGGTTATGTTGCAATAAAAGAATTTCAACAGTTTGAACAACAAAAGGTTATTTCTTGCTCATGCTAAATATCAAACAAGAGTTGGCTAAGTCTCAACTACATGTCATCTTTATTTTAGACCTTAGGGCAATGGAGAAACATCTATTCAGATCTGCTGAATTGTCAAAGCAGAGAAAAAAAGAATATAGGACACTGTGTTCTGACTCAAAGCTTCTGCTCAAAAGTAAACATAAATCATTTCCACTCATTTTTTATTAGCCAAAGCAACTCTAGGGCCAGGCATGATGTTAATAGGTCAGTGAGTAGAATGCTTCCCCAGGGAGAGACAGCAAAGGGTTTTAAACAATAACACAGCCTACCATAACACACCAAGCAGATTACTGTTGAAGATCAATTGTATTTGTTTACTATATTTAATGAAATTCAAGGCGCAGTTCCCCTTTCCTCCCAAATCCTACCATCACATAGTCTTTTATGTAATAACTTCAATGTTTCACTCTACGTATGATAATTCTTAAAATCTGCTGCTGATTTCAGAAACAGGCTTGTCTACAACATATTAATTAGTATTTTATGTATATGCATAAACAAGTGTGTATGCATTCTGAGCTCCTTTTTGTTCTAACTACTAAAGTGTTCAGGAATTTCACATTGTTCAGTTATGTATCCCAAGTGCCTACATCAGTGCATAGCATATAGGCCACTCAATAATTTATGTTGAAAGAAAGAAATCTGTTATCTGAAAACACTTTTGAGTAATTATATTTCTAATTGGGTTCATGTTTCTTGGATTCATTTTTTAACAGCAATTCTAAGCTTTTTAAAAATATTTAGTATCTAAAAATGTGTTTAAAATCAGCTACCCCATTACATATTAACAACTCCTAGTGTTCAGCTTTAATATAAAATTTTATTAGTTTTTTCACTGATAATTTGGCATGAATTGACACTTAGCCATAAATGTGCATAAACGGGAGTCTAAAAAGGAGTCTCTAATCTTTTCTGAATGAGGAGCTACCTTTTAACACCCAAATGAAATATAACAATGACTGGAATATAAGGCTATCAAGTCCAAAAGGCAGGAATGGGAATGCTGCTGTAGACATGTTTATACTGAACTAGAAAGTATAACTGAAAAACGAGGGTTTCCAAGGGAGTGCTAGTGGTAAAGAGCCTGCCTGCCAGTGTAGGAGATGCAAGAGATATGGGTTCAATCCCTGGGCCGGGAAGATCCCCTGGAGTAGGAAATGGCAATCTGCTCCAGTATTCTTGCCTGGGAAATCCCATGGACAGAGAAGCCTGGCGGGCTCCAGTCCGTGGGATGGCAAAGAGTCAGACACGACTGAGCGACTGAGCACGCAAAAGAGGTGAGACTATAAAGTTCATAGGTCGGGGCATTATCCACACTCATTCACGCAGTTAAACATTTCACCAATATTTACTCTGAGTCAACTGTGTACCAGATAGGCTGTCAAGTGCTGGGGACAGCCAGAGTCCGTGTTCTCCAGGAGCTCACGACCCAGAAGGGCATACACAGAAGCGACAAGGGCTACTGCACTGTAGGGAGCACTTTAATAGGCAGCACCCAGTGCTCGAGGAGCACAAGGGAGGGCTGTCGAAGCCCGGCTTGGTCATGGCAGGCTACCCAGAAGAGGAGAGACATTTAAGATGGTACATCCAGGCAGAAGAGGAGGAAGAGAGCCGAGAGGGACAACCTATCTGAGACTTAGGCAAGGGAGAACACTGGGTATGCTGGGACTGAGGAGGCTTAACGTGAGTGGCAATGGAGATAAGCAAACGGTAGAGGACTTGGCACAAGCCAAACGTGTCAAAAAGGAGTTTGAGGAATTTCCCTGGTGGTCCAGTAGTTAAGACTCCAAGCTCCCAAAGCAGGGGGCTTGGACTGATCCCTGGTCAGGGATCCAGATCCCACACGCTGCAACTGGGAGTTCGCACGTCACAGCTAAAGACTCCACACGCCAGAACAAACACTGAGGATCCCACATGCCACAGCCAGGACCGAGCTGGTGCAGGCAGATCAATTAATTCTAAAACACGAGTTTGACAGGGGCTCTGTATCAACTTAGAGGGGTGGGATGGCGAGGGAGATGGGAGGGAGGTCCAAAGGGAGGGGACATATGTATACCTGTGGCTGATTCATGTTGAGGTCTGACAGAAAACAACAAAATTCTGTGAAGCAATTATCCTTCAATAAAAAATAAATTAATGAAAAAAAATGAGTTTGAACTTTACCTCTAAGGCAAAAGGCCCCAAGTCCCAGAAAAGTGAAAGTGGCTCAGTTGTGTCTGATTCTTTGTGACCCCATGAACTATACAGTCTATGGAATTCTCCAGGCCAGAATAATGGAGTGGGTAGCCTTTCCCCTCTCCAGGGGATCTTCCCGACCCAGGAATCAAACCCAGGTCTCCTGCATTGCAGATGGACTCTTTACCAACTGAGCTATCAGGGAAGACATGACCAGATCTGTGTTTAACAAAGATATTCCATGTGTAGCTTTCATGACTTACTATTGAATCCCATCTCGTCGCTTATTTTTAAACTGCAATCTCACTTAATAGCATGTTTGAACTTTTTAAATATCAACTTAGAAACTGAATTCTGTTGAAAGCAACTGATATTAAAGCCATCTAAAAAGTTATACTGCTCTTTAAGATAATAGATTAAATTACACATCAACTTTAAGACATTTTAATACATTCTGACAGATTAACAAATTGGTTTTAAAATGACTCTTTTCAAAACTAAATGAGGCCAAAAAGTATCAAACTTTAAGATATTATAAAATTCAA
>SJYR01002777.1:459426-506293 GCA_006410655.1 Kobus ellipsiprymnus
AAAAAAAAAAAAAAAAAAACCCTCTATTTCTTGCTTTGCAATCAGGAATTCACCTAGACTATCTCTGCCAAAGAAAGTAACCTCATTTGCAGCATCCATAATGTATCTCTAGATATTGCTCTGTCTGCATACAATTAATAAAGTCACAGAATTTATTTACTATTGGGAACAGAGAAGGATGCTAAAAACCAAGACTGCCAATAAGGCACATCAGATTGAAGAGTTATATACCTTTGTGTAATTAACACCCCATCCAGTTCTCTTGTTACTGTGCTTTTCTTCCCAGTCCATTCCTAACTCTGAACATTCAGACACTCCTAAGTTTTCCTGCCATCGGCTGCAGTTTATTCAAACTTCTCTCGCAGGTTACAGGAAAACTCTGTTGTTTTCAAAGTGCTCTCAGTTTTTATGAACAGGTTCCTTCACAAAGGTCCCTTCTATGAGGATGACATGAGAAATCTTAAGTCTGATGACCCTTATCAGCCTTGTAGTTCCAATTCTGTGGATCTTTTTGTGGCAGAGTTGGGCAGGGGGAAAGAAGATTAGGGTACTGGTTACAGGAATAACCTGATATTTTTGAAAACTATGGAAAAAGATGTTCGATTTTTCCTTCAAGCTTTATAAGAAGTAAAATTCTACCAAGGTAGAAAATGAGAATAAAAAGGTTTTATCAAACTTTTGAAAAAACCAAGTTTTTTGAATATACACATAAAATGTGACAACAGATTTATATGCAAACAGTCACACTTATCTTAAAAACAAAACAAAATCCTCTCTAACCAGCCTAAACTTGGAACAGGGAGGAATTAAAGGTCATCCAAAACTATTGGGAAGGCCCATATTCTTTCAAAGGCTTCCACTGTAAAATACAGTTCAGTAAACAAAAACAAAGCCATCTGGAAAGTATTTCTTAGATATTGATCCTGTGACATTGATAATTTCGAAATGCAGGAGAAAGAAAACACAGCTACTCCTACTTGGCCAGTGTTCCATTTACTTTATCAGAGCCAACACCGTTAATGACTTAGAACGGTCTTAGGGTTATCATGAATTTCGGTCTTAAGGTTATCATGAATTCCAACAGAAAAGATCAGTCATCCACAAATAGGTCAGTAGATAAATATGGCCTGATATACTGAGAGGTTAATTCCTTTCCTTCTGGTGAGTATTCTCCCATTTTAGACTCCATAATTGATTAGGCCAAAGACAGTCTGAGAATCTCATTTTTAATTCTGGCTCTTTCACTAAATAGTTACAAGATCTTAAAATGAAACTTATGTTTCTCATCCTTTATCTAAATATAAAACAAAAAGATAGAATTGAATGATCCTGAGGATTCCTTACAACTTAAACATTCTGATACAGACTATTATCTGCAAATTTGTATGATTTGCTCTAACTTGATACAGTTGCAACCTGCTTCTGGGTTCTCAAATTTAAATATAATTCAACCAATACTAAACTGATATGAAATGGGTTTAAACATTCAGTCTGAGGGGCTACTGAGAATATCTCTTTATAGATTTTAAGAAAAATATTATAAAATTAACATTCTACCCAAAGTAAAGTACCTTCTAATATAAATGGACAAACTAAGTACTCAAATGTTCAAAATTATATTCTTACCTTCAGATAGCTTATCTATTTCTATATGCGTGCCCTGTCACTCAATTGTGTCTGACTCTTTGCAACCCTATGGACAGCAGCCCACTGGGCTCTTCTTTTCCATGAGGTTTTCAGGCAAAAATACTAGAGTGGGTTCCCATTTCCTCCTCCAGGGGATCTTCCCACCTGGGAACTGAATCTGTGTCTCTCGTGCATCCTACATTGCAGGCAGATTCTTACCACTGTGCCACCAGGGAAGCCAACCTGTTTCTATATTAGTCTAATAATTTCTATATGTGAAAATTACCTGAGATCTGTTGAACTAAGTACAGAAAATAACTGAGTTCTGTTGAAATAAGAATAGAGCATATTTCTTACAGTACCAGCTGTGGGCTTCCCAAGTAGCGCCAGTGGTAAAGAACCTGCCTGCCAATGTAGGAAACATAAGAGATGCAGGTTCAATTCCCGGACTGGGAAGGTCCCCTGGAGGAGGGCATGGCAACCCACTCCAGTATTCCTGTCTGGAGAAGCCCATGGACAGAGAAGCCTGGCAGACTATAGTCCATAGGGCTGCAAAGGGTTGGACACAACTGAAGTGACTTTGTATGCACCATCTATATCTGTTATAAGCTGACTTTCTGCAATATGCTCTTGCTTTACCAGTTTTGAAAGGTGGAACATACTCATGCAATACTTTATAGGAAAATATCTTAGACTATTTAGTATATCTATGTTCTAATGTCTAACAAGAAACCATCTTAAAACATTTAATGAGCCTACATTAGAAATGCTTAAAAATATATTAAAGATACTACCAAGATCACACATACACATATTTAGGATTATAGATGCTATTTCTCAAAGATGAGCAAAACTGATGTACAGGCACATCTAAGTAGCTCTAATTAAATATTAATTCTTTGCTTAAATACCACCTAGCTAGTGTCCACTGGGTCAATTTCCCTGATGGCTCAGAAGGTAGAGAATATGCCTGCAGTGCAGGAGACTCAGGTTCGATCCCTGGGTCGGGAAGATCCCCTGGAGAAGGGCATGGCAACCCACTCTAGTATTCCTGCCTGGAGAATTCCATGGACAGAGAAGCCTAGTGGGCTACAGTCCACTGGGTCACAAAGAGTCGGACACGACTGAGTGACTAACACTCTTATTTTTCATTAGTGAACATCCCTTGTAATTTTATATGTTCCTTTGCATATGTAAACTGAAATGCTGCTAAGTCAAAAGCAACAATATTATTTAAAATACAGAAAATAATCTTCTGTTCAGTGCCACATAATTAGGGTCCCTGTGGAGGCTGGCAGTAGGGAAAGTAGGAGGAAAACTAAAATCCAAACTGTCTTGGTTTTTCTCACTGGGACTGGATGAAAAATGTATTTTGTTTTCCAACAAGTTTATATGTATGGGCTACATTTTAGGTTTTCAGTATCCTGCCAGACAAACTTCTAATACACAGAGTAATTTTTTGGCAACAATGCATCAAAACTCTACATTTTCAGAGTCGGTCCAGTGCCCTTTCCTAAAACATATGGTCACCTAACAGCCAAGTCACTTGAGAGGTAGGCTTTGACCTCATGGAGCCTGTAGCGGTTGCTAGCACTTAAATACAGGAATTTACTTTTGACTTCAAGCCATGCCTTGTTCTGCATCTCATTTTTTTTTTTTCCCAGAAAATAGGAAGGGGATTCAAACTCCAGAGGCAAAATTCCAAGAGGTTAAAGAGGAGGGAGAGTCTAGTGAAAACACAAAAGACAATCGCACAGCAGGACAGAAGAAAATAACAGTCTTGTATTCAGTTTGAAATAAAATTACCCAATGTAATAGTAACACTTTACAGACTTTTTTAGTAGAAAAATTGTTGGGGCCTGAACATGGAGACAAGGGCTTCTCAAATATCCATTCATTTAAATAAAATAAAAAATGAAGGAGAGGTTAAAGATGATTTGCTCTACAAATACAACAGATGCTTCTTAGAATTCCTTAAGGGGGAAAAAAAAGATTTCTTCAGAAAGCAGTGCACTTACAAATCATATTTTATGAATGTCTCGCCTAGCCTTCTGTAATATGAGGACAGTGAGCTGAAAATGTATTTATTTCTCTAGAGTTCATTCACTCCTGCTACTAATTCTACACTTGAGGCAGGTCAGAGTATCTATCACAAGACAAGACATTTGGACCTTTCTGAAAAAATAAGGCAGAAAGGTACAAGGTAGGAAGGTACTGGTGGAACCAGAGAGAGACGTATGGAGCAGAGCGTTCGGGAGCTAATAAGTGAAGCAGGGGAGACGGGGAGAAAAGCTGAGGGAAAAGGGCAGAGATTGTTTAGGGCTAAATCCCGCCTTCTTTGATTGTTCATTTCAAATAAGGCTGGATTTAGCCCTGAAGGTTGCAGCATTAACTCACAAATTCACAATTAGCATTTCTGCTTTGCCTACCAGGACAGGGAGTCGTTGGCAGAATAGTGGGAGCTGGGCCCTGAGGGAATGTGGGAAAGAAAATCAGACACTGAGAAGGGTTTCATTTTTAGCGTTCAGCAGCTTTCAGACTGGCAAGTTTTGCTGACATTTCTAGCTTGGGAGGGGAAGGCTTCCTGAATTACTGCCACACCCATTCCACCCACTCTAAAGACTGGTCTGGAGATCTATATTCCCCAAAAAAGTACAAAATACATCTCATAAATCTCATATCTGGTATCCTAGTTTAAAAATACTCAAGTTTCATTTACTTTTGCTAGGACACTTGAGACCAACTCTGTCTACACCATCAGCATAGAAATCAAACGCCCAAAGTAAACAATATTTACCAAACAATGTCTGGGGAGAAAACAGATAAACAATAAGAAGGGACCTGAATAAACTAAAAGGACGTTAGCTAATATACCTGGTCCTCTGTTTCTTCCTTTGTAAGACAGGAGGAGGAATAATTTAAATAACATAAATGCATCGATCAAGAGCAATGCCTGGAACAAGACAGGTATTCAGCACAGGTTAAGCTCCTTTCTCCTTTTTCCTAGGGTTGTTTTTTTTTTTTTTGAAACAATTTACGGTTTTCTCCTTTTTCCTCCCTGGTGTTTGGAACTTTTTTCTGAATCTGTAATCTCAGCCTTTAAAAATCTATGTGCAGATTCCAAAGGGTGTTATCCATTTTATGAATGATATTATATATTTGTTCTACTTTTCTTTATAACCATAGTCTTTTGGAAGGACTAAAGACTGGCAGAACCACAAATATCAATGAACAAGGGAATGAAAAGATCTAAAATGATAATAAAAATAAACAGCAAGGAATAAAGGATCCTAGGAAAGGACAGTACCTGTGAAGTCAGTTACAGTCAAGAAGATTAAAAAGACCTATGACTAACAACATGGGTAGGTAATAACATCTATATGGTGTTTCATTTGATCCTCACAACATTCATTTTACAGATAAAAAGACAGGTTTAGAAAGTAATCTGGTCCAGGATTGTTCAGCTAATGAGTTATTAGAGAAGGAACCAGAATGAGAATTGAAGACTTCTAAATCGAAGACTTTATGCAGTTCAACATAATCACAAAAGTAACTACAGCTTACTTGTAAGTGACTTTCTAAAGATTAAAATTAATAGAGTGGTAATACAATGCGTGGTACAACTTTCTTTTCTTCACTGATACTAGAATCATGAAAACCTGATAGAAATCCATAGTAAGTTAATGTCACCATACTGTAGTTCTAGGGAGCTCCAGGGAGTTGATATTGATCAACTGAACCCAACAAGACTGAAATTAGCAAGATATATTTTAGTCCTGATGTGTAAGTTTGAAGGGGGCTTTTCTTCTAAGGATTATAGTTAAGAAGGAAACAATCATAAGTGATATTTTAAAAATAAACTGAGAGGTCACCTGATACAAGAAAAGTATTTTATAGCTGAGAATCCACCTAGAAGAAACCACATTGAGACTTCTGCAGATGTTTCTTCAGGTGCATATAATTTGAAGCTGAGAAAAACTGAAGTTCTTGTTAAAAAAAGAAAATCACATAAATCTGTAGTCTAACAATAATGACAGCTAATACTTTTTCAGAAAATGTTATTCTTTGAACTTTAAGTTTATGGGATTGTGAAAAAGGCTATGAAACAATTTTAATAATAAACAGAAGAGTTTGACAAGTCATATAAATCAAAACTAGATATGAAAGTGTTTACATGTTGGTGAATAAAATAAAAAAGCAAAAATTAACGGAAAGATTTAGGATATGACCATAAACCATGATTTACCACAAATCTTATGCTAAGTGTGAATAGGAATCTATCTCCTCACATCAAGGGGTTGTAACTTCTGAATTAGAAGTTCTAAAGGAAAAGTTCTGTTATAAGCTGTAGTACAGCCTACTGAGTTCTACTGATTCGGCTAATTGAAAAGTCTGAGTAATTTTTAAAACAATATAATTCTTCCTTAAAACTAGCCATTTTTTAAGACCAATTTTGGAATTTATAATCCTATCAATATAAAGATTTAAGCATAAACAGTGATTTTTAACATACACACCTAAGTAAATTTCTTAGGAACTTAGAAAAACAAAGAATTTAAACTGCTTAAGACTCAGATAGGCATCTTAACCAGAATTGTCTTTTCAGTCTCGATGCTATCTGAAATCTAGACGTCCAAAAGAAAAACCTCAAACAGCTGGAATCCAGCTTAGATACACAAAATAAATCACTTCTGACTGCAATCCACTCTGAAAAGCTCTCATTGGGTTTCCACAAGCAACAAAACAAACAAAACAAAGAAGGTTAACACTAGTAAACTGGGTTTACTAATTGTGCAGCAGGAGAAAAAAACACAAAAGCAACAAAAGACAGATCAGAACTCTGTGGGGTCCATGACCATCTGTTCAATATATTTGACCCTTAAGGTCAGAATTTTGTTCCTGATATACTTGTGAAATAAAGATATAGAAGGTTTTTCTCATTCTAGTTCAAAGTCTTAAATCATTCATTGAAAATTTAAGTCATTTAAAATGTGTCAGTTGATAGAGTGTGTATAATGAACAAGTTAGGTAAATGTTCATATTCAGACCTTTAAAACAGAGTAGCTTTAAAAGAGTAGATTCTTACTCTCCCTGAAAGTAAACAAGGTTTTACTTGGCTACCCTGTATTGCAGAGCACACTGTCTTACAGGAAAGCAGAGTACTGATCATGACCCTTAGTTTCATGTATTATTTTTGAAATGTACACCATACATAAAATTCTCTACATTCATGAAAAGTTTATATGTATCACCGAAAACCATCATGAAACCCAAGCTGTGAATTAAACACGCAGTACACTTAGAAAACTGTGTGCAGTTTACTGTTACCTTCACTGGGAAGAAAATGCCTTTCCAATGAAACATGCTTTCTTCCAAAATACTTTTTTTATATAATAAAACTCCCACAACCATGTGAAATAAGATATAGTATGTCTTCCATACTGTAAAAGGGGATGGACAAGAACACTTATCTCCTGTAAGAAAGGGAGAGTTAGCAAGGTATTCTTCCTCATCAGTTAGGACTCTCTCAGTGCAATAATCATCTTTTCTTAGGACCCTAAATAAATGAAACAAATGGGTGAGAATTTTTTCATCCACCCCTCCCCATAAAGGAACTAGAAATCCAATTTAAAAATACTACTTTTCATTAAACTGTTAATCAGTTCAGTTCAGTCCCTAAGTCACAGCCATCTTAGTACAGGAAGTGATCTTAAGAATGAAGTTTAGAGACCTCCCTGGTGGCCCAGTGACCAAGATTCAGTGCTCCCAAGGCATGGGGCCTAGGTTCGATAGCAAGTTAGGGAACTAGATCCTATATGCCACAACTAAAGGAAAAAAAAAAAAAAAAAAAAGATCACGCGTGCCAGCAGCCAAATAAATATTTTTTCAAAGAAAGAAAAACAAATGCAGTTTATTCAGAAGGATGGTGAGAGAGTGAGCAAGGACAAAATGACTGGGGAGTTACTGTATCAGCCCTGTACTGCCCACCTGGAGTCCTCTTCTGTAAGAAACAAATTTATCTCATGTTTAAGCCACTGTATTTTGAGTTTTTCAATCCTAAACACCAAAGCCAATTCTAAGTAATCCATACGATTGAGAAAATAAGAAACAATGCAAGAAAGAAAAAGTTTTATTTTTATGGGTGATATTCTTCCTAAGACCACACTAAACCAGTTTAGCATAATGGTTAGGAGCATCTGGGTCCAGGTCTGACTCTGCCAGTTATACCAGCGACTTAATTAACCCTCTCTATACCTCGGCTTTGGGCTTCCCAGGTGGCTCAATGGTAAAGAATCTGCCTGCCAATGCAGGAGATGCCGGTTTGATCCCTGGGTAGGGAAGATCCCCTGAAGAAGGTCCAACATTGTAACATGGGCTCAGCTAAATATATCTGTTTAATAAGAGGTAATTTACTCCACTAGGAAATTTTGGAAACATATTTCCAAGAGAGGATAATGACATCATTTGATAAGAAAACAAGTTTTATTTTGTTTTACCACTTACAGGTTAAATGAATCATTAAAGAGAAAGCCATATTAGTAACTTTCCACACTACATTAGTAGTTTATTAATGTGATCATATGATCATTAACTCAAACCATATAAAACTTTGATGTATTTTCTTTAAGCAGCATCAGACACTTCAGTTCAGTTCAGTCACTCAGTCGTGTCCGACTCTTTGCAGCCCCATGAACTGCAGCACGTCAGGCCTCCCTGTGCATCACCAACTCCTGGAGTTCACTCAAACTCACATCCATTGAGTCGGTGATGCCATCCAGCCATCTCATCCTCTGTCGCCCCCTTCTCCTCCTGCCCCCAATCCCTCCCAGCATCAGAGTCTTTTCCAATGAGTCAACTCTTCTCATGAGGTGGCCAAAGTACTGGAGTTTCAGCTTTAGTATCATTCCTTCCAAAGAAATCCCAGGGCTGATCTCCTTCAGAATGGACTGGTTGGATCTCCTTGCAGTCAAAGGGACTCTCAGGAGTCTTCTCCAGCACCACAGTTCAAACGCATCAATTCTTCGGGGCTCAGCTTTCTTCACAGTCCAACTCTTACATCCATACATGACTACTGGAAAAACCATAGCCTTGACTAGACGGATCTTTGTTGGCAACTTAATTTCATTGTGTCCACTGATGAATCTACCACATTAACAAACAGAATTCTATAGTCCTTAGACAGTAGATGTTTCATTTGACTTATAAATTTTGCACTGCTTTCACTCATAGTACTGACTGTTTCTCTTACCCATCGTGGTATATCCCTGGCCTCATCCTGTTGATACTGAGATAATTAAAGTCTATCTCTAACAGGTATACTCTATTCCAAACACCAACACACATACAAACCAAAAGGGATGTGGACATAATATTATGTTTCAATCAACTTGTATTATTGTTCAAGCAATAAACCACCTTTACTGAGTACATACTGCCTATCTCACCTTGCCTATAATCTTAACCCCATCTGGAAAACGTGTTTTGTGTTTTTTTTTTGTTGCCTCTTTGCCTTCAGTAAAACTAGGTGCCCCTTAAAGACACACATGTCCTGCACTGTCTCAGTGAGACCTGCTTGTTCACTTACAATTTTCTTCCCTATTCACTCTTTTCAGCTTTATTCCATTATCCTCAATTCATTAGTATACATCTTGATCATTTAAGACTCATGACTTTCAGTCATACCACCCCCTGTGCCTCCTTGTCACTGCTGTATTTACCAACCTCTGTGTCAGTCTCCTTTATTTATCAGAGGCCTTAGAACTTAACTTGAAATCTTTCTTTCAACTCCAAATCCTTCCATTATTCAGGATGACTTCAACATTCACATGTGTGATCCATGTGAATGAATCTGCCCTTTTCAATCCAGTAAGTAACTCCAACTCACTTCCGCAATCTACTTCCAAAGTCACTACAATAATCTTGCCATCCTAACTGCTCAGGAATAATTTACTCAAGCAGTTTATCTTATTTCCACCTTCTCCTTTACTTCGAATTCTCTTGATGAATCACTCCCACCATGAAGGGGTCTTTGGTCTGCTAATAGACTTCCAACTCATTAGTTTCATATTTCTTCCCATTTATCAGTGCTTTCTTTCATCATGATCCTCCCTATCCAGCTTAAATTCTATGACATTAGGAAGCACTTTACTACCCTAAGTTCCTTTTCCATCAATCCTTGCATCAACTCCGTTGACAAAACTGCAACCATACATACAACTAACTACTTTCTCCACAACTATAATCAAGCAAGTGTCCAATGCTAGGGAAAGGCACACTACAAAATATGGTCAGCATGCCCAAACACATCCTGAACACAGCCCAGCAATCCCACCCTCTTATTCTAATCTACACAAAACAAATATTGCAAATCCTCTGAATTCTATCCAAGCCTTTGGCTCCCTCTCCTTAGTTTCATCCAAGATCGTACCTTCTACTTTACTGAGAAGCATAATAGCTAACAGACATGATTTTCCAATAGGAAGCTGAGGAGCTTCAAGTCTGCCCACTTCTGCTCTGCACCATTTTCTCCTTCTTTTCTCCTTTTATGTATGAACACGGGGTAAGCTGTTTAAAATGAGGATACGGAGAGAGACAAGAAGAGAGCCCAAAACCAATCTTTGAAGAATTCCAAAATCTGATGGCTGAGTAAAAGAGAATGAAACTTCAAATCAAACCACAAATTTTGTATTAAAAACAAACCAGCTACATTTTGTGTGTGTGTATGTGTGAAATGTGCACACATTTCAACTACGTTTTGTGTGCATATATACATTCACAACTATACACACACATATATACATATATTTATACAAGAAGTTGGTTTTGAAGGCAAATATAACTCTAGGCTTTTCCAACAATATTAAACAATAGTCCTTTGATAGATGAAATTTAGCAATGTTATTGTTACCAAGGTCAAAAGAAATCTTCTCCCCTGTGGAAATGAAATAATCTACTTAACAGAATTTTACTAGCCCAGGGTGGGGGAGAAACATGAAATTATTACGCTTTGCAGACATAAAACTTTCTCCTTGGAACAAAGATAGCTCTCGCTCATCAAGAACATATGTAGATTTAAGATCTTTTACTATAAACAGTAGGCTTCAGGCTTGGGTGGTCTGTGTTATGTCCAATAATATATGAATTGGCCTATTCTCAAAATAAATATTTCCTTTTTCATTACTCTGAGCCATGTTAAAAATTTGATCTTTGTGTTCAAAAACAGAAAGGTTTCATACAAAATTTTCAGCTAAAAGTCAATATATTCAACAGACAGTTCAGGACACTACCCCTAATTAAAAATGAATATATAAAGATCTTAAACAATTTTCTCTGTATCAAAAGAATACTCTGAGTAAACTGGGAAGATGCTTAATGAAAATAAATCCTCTTTATGCAAACAATGATACTTTTTGTACAGTGTTTTATAAAGAGCTATGACCCAGGGAATGAAACAAACATATAATACCCTGTGCTCCTACTTTCTCTCTGAAAAAAGTATGTATGTATGTGTGTGTGTGTGTGTGTGTGTGTGTATATATATATAACTTTCTTGTACACCTGAAACTAACACAACATTGTAAATCTGTGTGAGTGTTAGTCACTCAGTTGTGATCTTAAACAATTTTCTCTGTATCAAAAGAATACTCTGAGTAAACTGGGAAGATGCTTAATGAAAATAAATCCTCTTTATGAGAACAATGATACTTTTTGTACAGTGTTTTATAAAGAGCTATGACCCAGGGAATGAAACAAACATATAATACCCTGTGCTACTTTCTCTCTGAAAAAAGTATGTATGTATGTATGTGTGTGTGTGTGTGTGTGTGTGTGTATATATATATATATATATATAACTTTCTTGTACACCTGAAACTAACACAACATTGTAAATCTGTGTGAGTGTTAGTCACTCAGTTGTATCTGACTCTTCGTGACCCCATGGACTGTAGCCCGCCAGGCTCTTCTTTCCATGGGACTCTCCAGGCAAGAATACTGCAGTGGGGAGCCATTCCCTTCTCCAGGGAATCTTCCTGACCCAGGGATCAAACCCAGGTCTCCTGAATTACAAGCAGATTCTTTACCATCTGAGATTCTTCCCTGAGCCATCAGGGAAGCCCTTGTAAATCAATTATATATCAATTTTTAAAATGCAGTTAATGAGGGGATAGAAAGCCCAATACTTTTTGCATCTTTCAGACTGCAGTCATATAGCTAAGCATTTAATGTGCTACCCTACATACATGATCTCATATCTTTATATCATCAGTAGGTATTATCCTGCCCATCTTATGGGTAAGAAAACTAAAAGGATTAAAGAAGTTGCTCAAGATTAAGCAGCCATCAGCAAATGGTGTTTGTTGTTGTTTAGTCGCTAAGCCCTAGCTGACTCTGCAATCTCATGCACTGCACTATATTTTCACAACTATGGGCAAACTGTTCCTATCGATTGATCTGCTTTCTCTTCCAATGTCCCTGGCATGCAAAGGAGATGCTCAGACCGGCAACCATTAGCTACAGTAGTAATTTAAGTGACTACAATTACTTGTAGCTACAAATTACTTGGCTACAATTAGCCAAGTGTTACGAAACTCCATTAATCTTCCATTTCTAACCTTCTTTTACCTTTCTCTCAGGGCCTGTGGTGGTCATGGTGTTAAACAGCTACTCGAGCCATTATCAAGTCTGAGGTGCTCTATACTAAATGAAACCCAAAAGTTTTACTGCCTAACAATGCCCCTTCTCCTCCCCAGTGTCACTCCATATGCACATACATTAAAAATTTAACTACTACCCAGCAATACCACTACTTGGCATATACTGTAAGGAAACCATAATTGAAAAAGACACATGTACTCCAACGTTCATTGCAGCACTATTTCCAATAGCTAGGACATGGAAGCAACCTAGATGTCCACTGTCAAATGAATGGATAAGGAAGTTGTGCTATATATGCACTATATTTTCACAACTATGGGCAAACTGTTTCTATCGATTGATCTGCTTTCTCTTCCAATGTCCCTGGCATGCAAAGGAGATGCTCAGACAGGCAACCATTAGCCACAGTAGTAATTTAAGTGGCTACAATTACTTGTAGCTACAAATTACTTGGCTACAATTAGCCAAGTGTTACGAAACTCCATTAATCTTCCATTTCTAACCTTCTTTTACCTTTCTCTCAGGGCCTGTGGTGCTCATGGTGTTAAACAGCTACTCGAGCCATTATCAAGTCTGAGGTGCTCTATACTAAATGAAACCCAAAAGTTTTACTGCCTAACAATGCCCCTTCTCCTCCCCAGTGTCACTCCATATGCACATACATTAAAAATTTAACTACTACCCAGCAATACCACTACTTGGCATATACTGTAAGGAAACCATAATTGAAAAAGACACATGTACTCCAACGTTCATTGTAGCACTATTTCCAATAGCTAGGACATGGAAGCAACCTAGATGTCCACTGTCAAATGAATGGATAAGGAAGTTGTGCTACACATATGCAAGGGAATATTACTCAGCCATAAAAAAGGAATGCATTTGAGTCAGTTCTAATGAGGTGGATGAACCTAGAGCCCATTATACAGAGGAAAGTACACCAAAAAGTGAAAGATAAATGTATATTAACACATATATGTGAAATATAGAGAGATAGTACCTATGATCCTACGTGTACAGCAGAAAGGGGACACAGACATAAAGAAAAGGCTTTTGGACACAGTGGGAGGAGAAGGTGGCATGATTTGAGAGAACAGCACTGAAACGTGTACATACCATATGCAAAACAGACAGCAGGAATTTAATGTATGCCACAGGGAGTGCAAAGCTGATGCTCTGTGACAACCTGGAGGGGTGGGATGGGGAGGGAGGGTAGAGGAGGGTTTCGGAGGCAGGGACACATGTATGCCTATGGCTGATTCATGCTAATGTACGGCAGAGGCCATCACAATACTGTAATTAGCCTGCAATGAAATAAATAAATGATGTCTCTTATACACATCTAGATGTGTATAAGAGACAGGGGATGGGGAGGGAGGGTAGAGGAGGGTTTCGGAGGCAGGGACACATGTATGCCTATGGCTGATTCATGCTAATGTACGGCAGAGGCCATCACAATACTGTAATTAGCCTGCAATGAAATAAATAAATGAAAAAAATAAGAATTTAACTACTAGATCCCAATATGCCTTTTAAGCATCACATTCTCACAAAATATATTCTACTTTCAAAGGCCATGGTGTTCAAGATTAATTTTGAGGTAAAAAACTAACATAAGCAATTTGTGTTTTCTAAAGGTCAAATCTCCATTTACAATAGGTAAAAGACTTTGTTTTATTCACATAAAAAATTGCAAACAACTTTTGAGTAGCGCTGTATCATTCAGAGTATGGTTCCGTAATAGTAAGGAACAGCCTCCAGATCTCAGTGGTGTAACACAATAAAAACTTATTTATACCTCACACTGCAAGATCAGCAAGAGGACTATGCTCACTGTAGTCCTCAGGGAACCAGGCTGGGATGCTCCAGCTTGACATATTTCCTCAATCAGTGAGACAGAAAAAGAGGCTGTGGCAGCTGACACATGGCCTCTTAAAGCTGCTGCCTGGAACTGACATACACCACACTATTCCTTCGACCAAAGACAGGTAAAGGTAGCTTCAAGAGTCAGAGAAGTATACCCCTAGCATGGGACCCAAGGTGGGTGTGGAATGGGGGTGGGCAGTAGCAATCTGAAAATAAAGGGCACTTAGCACAATGACTATCAAAATCTAACAGGTAATTTTTCACAGCTGAGACAGAATATCTTCCTTAACTGGCACAATTTCCACAAAGGACTGAGTATTTACTATGAGTCAGACACACACAGGGGTCTTACAAGCATTGTCTCCAATCCCCAACACCATCAGCAGAAGAGACATTACTGGTATTGAATGAAGTAGCGGGCTCCAAGAGACTAAATAATTTGCTCAAAGTTACACAACTAGTTAAGTGGTGAAAGTGTAACGTGAATCCAGATTAGCCTAATTCTAAAGCTTGCCTCATTACACTATAAAATTGATAACCTTATGTTCCTGGTGCAATTTAAAAAAGAAGAGTTTAAGGTTACACTTCTAATTCAAACTAAAATGGCAGCATGGATGATCAGAAATTACCAATACAGATATTAGTAGTGGAAAAGAGATACCAATCCCCAAAACGTCATTTCCAAGATACTACTGAGGGGCGGGTGTTGTGGGGGGGTGGTGCACAGGGAAGAAGTCCCTGGAATATAACTGCATTAACTAATGCAAATTAATATGTCTAAGAAAAAATCAAAGGAAAAAAGCCTCCTTTTATCTGATATTAGTGAAAAGCAATAATTCATATTCCCTTTAAAAGAGCTCAATTAACTGGTGAATTCTGTTGTCTACATCTTGACAGTTGTGAACAAAGTTCATATCCTCTTTATCAAAGAAACAAGAAGAACAGAAGACTATACACTCCAAAAACTGAAACATTTTCATGGTTTTGGCCTGCAAGGGCAGGTTATTATTATTTTTTTTAAGTATTAAGATTAACTTTAAAAAAATTTTAAAAGAAGGAACAAAGGTAAACTGTACAACAGGTATGCATGATATCAAACTAAATTTGAGATGAATGACAATTAATTGTTAGATAATCTTTTCCAATGAAACGAAAGAAAAAAGGTGTTATCACACAGTGGCAACACAAGCCAGTCTGTCTTCATAAGACAATCCAGTCTGTTTGGTGTTTGAAAATACAGTATTTGATGTAACACCATTTCAAGTCTGTCACAAACAACACAAAAACTCAACATAAACATCCTAAATCCTCAAACAAAAGTTCTATTCCAAATGCTCTGCTATCAACGAAAGGTACTAAGCCTACAGCGTTAGACTGAATCAAGCCTGAACAGAACCTATTAACTGTCAATAGGCTACTTAGTTCCTTTACTACATCTGCAGTATTACAAAGGGCCAGCAGTGAGGTAGACATAATTAACACCAGCTCCTCCAAACATGATTCAGGATGTCTCACTTAAAAAGCCTCAGGTAACACAACCGAAAATTTTTTTTTTCAGTTGAACGCTGCTTATTATATTCTCCCCAAATCTTTCACGTTTACAAAAGGCTGGTGCTTAGTGTTTTTTTCTTTCTGTACACTATTATAATTTACTTGCAGAATATATTTTCTGCATGAGAAAATCTGGATAAATATACCATATTTTATATATATTTAAAATAATATTAAATTGTTTTTAAATATCATTAGAGAGACAGAAAAACAGACTCTTGTGTGTGCGTGCATTTTGCCTTTGAAGAATTGTGTCAAATACAGGAAAACATTTTAAAGCACAAACAACTGGAGGACTTCTTTGTCATCTACTTGGATGTGAATTTTAGCTCCATATTTGATAGGGCTGCCTAATTTTTTAAGCCTCAGTTTCCTCATTGGTAAGTTAGGGCTACAAATGATACCTCCTCAAGCTCTTTTGAGGAAAATAATGCACATGAGGTGTTTAACCCAGTGCCTGGCACACAGTAAATAATAAATATTTACTCAACAAATATTAGCTGCTTTAGCTGCTACTATCTTGATTATCCTTTTAAAGGACAGATCAAATTTTCATAAAATGTCTTTTTCCCTTTTTGAACTTCTATGGTTTTCAAGTGCCTATTCTCTTATTTGGTACCAAACATATATAACCATTTATTTTTTGCTAGTATGTGTCTATAAGGAACACAAATTACCACGTGCTTCCCACGTATGCTGAGGAACTGTCCCACAGAAATTCTTGTGCCCTGACTAATGAATGATAGTCATAAGACTGAAGCTGCAAGAGTTACAATAATGAGTTAACATTTATTCTCCAATTATCATCTATCAAGTCATTCAATAATTCAAGGCCTTATCATCAATCCTATCTTAACACAGCAAAGAACTGAGGCACAGGGAAGATATATAATTTATCTAGGTTCACACAGTGAGTAAGTGAGGTCAAATCTAAAGAAACAGACTCCAATTCCTTCATTCCTAGTCCCCTAAATGAGTCAGATATTTACAAAGATCTTATAAGCTATCGGAAACAGTTTAGAACTTTACTCTGAAGGCAAGACATTCATTGAATGGCTTTGAAGTGGAAGCATGGGACTGGATTGCTTTCTGGTTATAGCTGGGAGACAAACTGGACAAGAGAGACAGTATTCGTGTGCAGACCTACGAGAAGGCAGCTGCGGTCACCAGGGCAACAGAGGCCTGGATGATGGAGCAGAGCACCAGTAGTAGGCACAGAGGGAGCAAGGATTCAAGATATACTGAGGAGGGGAAACAGATAATTCTCTGTGATTAAACATTCGTGTTACCCAAAAGGTGAAATTTGAGATGATGGCCAAATTTCTACTTGGAGCCAAATGCGTTAGTGACATTTCCATTCACAAAAACAAACACTTGAAGAAAAATACAGTTAGATGGAGAAGGTGTTGAGGCAAAGACATAAGTTCAACTTTGGAAACATCTATTTTGAGGGGCAGTGAACAGGGGCAGGGAAGCAGTTTAATACGTGGACCTGAAACTCAGGAGAAATCTGAGCTACAGAGCCAGATTAGGGGGGTTATCAGTATAGAAATGGTCATGGAAGCCACAGAAATATGTAATATTACCCACAGAGTATATAAAAAGTAAGAAAAGCTGAGGTCCTGGAAAAGAACAGTGAGTATATAAAAGCTTAAGGAAATACACAGTTTCAAAAGGGAAGAGTGAAAAGGAGAGGAAGGAGTGACTGAAGAGCAGGCAAAGTATAAAGAGAAGATGATTTCAGGGAAACCAAGGAAAACGGTGCTTTAAGGGACAAGAAGAGGGCAACAGCGTCACAAGGCGGCAACAGATCTTACGAGACAAGAACACCGAGTGTCCATTAGGTTTGGTGACAGGGTGTCTTTGACGATCACAGTGAGATCTATTTCAGAGGCAAAATGCCGTGGAAATGAGGTTGCAGTGCACATGATAAGACCAAATAGCAAATGCAGACAGCTGATCTGAGAAATGTGGCTGGAAAGAAGAACAAAGAAATAAGGTTCTCCAGGAAAGGGTTCTTTCCCCCGCCCCTTCACATTCTTCCCTCCCTTCCTTTCTTTCTAACATGTGAACACAGTTCTAAGCATTCCAACTTCTGAGATTTTGCTGATGCTATCACCTATATTTGCATCACTGTCATCACCAACCTCTTGATCTCTTGTGTTTAAATTCTACTACTCTTTCAAGTTTTATTAATCTTCCAAGATGCTAATTAGGGAAACATTCGCTACACTTCCTAGTTAAAACTAATCAGTAGGCTTTGGTTATTATAAGAATCTGCTATAGTCTGGATGTTTTTATCCCCGACCCCCTGCCAACCAAATTCATATGTTAGAATCCTAACCTCCTAGGTGACAGCATTGGGAGGCGGGGCCTTTGGGAAGTGATTAGGTTGTAAGGGCAGAGCCCTCATGAATGGGATTAGTGTACTTAGGAAAGGGGCCCCAGGGAGAGCCTTCATGTCTTCCGCCTTGTGAAAATTCAGCAAGAGGGCACCATCTATGCGCCAGGAAGCAAGCCCTCACCAGATACCCAGTCTGCTGGTGCTGTGGTCTCAAACTTTTCAGCCTTCAGAACTCTTTGGGAAATAAATTTCCGTTGTTTACAAGTTACCTAATCGGTGAATTCTGTTAAAGTAGCTTGAACAGATTAACTCATTTGCACATAAACTGCTTTAATATGGCACATGGAGTGTCATAACATAGTGGCAGGAACAAAGTGCAACGCACAGGAAGGGCACCATGATTAGTTTCAACAGGGAAGTGGAGCGAATGTTTCCCTAATGAGCAGCATCTTGGAAGATTAACAAAGCTTCAAAGATTAACAGAGCTTATGGCACTGCACATAGTAAATACTCAATAATAAATATTTTTTGAATGAAAACAATTAACCACTAACTATGCTATCACTATAGCAGACAGAAAAATGAAAGAGAAAGAGGAACATGGCAGAACTGAGAACACGGCGCCACTCCAAACTCCCATTACATGGCCTGTGGTGAGGAGGTGAGCTGCGTGATGAAAAGGGGATTTGCCTCTCACCCCTCACCTCCTGGTGAGGCACCACAGTGTAGAGCGGAACTTCCCCACAGGTGTGCCCGCCACACATGACTGAACAGCACCACTAGGTTCTAGTCCCCTCCAGACTTGGGCTTCACATCACGGGGGTGCCAGAGCGACCTTCGGGGTGCCCAGGACGTCAGGCTGCATCGTCTCCAGCTGTAAGCAGCCTCAGTCATTTTCCCCCACGATGCAGGAAAGACATACACTACCATTTTATACGTATGGCATGATGTCACAAAGATCGGGAAGTATTGGTCAAGTGGGCTTGACCAAGAAATGAAGAGAACAGGCTCTGAGGTTACAGAGACCCCAACTCACACCTAAGCTCTGTTTGCTTCCAGGTGTACAGTCCCTGGCAAGTCACTTAACCTCTCAAAGTCTGTTTCCTCACGTGTAAAATGGAGAAATTTTCAGTAGCTACCCTAGTAGGAGAGAACTAACTCAATTCTGTTTATAAAGCACTTAGTGCAGTGCCTAGTACATAGTAAGCACTCAGAGAATTTTAGCCAGCTATTACCATCTCTTTTTTCATCAGAGTCTCACTATTCACAGATTTCTCCAATTGCAATAAAGGGACAGACTGGCTCTGAAATGATGAGAGACACAGGCTAGTATGGTGGGTTTATTTGTTTATATTTTTAGCCAGTGCACTCAGCTTCAGTTCAGTTCAGTTCAGTCGCTCAGTCATGTCCGACTCTTTGCGACCCCATGAACCACAGCACTCCAGGCCTCCCTGTCCATCACCAACCCTCGGAGTTTACCCACACCCATGTCCACTGAGTCAGTGATGCCATCCAGCCATCTCATCCTCTGTCCTCCCCTTCTCCTCCTGCCTTCAATCTTTCCCAGAATCAGGGTCTTTTCCAGTGAATCAGCTCTTTGCATGAGGTGGCCAAAGTATTGGAGTTTCAGCTTCAACACCAGTCCTTCCAATGAATACCCAGGACTGATCTCCTTTAGGATGGACTGGTTGGATCTCCTTGCAGTCCAAGGGACTCTCTAGAGACTTCTCCAAGACCACAGTTCAAAAGCACCAATTCTTCGGAGTTCAGCTTTCTTTATGGTCCAACTCTCACATGACTACTGGAAAAACCACAGCTTTGACTAGATGGACATTTGTTGACAAAGTAATGTCTCTGCTTTTTAATATGCTGTCTGGGTTGGTCATAACCTTCCTTCCAAGGAGTAAGCATCTTTTAATTTCATGGCTGCAGTCACCATCTGCAGTGATTTTGGAGCCCAGAAAAATAAAGTCAGCCACTGCTCCCACCGTTTCCCCATCTATCTGCCATGAAGTGATAGGACTGGATGCTACGATCTTCATTTTCTGAAAGTTGAGCTTTAAGCCAACTTTTTCACTCTCCTCTTTCACTTTCATGTAGAGGACCCCTTAGTTCCCTGACAAGGGATGGAACCCAGGCCCTTGGCCGTGAACACGCTGAGTTCTAATCACTGGATTGCCAGAGAATTCTCCAGGATGGTGGATTTTTTTTAAATCACACAGGAGCTTATATGCAATTCCCATGTAAAATTCTTAATATGTGACTCCTTCAAGACTGGTAACATTTAGATAAATATCTCTTCTTCAGATTCATCAAAATCATCTCTCTCACTACTGTGTTATTAGCTCTTTCCGTAAAAATTGAAAACTCTTCCCAATTATGCTACATACCCAGAAATCTGACTTCCTGCACTATATTTCCTACAGAAAAGTATTACAAATGTGTGAGAACACAGACAGGGTCAACTTAGCATACGTTAGCATTTAAAAATTACTTTATGCTCCAAGTAGAATTGAGCACTGAAAGCAAGCATGCTGTGCCTAAAATGCGGCCTGTTTCATCACTCTCGCTTTGTAGATGATCCCTTACAGAGAGACCTAACTGACAGGTGAAAAAAAAAATGGGAAGAAGACACTGGAAAGGAGAGATATGCTGAATCTAAACCAAAGGTTCAACAGCCAAGAACAGGGAATGTAGTTAGATCTGTAGGGTTAGAAATGGGGCAAGAGGTCAAGATCCAGGGCGGATCTGGACATTTTTAACCAGTAAAAACAGTTAAATCCAAAGGAATTACGATTTAGAAAGAATTTTCAGACAAAACAGAACTTATACAAGGTACATGTAATCTGCCTAATATCTATTTAATTCATGTATGGAACAAGAAGAGATAATACTGGACTGCTGGAATGACATTAAGCAGAGCAGAATTAAAACTTGTATTCAGTAAGCTAAAAAAGAGACTTGTGAGGAGATAATGTTTTAGACACACAATAAAATTCTAGTCAATCTCTTTTATGACAACAGCTGTTCAAAACATTCCAATTTCTGCTTCATGTCAGAGTTTCATATTTCAATTGTAGCTTACTAATGCTGTGGCAAATTTGATTTGAAAAATAAGAATGTAAAAACCTACATTCTGTAAAGGGTTTCAGACTCATTTTATGCATTTCTAATGGCTTCACCGCTTTAAAAAAAAATAACCCCCTTTTACAAATCTCTTTGGAAATCTAGTGTGTTTTTTTCCCAACAAAAAAAATTGTAGCTTACTATTGCTGTGGCAAATTTGATTTGAAAAATAAGAATGTAAAAACCTACATTCTGTAAAGGGTTTCAGACTCATTTTATGCATTTCTAATGGCTTCACCGCTTTAAAAAAAAATAACCCCCTTTTACAAATCTCTTTGGAAATCTAGTGTATTTTTTTCCCAACAAAAAATACTACCCTCAAAGGTAATAAACAGATTAAAATTTAAGATGTTTTTGATTTCCTACATGAAATTAATATATCTTAAGTTTAGAAGATTGAATTTAAATGACAGTTGAGTATATTCAGTGAGTTTAAGCCTGGAAATACACCACAGAGTTTAAATAATTGAAAAAAATATCCTTAATTTGTACAAACTGTTCTTTAAATAAAGTGATCAATACATATCTATTTATGTTTCATAAAGGCAGCAATAATCAATTCATGGTAAGAGATCAGAGATGATTATAAATATGTACTAACATAGAGCTTTTTCCTCTTAAGAAATTATTAACAATGTATAAGGAAGTACTAACATAAATTTAACTCCATTGTAAAATACTAGTCATACACACATTTGTCACACTAAAAATGACATACTGAATATTTAATGTTAAGCACCATAGCGCAACACTAGTTATTTCCTTGACATTTTGTATTAAAACAAAAAAAGCAAAAACAGATGGGAGGGGATTCGTGTTTGGGAACGCATGTACACTCGTGGTGAATTAATGTCAATGTTTGGCAAAACCAACAGTAATGTAAAGTAAACCAAAGTAAAAATAAAAATTTAAAACAAACAAACAAACAAACCATACCAAAAAGAAAAGAAACAGGATGAGAAGTGGGGAGGGAGGAGAGAAGAGAGGGCGAAATAGAGAGGATGAAACAGAGACAGAGAACACAGCCATCTGACGACAAAGTAGCTTTTATCCTCCTTTCTGGCTTAAAATCTAGTCACAGGAAAGGAATTTCAAAGATTTCTAATAGCAGCAATCAGAAATATTTATAATTTTAAATAGAAAGATGAATAACCCCATGAGATGGAATTTCTCAACTAGTTAAAACTATTTCATACACAAAACCCAAAATATGCAATAATGACATTTTGAACAAGTTCCTATCTTCCTTAATTTCTAGGTCTTTCTGTTTAATTTCCGCCTCAAAAAGGCTTTCCATAACAGTGTAGTATTTAAGGGTACAAGGGGGGGAAAGAAAACCCTGAATCTTTGTATTTAACAGTACAAAAATAACTGACTCTTTGCCATGTTTCTTACATAAGTTTCAAAATATTCAGCTGTTTTGAAATAATTTATGGTATTTAAAGTAAATTATGCAAAATTTTACTTCTGCCTCTTTTCTGAACCACTAAAACAAATCACAAAAGTCCTCATTTTCTCACCAGAAAAGTGATGATGGTGTGGAGCATAACCTCTAATTTGCCACTTACTCTAAAAGTTTATGATCCTCTGAAATATTAAGTATTGCTATTACTCACTTGGGAGAAAAATACTTTTATGAAATTTTGCAACATATAAAATTAACTGAAAAGAACACTGAATCAGCATATATTCCATGAATTCTTGAGCCTCAGTTACTTTGGGACTAGAATAAATAAGCCTCAAGATACACGTAAAAGATATAAACTGGTTTCTATCGCACAAGTATGACTCTGAAGTTTGGCTCTACTAGGATAAATAAAAAGCCAAGGAAAAACAAATTTTTTAAATAGAAACCAAACCTTGAGGACTTCAAGCCACTTAAAAATTCTCAAAGAATGGAAAAGAGGTCAGTGATGATAATAGTGCAAAAGGCAAAAGACGCTAGTAAATATTTTTTAAATGTGCTCTTTACATTAAAAATTCTCTTATGCAATTGCCACTTAAAAGATTACCTTTAATAAAGTAAACTTATCTTAGATTCTGTCTTTTCTCTGTAAAACGCTGTAACGTTCACATTGACTGCTGGAAGATAAAAGACCATCACTAAATATGACCACGTATGTCAGCGCACACTAGCTGAGTTACACACATGCCAGAAACCAGCTCTGTTTATCCCCAAATGTGTTTATGTCATTTGTATTTGTTAATGTAATTACGTAACTGACCTACATATTACATAAACCAAAAAGGAAAAAAGTACTTTTTCCATGGAAACTGAGTTTACTGTTTGGGAAAGCTAATACCTTATAAGTATGATTTCTACAATAAAAACAACTCAGAACTCCAGCTGGAGAACTCAAACAAAATGCCTTGGTAAATCAGCAGATAATCTGTGGGTGCTAGGTTGAAATGAAATACTTAACGTACACATGTATGGGTATCTTGGAGATGCCGTGAGTAGAAACGAATCTCGCAGCGCTGCCGTGAGGACAGCTTACCCTGAATAGCTTCTGTCCCCTCAGCCTGGACATCAGCATGAATACTTGCAAAGCCGAATTGCCCTAACGGACCCACAGGCCTACAGTGAGACACAGGATTGAGCCAGCCAACTTGCTTGTTCCACGGCACTTCAATTTTATGGTTGCTGTTTACATATTAGATGACTGACACAACACTGTGCCAGGAAAAACTATTAATAGCATACAGAGCTCCTACAAATCAGCACAAAAAATTAAAAAATAAAGAATGGGAAGAGGGATGCAATCAAAATGACAAACCAATGAAAACACATCCCAGCTCACTAGTCCTCAGGGAAAAGTACAGCAAGGCAGAAATGAGGCATTACCTTTTAGATTATTTGATTGATAAGGTAAAAATCATTGACAGGAACTAAAACTGGGAATCAACAAGTACTCTTGGAGGGAAAGTAGATCCGTAGTACCTTGTAGGGCTTCCCAGGTGGTGCTATGGGTAAAGAATCTGCCTAGTAATATAGCAGACAGACGAGATAAAGGTTCAGTCCCTGGGTCAGGAAGATCCCCTGGAGGAGGGCATGGCAACCCATTCCAGTATTCTTGCCTGGAGAATCCCATGGACAGAGGAGCCTGGCGGGCTACAGTCCATAGCATTGCAAAGAGCAGGACACAGGACACGACTGAAGTGATTTAGCATGCAGGCAGGCACATAGTGCCTTTTACAATGGACTAGCTGGCAAGATTTGTCAAAATTAAATACATACAGCATATCTGACCCAGAGAATACATTTGTAGGTAACTGCCCAACCTACAGAAACACTAGAACATGCATACAAAGATATTTTTAAGAGAATGTTCACAGTTGCACAGTTTGTGACTGGTTGAAAAACTACAATCAGTATAAACTTTCAGTTCAGTTCAGTTTAGTCGCTCAGTCGTGTCCGACTCTTTGCGACCCCATGAATTGCCTCCCTGTCCATCACCATCTCCCAGAGTTCACTCAGACTCACGTCCATCGAGTCCGTGATGCCATCCAGCCATCTCATCCTCTGCCGTCCCCTTCTCCTCCTGCCCCCAATCCCTCCCAGCATCAGGGTCTTTTCCAATGAGTCAACTCTTCGCATCAGGTGGCCAAAGTACTGGAGTTTCAGCTTTAGCATCATTCCTTCCAAAGAAATCCCAGGGCTGATCTCCTTCAGAATGGACTGGCTGGACCTCCTTGCAGTCCAAGGGACTCTCAAGAGTCTTCTCCAACACCACAGTTCAAAAGCATCAGTTCTTCGGCGCTCAGCTTTCTTCACAGTCCAACTCTCACATCCATACATGACCACTGGGAAAACCACAGCTTTGACTAGAGGGACCTTAGTCGGCAAAGTAATGTCTCTGCTTTTGAATATACTATCTAGGTTGGTCATAACTCTTCTTCCAAGGAGTAAGCGTCTTTTAATTTCATGGCTATATAAAGGTTTATAAAATTTTTTGCAGCAATTAAAAACAATGAGGTACATCCATAGACAGTGATATACAGAGAGATTCTTAAGATATACTATTAAATAGAAAAATACTGAAGGAAATACATAATATGTGATCCTATTTTAAAAAAATAAATAGAGCCATAGACTTGTATAAAAAAAATTCTGGCAGGATATATGCCAAAATGTTAAGATGGTTTCAAATGAATTAAGAAGCAGGAAGAGGGAGCTGGATAAAGGGGAAAGAACTTTCACTTTTTACTATGCACTTTGATGCTATCTCAAGTTTTTGAAAGAACTTAGCAGTGTATTACTTGCACAATTAACATATTCTTTAAAAACAGAGGAGACGTGCTAAGTTTTAGATCAGAAAAGTCTCGCATCAACTGACCTACTGAATAATGGACTCATCATTTTTAATCCTACGTAGATCATTTGCAGTTAAAAGTGGGAAGAAAAAGTAAACTACATATTAAAGTGCTAGAAGAAGTTGATGCTGAGAAGAAAGTTAAGACAGAGAAAAGGAAACCTTTAGGCACCTAAAGTGATTCTATGAAGAACTGTTTTCTATTTCAACTGAGCAAAGGACTTCAGGGTAAGCCTATTCCTTTTATTAGAGACTGTGGGATATTTGGGGGAAACGTTCTGACCCTACATGCTATGAACCACTAAAACTGGTGTATAAGAGAAGAAGGGGACTTTTCTGGTGGTGTAGGATAAGAATCAGCCTGTTAATGCAGGGAACAGGGGTCTGATTCCAGGCCAGGAAGATTCCACATGCTCCGAAGCAGTTCGGCCCGCGTACCACAGCCACTGAGCCTGAGCGCCTAGAGCTTGTGCTTGGCAACAAGAGAAGTCCCCACAAGAGAAGCCCGTGCGCTGCAGCTGAGAGGGGGCCCTGCCCACTGAAACTAGAGAAAGCGCACGCGCCAGCAGAGACTCGGGGCAACCAAAAACATTTTTAAATAATTTTTTTTTAAATAAAGGAGAGGCAGAGGGATTAAATACTCAGATTCTTTTCCAGTTACAGATTTTAAGGGAGATTTTTATCATTTATTTCTTGATGTGACTTAATAGCATTGCTACTCAGAATGTGACCCCAGTGCCCGCAGCCCTGGCGTCACCTGGGAGCTAAGAAATGCAGATGCTAACACTCCAGCTCAGATCTGCTGAATCATAATCTGCATTTTTAATAAGATTCCCCAAATGATCTGTATGCACAGTCAAGTTTGAGAACCCCTTTACAGCCGTTGGGGCTTCCCTGAGAGCTCAGTTGGTAAGGAATCTGCCTGCAATGCAGGAGACCTGGGTTCAATCCCTGGGTTGGGACGATCCCCTGGAGAAGGGAAAGGTGACCCATTTCAGTATTCTGGCCTGGAGAAATCCATGGACTATACAGTCCATGGAGTCACAAAGAGTCAGACACAACTGAGTGGCTTTCACTTTCAGGTACAGCCCTTACATTTGTAATTTGTAACAGTTTACATTTACATTTGTAACAGTTCATGTCCCTTGAACTTTAACAAGTACATGCTTCAGAATCAATAAAAGAAATACTTCATTGGATAACAAAACCTTTCTTTCCCATCCTTATAGGTACTATTTCTGCTTTTCCAAATAATAATAAAAAAGCAACAAACTTTTGAGGCCTATATTGTTTCAAGGTGAAAGCCATATTAGTCCAGGTCACACTCATTCACATAATTCTTCTAATAATAAAATGTAATAGAAGGCTAAAAGAGATGTACACTAAAACCCCAAAGACATAGATAATAACTTCAATTAAGTGATCAAAAACTCGAAAGATGTTAGGTCCCAGGTAATTTCCATAGGACTGGCCAACTGTAATGAATCTGCCTACGTGATTCACACCAGTAAAAACATGATTCATACCAGAAGAAACTGCTGGTGATTTTACAAGACGAGGTGAGTCTCATCTTTCATAAGAATCCCTGAAAATATCTTATAATGACCCCCTGCAAGGAAGGCTCATCCAAAATATCAGAATTGGGAATGATCCAATCCAAAAGGCATTTTTTAACACTCAAGGAAGAAACAGAAGTCAAGATAGCAATTATGCTTCTGATACTAGAACTTGATGTTTTTGTGATAGAAGAAGTCAGACAAGATAAGCTCAACTGCTCTCCATCATGTAACTCTGAATATCATTCTTCCTCTGAACATGCCTAAAGAGCTCAAACCCATAAGAATTACATACTCCCATTTCAGTGAACAAATCACTTCAGAAAGCATTTCAGGGCAGCTGGGATTCACAGGTCCTGGACGGTAACAAGCAACGTACCCTCTAAGGCCTGAGGACCCAAAGCTATGTTCTTTTATTCTGCGTTTTAGGATGACAGCGCTCAGTCACCAGCAAGGCCCCACCAGGACAAAGAGGCTCTGTGATTGACAAGAGAATACAAAAAAAGGGAGGAGACCCTCTTTTTCCTTCCTCTAGGGAAGACTCTGGCTGAAATTTTAGAATTTAAAAGCTTCTCCCATTTCCACTAGCTCACCTTGCAAGTAAACACCTTCCTGGTTCAGTGACTCAGTCACACATTGAAACAGAATCTGTGCTGAAAATTGATAATGGTAGAAAAATATTGTTTTACTGTGAATTTCAGCTCATGACGGCTGTGATGTCCCAGTAAGCTGTCACTGAACTGGTGTAGCATGAAAAGCAGTCTCCATACATGGATGTGTTATTTGAAGCTTTAAGGATACAGACTGGAATAAATCCAGATATTCCCAGTTTTCACTATCTGTGATTTTGTTTTAAGAAACATCTAGAATAGATCATGAAAGAGGAAAAATACGATACGATATTATACAAATATTTCAATTTACTTCTATGCCCTGCTACTTATTTCAATAATTTTCTATGTCAAGGGCAGTGGTTCTGAAACATCACCCCCAAAATAAACAGAAAATACAGCAAAATTCTTCTTTAAAATATCATCAATATATAATCAAATATAACTATGAAATATATACTCAAAATATAATCAGGTTGGGATGTGATAATTTATATTTTCAAAGACTGTAAATATAATTTCCATTCAAACTAAAATGGAATGTATTAGCAGTGGACTTCATAGATATTTAAAGTGCATTCAGGTGATCACAGTCTTTAAATGGTAATGTATGACGTTTTATTTTGATCAGTGGTAATGCATCAGACTTACACTTGAGAATATATTCACTAAAAGCCGAAACATTACAGGCAAATAAATTTATTTCCATTCTCCAATCTTTTTTCCTCCAATCAGTAAGCATGTCTGTTATTATACCTCTGCATATATTTCTGAAATCAGTCTTCATTGGCAATCTTATTAGACTTTTTAAAAACTGTACTCTTCAAATGTTACTACCAAGTAAAAGTGCTTTGGACAGCAAGATCAAACCAGTCATTCCTAAAGGAAATCAACCCTGAATACTCATTGGAAGGACTGGCGCTGAAGCTGAAGCTCCAATATTTTGGTCACCTGATGCCAAGGGCCAACTCATTAGAAAAGACCCTATCTGGGAAGGATTGAGGACAGGAGAAGATGGCATCAGCAGATGAGATGGCTGGATGGCATCACCGATGCAGTGGAGAAAAACTTGGCAAACTCTGGGAGATGGTGACAGACAGGGAGGCCTGGCATGCTACAGTTCATGGGGTTGCGAAGAGTCAGACATAACTGAGCAACTGAACAACAACCAAGTAGAAAAACACCCAAACTCATAAGTATCGGAGGCAAATTTGAGCCTTATTAGGACAGTGTTGTAATAAGGATCTCATACACGTCTGTGACTTCCACTGTAGCTTCCTCATTGCTACCCATCTAATTCCAAAGGGCCTCAGAACTAAGAATATGTGTATTTTATTTATTTTTTTAATATAAATTTATTTATTTTAACTGGAGGTTAATTACTTTACAATATTGTATTGGTTTTGCCATATATCAACATGAATCCGCCACAGGTGTACACGTGTTCCCCATCCTGAACCCTACTCCCTCCTCCCTCCCCGTACCATCCCTCTGGGTCATCTCAGTGCACCAGCTCCAAGCATCCAGTATCATGCATCAAACCTGGACTGGCAATTCGTTTCATATATGATATTATACATGTTTCAATGCTATTCTCCCAAATCATCCCACCCTCTCCCTCTCCCACAGAGTCCAAATAGACTGTTCTATACATCTATGTCTCTTTTGCTGTCTTGCATACAGGTTATCATTACCATATTTCCAAATTCCATATATATGCGTTAGTATACTGTATTGGTGTTTTTCTTTCTGGCTTACTTCACTCTGTATAATAGGCTCCAGTTTCATCCACCTCATTAGAACTGATTCAAATGTATTCTTTTTAATGGCTGAGTAATACTCCATTGTGTATATGTACCATAGCTTTCTTATCCATTCATCTGCTGATGGGCATCTAGGTTGCTTCCATGTCCTGGCTATTATAAACAGTGCTGCGATGAACATTGGGGTACACGTGTCTCTTTAAATTCTGGTTTCCTCGGTGTGTATGCCCAGCAGCGGGACTGCTGAGTCATAAGGCAGTTCTATTTCCAGTTTTTAAAGGAATCTCCACACTGTTCTCCATAGTGGCTATACTTTAAACTGCAGTTCTGACAGTTCTGGAAAGAGAGGTGGCAAGCTTTGCAGTGCACTGGTCCGTCATCCTCCATGGGGGCACTCCTCCCTAAGATACACCTTAGAACAAGACAAGTCTCCTGATGCTCTCTCAGTATACGCCCACATGCCCACAAAAACAGTAACATCCCTGAGAGGTGACATGCGGAGGAAAGTAATGCTTTTCACACAAGAAACACCATACCACTGTGCAATGAAGATCTATTTCCAGGTCAGATTTTTTTAAATAATAGCTTAATTGATAAAATTAGCATACAACTCACTATTCAAAGTGAATCATTCAATGAGTTATTAATATATTCACAGAATTGTGTCGCCATTATGATAATTACTTTTAGAATATTTTCAGCACCATAAAAAGAAAATTCCAATTAGTAGTCATTCCCCATAAGTCCCCTAGCCACAGGCAACACAAATCTACTTTCTATCTCTCTGGATTTGCCTCTTCTGGACATATCCTACAGATGGAATTATAGAATATATAATCTTTATAGTTCAGAATTAAATAATGAATATAGCTAACATTTACTGAGAGTTTACAATGTGGCAGTCATTTAATACAGTAATCCCATGAGGTAAGTACTGTTATTATCTCCACTTTAAGATGAAAAACCTGCGGCCCAGAGAGGCTGAGCAACTGATCCATGATCACAAAGCACTTAGATGGACTTGGGGTCTGAGTTGACACCGTCTGGCTCCAGAGTTCGTGCTTTTAACCAACTCTGCTATCCTAGAGTACCCCTTCATTACCTTGAGAAAAACTCCAGTAGAAAATAATGGAAACAAAGACCCAGAAATGAAGACAGCAGTGAACTGCAGCACTCCTTATAAGTGGTAAAACAAGCAGTTAAAACTTAATCACTTTCAATCTGAATGCTTGTATCAGCAAAGTCCAGTCTAAGAACTTTCTATGATCAGTAATAAATGTCATTTTCACTCATGAAAATAAAGTTGCAACACATTTTTGAAAGGCAACTGACCACTTCTGACCTGATGGTGTCCCATTAAGTCCTTACTTTAGTAATTGCATTTTCAGTTCATACCATTTCTCCATTCACTATTACCGTTTGCCTTCTAACAAAATCAATAAACATTTATGTATGCTAAAATTTTTTGAGCAGTTTCTTTATCTAGACATGGGCATCTCAAAGGCTAACAGGCAAACAGACACTTGCCACAACTTTCATCCAAAGACGGAGCCCATTCACTGAAGAGGCAGAATAATGTTCTCCTCCCGAAAACAAAGTCAGATAACAGTCATAAGCTTTGCATTCTCAGAGGAAGTGATTCACAACATTTATGAACCCATGTTTTCTATTTGCTTTGAAGAAAGCAACATTCTCCATACTGTCTCTTTTCATAAGACAGGTTTTGTATTTTTCGGTAAGCTGACTGGTTTTATTTGCCAATTATGTTAGTACCTTCTTTCACCTGCATGTATCTTTTGAGGAACACTGGTTTCACAAGTCCATGATGACTCACTAACAATTTAACTTTCAGGAATGACAATGAATTCAGGAAGCCATAAAAAGCATTAGATTTTTCTGTTTCCTATTATTTCTATCTATCAGTCCTCTTTCACTTAAACTGTGTGAAGCTTTCAAACAGAGCTTGAATTTCCTCTCGGTTGGTTGTTTATCATCATATCTCTCAGATAAGTAGGTTTCACAATCTAGCCATGTATGGTTCCTCTGTGTATACTTGCCACCTCTTCTTATATCTTCTGTTTCTGTTAGGTCCATACCATTTCTGTCCATTATCGAGCCCATCTTTGCATGAAATGTTCCCTTGGTATCTCCAATTTTCTTGAAGAGATCTCTAGTCTTTCCCATTCTGTTCTTTTCCTCTATTTCTTTGCATTGATCACTGAAGAAGGCTTTCTTATCTCTTCTTGCTATTCTTTGGAACTCTGCATTCAGATGCTTATATCTTTCCTTTTCTCCTTTGCTTTTCGCTTCTCTTCTTTTCACAGATATTTGTAAGGCCTCTCCAGACNGGTACCTGGTGCATTTGGAAAAATCAAGTGCAACATGTAGAAAAAATATACGTAGTTATGTTTTTTTCAACTTGTTCTTAGGCATCAATATTGTCCACAGTTTTAGACCAAAAGGGAAGAGTCCTCATCTGATACCATGTGTCAGGAGTCACCACCTCTGAATGAATGATGAGGCATTAACATTGTTTCAGGTTTCTCTCTTTACTGACCAGTTTGAACTATCCGGGAAAAGTTTAGGTGTGGGGTAGGCAAGGAATATTAACTCACAACTGCTAATTTCAGAGTTGCATCAAGGTTTAATTTCCTGGTGACTCATTGACAGGTTATGGAAAGATTGACCTGTCAGATAGAAGAAGGAAGAGGTGCTGAAAAAAAATCCAGAATGAGTAAATATATTAAGAATCAACAGCCAAGAAATGCAATTCAGTCATTGCAAGCAACAGTCATCTATTAAGCCCCCAGGTGTGGGTGCTGTGCGAAGATTTAAAACTTTTGTTAACAGAGAAGCACCCCTCTCCATTAAAAAGGAATTAACTTTGATTTCAAGAATAGCTCCTCTGCTGCTCTAGAATGAGTTTGTATCCCTCACTTAGAATTCGTAGGTTGAAACTTCAATCCCCACAGTGATAGTGCTTGGAGATGGGGCCATTGGGAGGTGATTAGGTCATGAAGGAGGTGCACTTATGAGTAGGATTTGTGTCCTTATAAAAGAGATTCCAGTACATCATGAGAAACGCTGGGCTGGAAGAAGCACAAGCTGGAATCAAGATTGCCAGGAGAAATATCAATAAACTCAGATGTGCAGATGACACCACCCTTATGGCAGAAAGTGAAGAGGAACTCAAAAGCCCCTTGATGAAAGTGAAAGAGGAGAGTGAAAAAGTTGGCTTAAAGCTTAACATTCAGAAAACAAAGATCATGGCATCCGGTCCCATCACTTCATGGGAAATAGATGGTGAAACAGTGTCAAACTTTATTTTTTAGGGCTCCAAAATCACTGCAGATGGTGATTGCAGCCATGAAATTAAGACGCTTACTCCTTGGAAGAAAAGTTATGATCAACCTAGATAGCATATTCAAAAGCAGAGACATTACTTTGCCAACTAAGGTCCGTCTAGTCAAGGCTATGATTTTTCCAGTAGTCATGTATGGATGTGAGAGTTGGACTGTGAAGAAGGCTGAAGGCCGAAGAATTGATGCTTTTGAACTGTGGTGTTGGAGAAGACTCTTAAGAGTCCCTTGGACTGCAAGGAGATCCAACCCGTCCATTCTGAAGATCAACCGTGGGATTTCTTTGGAAGGAATGTTGCTAAAGCTGAAACTCCAGTACTTTGGCCACCTCAGGCGAAGAGTTGACTCATTGGAAAAGACTCTGATGCTGGGGGAGATTGGAGGCCGGAGGAAAAGGGGACGACAGAGGATGAGATGGCTGGATGGCATCACCGACTCGATGGACATGAATCTGAGTGAACTCTGGGAGTTGGTGATGGACAGGGAGGTGTGGCGTGCTGCAATTCATGGGGTCCCAAAGAGTCAGACACGACTGAGCAACTGAACTGAACTGAACTAGCCATGTATGTAGACATTTTGGACTGGACCCTAGACCATTTCTCTTTTCTTCCCCTTTCCACAATGTGCCAATCTCTCTTGCTTGTGCAATATTCTTTTATCCCCTTAAGCTTTCTCATAATCTAGTTTATCTTGATCAGCTTCGTAGGTGCTTGTGGTAAAGAATCCGCCTGCCAATGCAGGAGATATAAGAGGCATGGGTTTGATCCCTGGGTCGGGAAGATCCCTTGGAGGAGGGCATGATAACCGACTCCAGTATTCTTTCCTGGAGAATCCCATGGACAGAGGAGCCTGGCAGGCTACAGTCCATGGAGTCGCAAAACGTCAGACACGACTGAAGCAACTGAGCATGCACACGGCATCTCTCTTACCTAAATAAATAAACAAAGAAGGAAAGCAAAAGAGAAACCCTTAATCCTATAACAATTTTCCCCATCTTTCTCCTCTCAAACTCATTCTGCTTCGACACCTCATATTTTTTGCATTTTCTTTTTTTTTTTTTGGTTGTGCAGTGCAGCTTGTAGAATCTTAAGTTCTCTAACGACGGATTGAACTCAGAGCCTCAGAAGTTAGAGCTTGGAGTCCTAACCACTGGACTGCCATTTTCTTTTATTTATTTAAAAAATGTTTCTCAACTTTATTGAGAAATAATTGACAGATACCACTGTATTTGCAAGTACATAACATGGTACATTTATTTCTCAATCTATTATTTCAACTCAACTACAGAGATTTCTCAACAGGTTACCACTGAAATTTCTCAACCAGGTTGCTGAAGCAAACGAGCACTTCTTTAACCCTTACCTTATTGGATATATCTACAGCATTAACAGTAAATGTAGTTTCATTCCTCAAATTCTCTGTTTTAATTAACTATCTTCCCTAAGTTTAAAAACAACAAACCCTTCTCAACTCTATTTTTACTAAAATAATTACTGTGCTAGGTGCTCACGTGTATTAGTCTAGTGGTCTTTCACACTGCTAAGAGTTATCCATTATTGGGGCAAAACAGCTTTTAAAACGAATGAAACAAATTAGAATGGAAACTATCCAAATGTTTACAAGTAGTAAGGTTATATATTATCCAGGGAAATGTATGTGTGTATATGCATAGTCACTGGAGAAGGCAATGGCACCCCACTCCAGTACTCTTGCCTGGAAAATCCCATGGGCGGAGGAGCCTGGTGGGCTGCAGTCCATGGGGTCGCTAAGAGTCAGACACAACTGAGCAACTTCACTTTGACTTTTCACTTTCATGCATTGGAGGAGGAAATGGCAACCCACTCCAGTATACTTGCCTGCAGAATCCCAGGGATGGGGGAGCCTGTTGGGCTGCTGTCTCTGGGGTTGCACAGAGTCGGACACGACTGGAGCGACTTAGCAGCAGCAGCAGCATGCATATTCACAATTTAAACTACAGTTCTTGTTTTGAGTGACATCCAGAAAAGTTGGAAAGACGTTTTTTTATGTAATTCCCACAATCCTACCTATGAGGTCCATATAACAACTTACACTTTTTAATAATGAAAAAGCTGAAGTATACACAAGTTGTATAATTTGTCCAAAGTCAAATTGCTCGTATGACAATCAAGAATAGCCTCTGTTTATCTCATGAACTCCAAATAAATTATATCTGTATTTCCCTATGTGAACGTCTTAAAAGAAAGTTAATCTCAGTGTTTACAAAACTTGTATGTAATTTCCACACATTTTCTAATATGCTCACTTTTCAGTGTTTTGCTCTTCCTCCTGTTTTAGATAAATTACTCTTCATCAGGTCATGACCATAACCTTCAACGATGCCCTCACCATTCTCTCCTGAATACTTTGCCTTGGTGTCCTCCCATTATCTGGTGCTGCTGCTGCTAAGTCACTTCAGTCGTGTCCGACTCTGTGCAACCCCATAGACAGCAGCCCACCAGGCTCCCCTGTCCCTGGGATTCTCTAGGCAAGAACACTGGAGTGAGTTGCCATTTCCTTCTCCAATGCATGAAAGTGAAAAGTCAAAGTGAAGTCGCTCAGTCGTGTCTGACTCTTAGCGACCCCATGGACTGCAGCCCACCAGGCTCCTCCGTCCATGGGATTTTCGGCAAGAGTACTGGAGTGGGGTGCCATTGCCTTCTCCATTATCTGGTACTATACCCCCTCAAAACCTCAATTCACTCTCACTCAGCATTGCTGCAACTGATCTCCTTGAAATAAAAATCTAATTATTTAAGACAAGCTCCCCCAAAACTGAAAGAAACTCTTAAACTCCAAATGCCATATATAATTTTCTAGATTGGATTTTTGTGTCATTTTAGATAATAATTTAAAAATACAGAAACTTACTGATATTTAAAGGGTTTTTCAAAAATCAGTAAATGGCTGAAAAACCCAGATCAGAAGTTTTTACTAGTTGTTATTTCAAAGATATTAAGTTTATGTAAACAGATTCAAGGACAATCAGAAACATCTTTCACTCGAGAACTGTAGGGTGTCCAATCAATAAATAGTGTCTCTTTCTTAAAAAAAAAAAATCTACATCCATATGTTGAGACTAATGAAATATTATATTTTATTAATGTTGGCCTTCACAGAGTAGTACAAATTCAAGGAATAGCAGTCATCAAAACTGTTCCTAAATATGTATAAAACACAGCCACAATAAACTTTAATTTGCACTGGTTTTCAACTAAAAATCCAATGTTTATAGCAGATTAACATATGTCTGCTGTGAATCAGTCATATATGGTCTGTAGATTATCTGCTATGACAACAAGTCTGAGCTGTTCAATCTACATGTTTAAACAAATTGTTGGATTTGTTGCTGCCTTTGCATAGGCAGATGGAAAGAATTTCTAGCTAGGTACTCACTAAGATGGGACTCAAGTTGTCATAACATGCTTTACGATACTATTTTAAATTAAAGAAAACTGAAACTGGATTACTTCATTAAAAAAAAATATTAATGTTCTTTATACACAGATCACTAATGTTGACAATAAAACAGGCAAAATAACATTTAAAAGTTGCGAGCAAGATTAAGCATAATAGTTTTGTTGCAGTGTCTGTGTTATTGTTGATTTTCTCCTTTGTTTCTCAGTTAAAACAAGAAAGAGCAAGTGGTTCAAAAGAAACTATTTTCTCCACATTGACTGTTGGGAAGATCCTATGCAAGCCTGAATCAATAATTATGATAAACCCTTCTACTTGGAAAAAAAAAAAACCTTACATTTCTTTACCCATAAATACACTCTTGGAAGTAAAGAAATACCCTAAAGAGATGCATTTGACAAAACAGTCTATCAAGTTTTCAAGTATGATTTCTGCTTGGTCTGAATTGATAGTGACAGACATGCTCTCAGGCAAAGTTATGACAATAACATACAAAATAATATAATGCTTAAACAAAAAAGGCACAAGTGTTATGAATAATGCCCACTGGAACTGTACAGAGAGGCTTTTTCTTTTAAAACACTCTTCAAAATATTGCACCCCAATTCACATCAACAGACAGCTGGATGGCCAACTGGCTAAGAACTGGAACAAGACTAGAACTTTCTCTTCACATACTACCTTCCCTCCACCCACACTTGTGAAGTGCTCCCAAAATTTCATTCAAATGTAAGCTTTATTTCTAGGATACCAATTAAAAATCAAGATCACCATGTATGATGGGGTTTTTAAAGTGTCTTTAATATTAACTTCTCATTTTGGTATTAATCTTATTTAAATGCTTCCTTCTCCGCAATCACCCTCTGTGTTTTTTTATTCTTCTAACTTTCTTGAGGCTTTCAATGGCTAACTCAAAGATCTTTCTTGGTAAAGGTAGCATTGCGCTTGAAAATATGTGGGTTATGTCCAAATACCTTTTGATAATGATTTCTAACATAATTTCACAGTGACAAGAGAACAGACTCTGTATGTCTTCAATACCTTTAGACCATGAAATTTTTGTACCTTGTTTTATGTCCCTGGATATCTTCCAGTGCCTCCTAGTTTACAGTCTATGGGAACTTGAATAGAATTTGTAGCCTACTGTTGTGTGAAAACTGTATAAATCTTAATTATGTTGAATTGATTCATAGTGTTTTTCAGGCCTACTATATCCTTCGACCTTTCTGTATATTCATTCTATTAATTTTTGAGAGTTTGATGTTGAAACTCCAACTAAAAATCTTAATTTATCTACTTAAAAAAATAACTGTAATAAATAGTGGAACTGTATGTAACTGTTCTGTATTTTCCAAATTTCCTGTAAATATGATATCATACTTTGATAATTTAAAAAATAAAAAAAGATAAAAAGCAATCATGTATGGGATAATGTGAAAAGACCTATACCTATAAAATAACTAAGAGCTATACAAAAGTAAGATATTTTCACTACATATTTTACTAACCATGGTTTCAATACTATGAACACTCTGTTGTTTTTTAAGTAAATTCACTTTATAACTATCACATCCTATGTCACTTTAAGGAAATACTTATGGAACTACTTCCTAAGTTCTTTCTTTAAAAAAACATAAAATTGGCAAATTTTCTCTGTATTGAAACAGGGTCTCATTTCCCTTTTTCCCATTTATGGGTTAGGATAAAAACACAAGTTGATTCATTTCTAATACAAAATGTTTCCCTTATCCTCTTCTTAGTAAAGGTTACCATAAATGGAATCATAGGGACAATATTATTTGATATTTACTGATCTAATTTTATGCAATTAGAATTAAAGTAATTGCTAACAAATGGAATAAATAAGTCCTAAGATATCTGTACTTGTAATAAAGCTGAATTTCAAAAACAAAATATTCTAATACAATTGGACTTGCTAACTACTAACTTGTTTGTGCATTCCAAACACATGCTAGAGTTCAGACAAACATATAACACTGTTTTCTTTGGTTGCAGTACATTATAAATGGTTTTATTTTACCATTTACCAAACCTCTTTTGTTGAGTTATTCAAACTAACTTCTGCCAAGAATACAAGGAATTTGGTGATAGTGCTCCTTTTTGGAGAAAAACAACCCCTTTCCTCAGAAAATGGAAAATGTTTATCTTGGCACTAAAACCTTGTATTGAGCCTTCTGGAAAGTATTTTAAATTGTTGTTTTTAACCTAGACTTTGTGACTGAAACAGGAAAAGGTTCCGTAGCTCTGCACCAAAATACATATTTATAGGGTTGATTTTCCTTCTACACCAAAAATACTAGTTTGATGGCAGCAGTTTTCAAAGTACAATATCCTAAGACCCTGACTAACATTGGGCACTATCACTATATGCAACACAATTTTTTTTTTAAACCTCAAAAACTTCTGATGACTAAGAAATGCTAAATGTTGATCAAACATGCTGTCTTGAAGTACCATATTGGGAAGGACTGTTTCACTTAACAAACTGGGTTTGGTAGGAATTCTCACACACAAAAAAAACTTTACTTGATATTGTACTTTCCTCCTATGCATGCCAAGAAAAGATATGTTTCTAAGCTTTTATCTTTTTTGTACATCTCTCTCACTAGGTATCTTCAGATTAGACAGAGGATAAAGATAAACTACATGAACTTGTAATACTGTCCTAATAATGCATCTGAATACAATTAAGGTTTTAGAAACTGATAAAATGAAAATCATTGTTCTCAACTCCCATACCACACCCCTAAATTACCAAAATATAAGAAAGCAACCATAGGAATTATAAAGTATATATGAAAGTATGTTAAAAATAGTAGGTCATATGATTTCACAAATGCCCCCAGGTAGCTGCAATGATTTCTCAGTCACTAATAACTGACATAAAATACCATGCACTCCATTATGAATAAGTCCTCCCCACCTTAAAAACTTCATCTGTTTTTTCCTTCGAATACCCTGTCCGTCCTTTACATGAAAAATTAAAGTAACATCATTTTATATTTGCATATAACATTTTTATAATATCAAAGGAAGTTAAAATTATATCACCATTCTTCAGTTACGTTCAGTCACTCAGTCGTGTCCAACTCTGCAACCCCCTGAATTGGAGCATGCCAGGCCTCCATGTCCATCACCAACTTCCAGAGTTCCCTCAAACTCACGTCCATCGAGTCGGTGATGCCATCCAGCCATCTCATCCTCGGTCATCCCCTTCTCCTCCTACCCCCAATCCCTCCCAGCATCAGAGTCTTTTCCAATGAGTCAACTCTTCCCATGAGGTGGCCAAAGTACTGGAGTTTCAGCTTTAGCATCATTCCTTCCAAAGAAATCCCAGGACCAATATCCTTTAGGATGTACTGGTTGGATCTCCTTGCAGTCCAAGGGACTCTCAAGACGCTTCTCCAACACCACAGTTCAAAAGCATCAATTCTTCGGGGCTCAGCTTTCTTCACAGTCCAACTCTCACATCCATACATGACCACTGGAAAAACCATAGCCTTGACTAGATGGACCTTTCTTGGCAAAGTAATGTCTCTGCTTTTGAATATGCTATCTAGGTTGGTCATAACTTTTCTTCCAAGGAGTAAGTGTCTTTTAATTTCATGGCTGCAGTCACCATCTGCAGTGATTTTGGAGCCCAAAAAATAAAGTCAGCCACTGTTTCCACTGTTTCCCCATCTACTTCCCATGAAGTGATGGGACCAGATGCCATGATCTTCGTTTTCTGAATGTTGAGCTTTAAGCCAACTTTTTCACTCTCCTCTTTCACTTTCATCAAGAGGCTTTTGAGTTCCTCTTCACTTTCTGCCATAAGGGTGGTGTCATCTGCTTATCAAATATATATTAGAACGTTCTAACAGGAAATTAGTTGTTTAAATATTCTGCTATGGTTGACTGTCTTATTTAGGTTAAAAAAAAAAAAAGATGTCTATCAAATACATCTCACTAAAATCCATAACTGTCTTTGTCAATCATTGTAAATTTTAATTTTAAAAGACTTGTACTTCCTGCTGTGATTGAATTCTGCCTATGTCATGAAAAGTTAAGAAAGAAGTCTATTCAGATGAGTGTAATAAGAGTGAAACAAACAGAAATTACTAGTATTACTTCAAATGAGAGAGTGGACTCTTCCTAATCAAAAATCTTACTCCCATACTGTTGTGTTTATGCAACAATGACAGACACCATATTTATTGGCATTACAATTTTCAGGCATTCTAACACTCCCCCACATTCCTGAGAGTCTCAGTGTCAATGAAAAATACAACTTTGACATCACAAACTAACTTAATGTTTTTCAGAAGGTGATTAGTGTGCTAGGTTACCTTTGCAAAAGTCTTAGATTAAGCCCTACCATCACTTTTCTCTCATTTAAATTTGAAATGTTGGTTGTTTTATAAAGAGAGTGACGAGTATCTAAACTGAGGGCCAAAAAAGCAAAAATTCACTTATCAAGATCTGAGGACTATTAATTTATATATTCAGCTTTCCAAGATGAACTTATAAGCATAATGTGAAAAAAATCACATCTTCTTTCCCTCTCTTTCTCTCTTCACTAAGAAGCAGTGACTTATCTCTGAGCACTCCAGAAAACAAAACAAATCAAACAAAAAATCATGTCATTTGTGGGGAATAACAATTTAGAAAACACATTAGTCATACAGATGATTTTAAAATTACCAAGGAAGAATATTTTTTCTATTAAAATAAATAGATAGAACATACCTGAAAAAGAACATGTACATGGCAGCTGTGATGCAGAACAAAAGGACCTATAAAAAGGAGATAATACATTACTTGCACGAGAACGCTGACATCATCATTTGTGTGTCTTATCAAACCAAAATACCCACTACTAAACCTTATACATGAAACAATGAAAAGGTGTACAAAACCAGTCATATACATATCACATTCCCTACCTTTCAAAAAGTTATATCAAGGCATAAATGAGTCTATATGTTTACACATATACAAATAAATAAAACTACATACATTATACAATATATATGTGTGTATATATATATACATATTTAGATATATAACTATATATACATGTGTGCATGTATATCGATTCAGTAGAGGGTTCAGATCAGTTCAGTTCAGTTCAGTCGCTCAGTTGTGTCTGACTCTTTGTGACCCCATGAATCGCAGCACACCAGGCCTCCCTGTCCATCACCAACTCCCGGAGTTCACTCAGACTCACGTCCATCGAGTCAGTGATGCTACCCAGCCATCTCATCCTCTGTCGTCCCCTTCTCCTCCTGCCCCCAATCCCTCCCAGCATCAGAGTCTTTTCCAATGAGTCAGCTCTCTGCATCAGGTAGCCAAAGTTTTAGAGTTTCAGCTTTAGCATCAGTCCTTCCAATGAANCCCCTTCTCCTCCTGCCCCCAATCCCTCCCAGCATCAGAGTCTTTTCCAATGAGTCAGCTCTCTGCATCAGGTAGCCAAAGTTTTAGAGTTTCAGCTTTAGCATCAGTCCTTCCAATGAACACCCAGGGCTGATCTCCTTCAGAATGGACTGGTTGGATCTCCTTGCAGTCCAAGGGACTCTCAAGAGTCTTCTCCAACACCACAGTTCAAAAGCATCAATTCTTCGGCACTCAGCTTTCTTCACAGTCCAACTCTCACATCCGTACATGACCACTGGAAAAACCATAGCCTTGACTAGATGGACCTTTCTTGGCAATGTCTCTGTTTTTGAATATGCTTATCTAGGTTGACCATAACTTTCCTTCCAAGGAGTAAGCATCTTTTAATTTCATGGCTGCAATTACCATCTGCAGTGATTTTGGAGCCTAAAAAAATAAAATCAGCCACTGTTTCCCCACCTATTTCCCATGAAGTGATGGGACCAGTAGAGGGTAACAGGGTTCAAAAAAGAATAGCCAATTGTTAAAATTATATCTAAGAATTCCTGAAGAAGCAAGTAACTCAGGAACAAAGACAATGGCTTTTCTATAGTGAAGTCAGGAGCAAAATCATAAAGCTTATTAACTATTATTTCAAGATAACCAGATTTTAAAATATAAAACACAGCCCAATTGACAACCAATTATAATCAATAAGAAAGGCCCCTAAAAATATAATCCTCCTGTACGGGATATAGACTCCCTATTAAAAAAAAACAATCCTCTAAAAGCAAGCATCAGAACATACAGTAAATCTGGATTAAAGAAGCTCCCTTAAAACACATCACACTAAACACAATATACTAAGACGTATATGAAAAGAATCCAAACCCAAGTCCTGACCAAAAGCTTAGTTATGCCAAGGAAGTAGATCTCCATAAAATTGTTTTAAATAAATAAAGCAGATGTTGTAGAATGTGTTCCAATGTCAACAACAACAGCGTGAATTAAACACAAAAATTAATGTCCTCACATCACAGACAAATGACAAGTGAACAATCATCAACTATTGTTAAAGACTGACCACAAGGAACCACAAAAGCATTTTTACAAAATAATGTTCAGCTGTTCCCAACACAAATTCCAGCTGACCTAAGGAAAATGTAAAAATTTTACTATTACAAATCAAGCTTGATAGATTTGCCACCTTGGCTTAAGATATGCATTATAAACACAAACTGAATCACTTAGAGATATATAAGCCTCCCAACCCAAAAGAGGATGGGCCTCATGCTCTCTGATTTCAAACCATATTTCAAAGCTATAGTAATCAAAATGGTATGGTATTGGCATACAAAGAAAATAGAGAATGATACAGAATAAAAGGGCCCAGAAATAAACCCATGCATACATAGTTGATTGATTTATGATAAAGGAGCCAAGAATACACAATGGAGATACAACAGTCTCTTCAATAAATGGTATTGCAGAAATAGCATCAGTTCAGTACAGTCGCTCAGTCGTGTCCGACTCTTTGCGACCCCATGAATCGCAGCACGCCAGGCCTCCCTGTCCATCACCAACTCCTGGAGTAGACACATGTAAAAGAATGAAGCCGGACCACCATCTTACATCACACACCAAATTAACTCAAAACAGATTACATATTTGAATGTAAGGCCTGAAACCATAAAACTCCCAGAAGAAAACATAGTTGGCAAGCTCCTAGACAGAGGTCATAGTGATTTTTAAAAGTCTGACAGCAAAAGCAACGAAAGCAAAAATAAAGTGAGACAGTAAACTAAAAAGTTCAGAAAAACAAAGGTAACCATCAACAAAATGAAAAGGAAACCTGCTGAATAGGAGAAAATAATTACAAATGCCATAATTGATAAAGGACTAAAATCCAAAATATAAAAAGAACTCCTACAACTCAATATCAAAAGAACAAATAATCCAATTTTAAAATGGTCAGAAGATTAAATTTTTCCAAAGAAGACAAATAAATGGCCTACAAGTACATGAAAGTATGCTCAACATTAGGGAAATGCAAATCAAAACCATAACACGATATCATCTAACACTTGTCAGAATGGCTATCATCCATAAGACTAGAAATAACAAGTGTTGATGAGGATATTAAGAAAAGGGAACCCCTGTGTACTGTTGGTGGGAAGGCAAATTGGTGCAATCACTATGGAAAACAGCATGGAGGCACTTCAGAAAAGTCAAAATAAAACTGCCATATGGTCCAGCAATTCCACGTCTGAATATTCATCCAAAGAAAATGAAAACACTAACTGGAAACGACATACGTGGAGCACTATTAATAGCCAAGATATGGAAACAACTTACGTGTCCATCAATAGATGAATGGATGATTAAACCATGGTATACATAGACACACGCACGCACACACAGGTGGGGGGATACTATTCAGCCATAAGAAAGAATGAAATCTTGCCAGCTGCAACATGTAAGGGCCACGAGGGCACCGAGCTGTAAGTGAAATAAGTCGGTCAGAGAAAGACAAACAGCATATGGTCTCTTCCGTGTGGAATGTGAAGGAGGAGGAAGAAGAGAGAAAGAAGGAAGAAAGAGAAATAGAAATTGGAGCTCACAGATACTGAGAACAGATATGTTACAGGAATGGTGGGAGAAATGGGGCAGCTGAATTTTTTTTTTTAGTTTAAATTAATTTTTTAAAAGGATGTGTGTGTTAATCACTTAGTCATGTCCGACTCTTTGTGACTCCACGGACTGTAGCCTTCCAGACCCCTCTGTCCATGGGATACTCCAGACAAGAATACTGGAGTGCATTGCTATCTCCTTCTCCAGGGGATATTCCTGACCCAGGGATCAAACCCAGGTCCCCTGCATTGCAGGTCGATTCTTTACCATCTGAGCCAAAGGGAAGTCCATCCTTTTAAAAGGATAGGTATCAATTACTACAAAACAAACACTTTTATTAATTTCTTATAAAGTAATATATGAAATCTTTCATTATAAAGTATATCAAATCTAATAAACACGCACACATTCTCCTGTCTCCTTTTCCTCTCCCAATCTCTCTTGTCTTTAAAAATACCTTATCCGTGATGCATAAGATTCATGTCACTGGTTTTGAAAATGTGACAAAGCATAAAGAATAATTTTCAGTTACTGCTTAATCAATTATAAATTCCAAGTGAGTTTGTTTACTGGCAATAATTTGCTATCCAATGATCCACATCAAGAAACTCAATTTTTATTTCCCTTTCCTTGAATCCCCTTGGGGCAATGCCAAGCTTCCCAAATGCTCAGTATTTCATTCTTTCCCTGCACAAGTCATTATCCCCCTCACAAACTCCTTTCACAAACCACTCTGAAAGTATCACACAAGTCCTTCCTAAGTTCTCTATCTTCTCCAAAGAAAATTTCCAAAAGTCTCCCTCAAAATGTTTCTATGCTCCATCCTCATATGCTAGACCTATCTGTGCTCACATGAAACTAACAATTATCTTCATGAATAATACATTTGAAACTGGGAAAGAATATAATGCTTAAGAACTCAAGCTCTGGAATAAGGCAAATAAAGGTTTGAATCTAGTTGTGTGTGAGTTTTGATGCTTTCAAATGAGGTGGAAGAACTTGGAGCCTATTACACAGAGTGAAGTCAGTCAGAAAGAGAAAGAGAAAGATCATATATTAATGCATATATATGGAATCTAGAAAGATAGTACTGATGTCCACTTGCAAGGTAGCAAAGTAGATGCAGACATGATGTGTTTTTTATAATTTCCCCTAAAATCTTAGATCCCTTATTTGTAAAGTGAGTATATCACCTCACTTTGAATTGTTGGGAAGATTAAATGAGACAATACTTGCAGTGTCAGGGATTTAGCAGATTATTTTTATTCTGTTCTGTTATTCATGAAAGTGATGTAGATATAAAAACCTCATCCAGAGACAGAGAAACCTGTAAAGGTTTTTAAAACCTTTGTTTAAAAGCAAGTAGACTTCACCTTTATGAAATCTTCTCAAATCACCAATATTTGAAGTTCACTTTTTTTTTTAAATAGTTTTAAGACATGAAAATCTATGCAAACAGGAGGAAACATGTAAGGGATATTATTAAAGTACAAGTGATCAACTCATTTGAGAAATATTCACACATACCATGCGCCAGGCACTACTGTAGAACCTAAAACAGTATACAAAATGGACCAAGTCCTTGCCTTGTGGAACTTGTCTTCTGGCAAGGCAAGAGAAGATATCAAATTAGTTTGTCAGACAGCAATGAATTTTGAAGCGAAACAAAGTAGGATAAGGAGATAAAGGGGTGGTTTTACACAAAGTGGTCAAGGAAGCAAAGACCTGTTAGTAGAGACTCTGAGGAGATGAGGGATAAACACGGGAACTCTATCAACAGAACCAATGGAAAACATTTGTGAATTTTATTGAGAAAGATAGTCAGTATTACGTTAAAGATGCTAAAGAAAGGACTTCACTGTTAGCAACATACAGTTTTCAAAGTTTTTTTTTAATTAATTGTGCTAAATCTGTTAAACACTAACTTCAACAGACTGCTTTTCCAAATAAATGCAAATTGTAGTTGAATGAAGAATATAGTCTCTATGTTTCAAATTATAAAATTTCAGAGGTAAAAGGTACTATAGGTAATGTATTTTTTTTCATAGTAGGAAACACGGATCCTTAAAAGCCAGTGATACATCCATGCCTACCCTGTTGGTTGTATCTTGCATTTCCTCTATTAAACAAATATTGGACAAGTGTTACTGTTTCCATTCTATACAGAAGATATTTAAAGATGATTCTAACCCTCAAAGATCTTATAGAATACTGCTCCATGGTTTAATTCTGCAGCTACTTTTCACATGTGTGACTATTTAAAAATTTTTATAGATATATTGAGGTATAACTGACATTTAATGTGTACAAATTTGTAATTTCTGACATAGGTACACAGCTGTAAAATCAGAATTAAGATAATGAACATATCCATCACACCCAAAATGTTTTTAACAGTATTCTTTCATTATCTCTGTAGTAAGACTCTGTAGTGATGTCACTTTTCTCACTCCCAACACTGGCAGTCTGTATCTTCTTGTCTTTATTAGTCTATGAATTTATTAATTGTATTGATTTTTATCAAAAAAAGAGCTTTTGCTTAATCAATTTTCCTTTTCCATTTTCTATCTTGTTTACTTAAATTTAATTTTTATTAATTCCTTTTTGTTTAGTTTGATTTTGTTTTCTTAGTTTCTTAAGGGTAGAAATTTAGG
>SJYR01002777.1:512461-539121 GCA_006410655.1 Kobus ellipsiprymnus
GGAACTTAAGACTCTGTAAGCATTTTCAATTTTCCTAAAAACACAGACCATTACATAGCCTCTTGGGGAAGCCATTATTTTAAGATCAATAAGTATTATCACAATTTGCAATGTATATATTTTGCTTTGAACACACAACAGATAATTATCACAGTATTAATATGCTTTTAAAAATGCATCATCTTAAGTAGTGGGACTGTTAAATAGCTATGTATTTTTATAATTTTTAAAAATCCTTATATAATTTGAATCACATAATATATAGTACATCTTTATAATCTGTCCCTTTGTTTTGGATTAGCAGTTTTGTTTACTGACTTCTTTTTTTTTTTAAGTTTCCTTTCCTTGACATAACAAATACAGGAAAAGTACAAAACACCTTGGGGCCTTTAGGGCCACAAATACCAGACTACTAGTAAGAAAGAAGTCTGGGGTCTCCAGATTAAGAGTATAAACTCCATCAAATCACTTCCATTTTTTAAGTCTTAATTTTTCATCTTTAAGAAGCAGGGCACTCAAAGCCGGTGCACTGGGACAACCCTGAGGGATGGGATGGGGAGGGAGGTGGGAGGAGGGTTCAGGATGGGGGAACACATGTACACCTTGTGGCTGATTCACGTCAATGTATGGCAAAAGTAATTAGCCTTCAATTAAAATAAATTAATTTTTTTAAAGAGACATTAGATTAATGTCTTGGATCACAACGCCAAAATTCTATGATTCCATGAGTCAACATTTTTCAGTGCACAACAAAATTATTTCAAAGCAAACTGTCACTAATATATGAAGAGCCAAACCTCAGAATGTATGTATATACTAAGCAAAAGAGAGCATTTTCTCGGACTGAATTAAGGGTGGGAAATCACACTAGGTATGCCAGCTCTGCCCAGGCTCCTCCTTGCACTGCTCACCTTTCTTGATTTATACCTTCAAGGTCAGCAAACACAGTCTGGCAACATGTTAACCTTGACATTTTCCAGTTGTGGAAACAGTCATGTTAGATAGAGGCAAGGAAGTACAGACTGTATAATGTGCTATCCTTTTATGGTAAATAGGTAAGCTGTATTTTGTCTTCCATAAAAGTGAAACAATTTACAGAATCTAATTATAGAACCAACTATAGAATACTTCCATATGAAGTAACTAATACAACCTGAATATTATAATCCTTATTAGAACACAATTCTAATTTGGCTGGCAAATTAAAAAAAAAAAGCTTTAAATTACAACTTACTATTTAAAGGATTACAGATAAAGGTTTAGACATTTAAAAAAAAAAAGACTGTAAAAGAAAATTCAATGGTCATGTGAAAACCACCATGTGAATTCACTCTCTAAACAAAATACTTATTGAAAGCATATTCTCTAAATCAGTACTACAAAAATCAATTCAACATTATCATCAAACACCCACAGCACTTTATTTATATCCGTATTATTATCACATAAAGGAAATGCAGTTACTGAAAGCAAAGGTTGTCTAATGACATATTTAAAAGCTTAAAAGCTATCAAGATATTCAGCTGCTCCTTTTCTTTTCCATACCCATTTCTCTATTTTACAGTCAATTAGTTGGTTATTAAAAGTCATTAAAAAGGCAAATCAAAGCAAACAAGAAAGGAAATGTGAAAAGGAAGCATAAGGAGCCAAAAAGAAACCATAAGAGTGTTTACAGTTAAAGGTAAGTTATAAAAATAAATAAAAAAGAACCAGAGAACAGAGAGAGAGAGGAAAGTGGACGAGTAAATCAGACAATGAATTGCTACTGACTAGCAACGCCAGGCACTGTGCATTTTTTAAAATATTACCTCTAATCTTAATAATAGCTCTTGAAAGTAGATGTTTGGTTTTCTGTTGTTTTGGGGGGGTAGAAATTGGAGGATGACTGCTTTACAACACTGCATTGGTTTCTGCCTTACAACATGAGTCAGCCGTAAGTCTGCAACATTCCCTCCCTCTTGAACCTCCCTCCTCGTCCCTCCACCCCACCTCACCCCTCTAGGTTGTCAGAGCACCAGAGCACCAGGCTGAGCTCCAAAGTAGGTTTTTAATCATTCCCATTTTAGAGATGAGGCAACTGGACTTGGAAAGTACGCTACTCACTTAAAATCACAAAATATTTAAGTGGCTGAACTAAGACTCAGAGCTAGGACTGTCTGATTTCAGATTCAAGGCTTTTAATTATATCCCTCTGCCTCTAGAAAAACTTTATTAATGGTGATCAGGTAGCTACTCTGTTTCCAAGGTAGGGATAATCTTTATAATGCTTCCTATATGTAATATATATACACATACTTTTTTTTTTTTTAATTTTTATTTTAACTTTAGTTTACTTTACAGTACTGTATTGGTTTTGCCAAACATTGACATGAATTCACCACGAGTGTACATGCGTTCCCAAACATGAATCCCCTCCCACCTCCCACCCCATAACATCTCTCTGGGTCCTCCCCATGCGCCAGCCCCAAGCATCCTGCATCCTGCATCAGATATAGACTGGCGATTCATTTCTTACATGATAGTATACATGTTTCAATGCCATTCTCCCATCTCATCCCACCCTCTCCCTCTCCCCCAGAGTCCAAAAGTTCACTCTATAGATCTGAGTCTCTTTTGTTGTCTCGCATACAGGGTCATCATCACCATCTTTCTAAATTCCATATATATGCGTTAGTATACTGTATTGGTGTTTTTCTTTCTGGCTTACTTCACTCTGTATAATCGGCTCCAGTTCCATCCATCTCCTTAGAACTGATTCAAATGTATTCTTTTTAATGGCTGAGTAATAATCCATTATGTATATGTACCACAGCTTTCTTATCCATTCACCTGCTGATGGACACTTTTTAATAAGTATCTGTCCTTTAAGAAGGGGGGTGGTGAGGGGAAACCTTTCAGAGTTCAGCATAATAATTAAAATAATAGTGTAAAACTAACATCAATTACTGATGTTACTGAATGCTCCCTATATGTCACATGCTATATTCTGTGCTTGACATACATCACTTTATATAATCCTCAAAATAGCCTTGTAATGTATGGGTTATTATCCCCACTTCAGAGAAGAACCTTAGAGAGACAAACAACACCAGGATTAAGCCAGATATGGCAACCAGGTGTGATTGCATGGTCATGGATTTCTCTCAAAAACTTCTTTAAAAACTCCCATTAGAGAATTACGGCTTTTATAAATTTCATTCAGCTAATTATAATAAAATACTCAGCTAAGATATAGTCTTTGAAGTGCAAATCAAAACTACAATGAGGTATCTCCTCACATAAATCATTTAAAAGTCTACAAATAACAAATGCCAGGAAAAGGAATTCCTATGGTGTTGAGTGTTGGTGGAAATGTAAATGGGTGCAGCGACTATGGAAAATAGCACGTGGGTTCCTTAAAGAACTAAAACAGAGTTGCCATATGATCTGGCAATCCCACTCCTGGGAATATATCCAGAGAACACTATGATTTGAAAAATTACATGTACCCCAATGTTCACTGCAGCACTATTTACAAAAGCCAGGACATAGAAGCAAACTAAATGTCCATTAACAGAGGAATGGATAAACATGTGGTTGACACGCACGTGCGCACACGCCTACACACAGGAATATTACTCAGCCACTGCGGCTGCTGCTAAGTCACTTCAGTTGTGTCCGACTCTGTGCGACCCCATGGACTGCAGCCTACCAGGCTCCTTCGTCCATGGGATTTTCCAGGCAAGAGTACTGGAGTGGGGTGCCATTGTCTTCTACAACTCAGCCATTAAAAAGAATGAAGTAATGCCACTTGCAGCAACACAGATGGGCCGAGACTGTCATACTGAGTGAAACCAATCAGTAAGTCAAAGAGATAAGGAGAAATACCACGTGGCATCCCGTAAATGTGGGCTCCAAACAGAAGTGATGCAAACAAACTTACAAAACAGAAAGAGACTCACAGACTTAGAGAGGGAGCTTGTGGTTACAGTCGGGGGGAAGGAGGGAGGGCAGGGATAATTAGGGAGTTTGGGATGAACGTATTCATACTGCTATATTTAAAATGAATAATCAACAAGGACCTGCCGTACAGCACATGGAACTCTACTGAATGTTATATGGCAGCCTGGATGGGTGGGAGCTGGGGCAGAATGGATAGCTGTATATGCATGGCAGACTCCCTTAGCTGCTCACCTGAAACTATCACAACATGGTTAACCGCCTATACCCCGATACAAAATAAAAAGCTTTTTTAAAAAAGATGCGGTGTGTGTGTGTGTGTGTGTGTGTGTGTGTGTGTGTGTGTGTGTGTGTAGTGGAGGTACTACTCAGCCATAAAAAGGAAATAACACCATTTGCAGCAACATGGATGGACCCAGAGATTAACATACTACATGAAGTCAGAAAGAGAAAGACAAATATCATATGATATCACTATATGCGGAATCTAAATATGATACAAATGAACCTATTTACAAAACAGAAATATATTCACAGAAAACAAATTTAGGGCTATTAATGGAGAAAGGAGGTGGAGGAGGGATAAATTAGAAGTTTAGGATTAGCAGATACAAACTACTATATTTAAAATAGAAAAACAACAAAGTCTTACTGCATAGGACAGGGAATTATATTCAATATACTGTAATAAATTGTAGTGGAAAAAAAAATATATAACATCAGTTCAGTTCAATTGCTCAGTTGTGTCCAAGTCTTTGTGACCCCATAGACTGCAGCACGCCAGGCCTCCCTGTCTGTTGCCAACTTCCAGAGTTTAGTCAAACTCATGTCCATCAGTGATCCATCCAACCATCTCATCCTCTGTGGTACCCTTCTCTTCCTGCCTTCAATCTTTCCCAGCATCAGGGTCTTTTCCAATGAGTCAGTTTTTCACATCAGGTTGCCAAAGTATTAGAGTTTCAGCTTCAGCATCAGTCCTTCCAATAAATATTCAGGACTGATAACATATGTATATGTAAAACTGAATTACTTCCCTCACAGCTCAGTCAGTAAAGAATCTGCAGGAAGGCAGGAGACCTGGGTTCGATTCCTGTGTCGGGAAGATCCCCTGGAGAAGGAAATGGCAACCCATTCCAGAATTTTTGCCTGGAGAATCCCACAGCAGAGGAGCCTGGCAGGCTACAGTCCATGGAATTGCAAGAGTCAGACATGACCTGGCGGCTAAACCACCACCACCATACCATAAACTAACACAACAGCTATAAATCAGTAAACAATTTAAAAATTTAAGATATAGTCTCTGTTACAGAGTACACTACTTACATAACAAATCAGATTTAAGAAAAGCAAAAGTGATCAAAAAATTTCCATAATCCTCAAAAGTTGTATAAAATATTCATTCTAGTAAAAAAAAAAATACATTTTTTACATTTTGAAACTAAGTAACCTAATATCACAATCAAAAACTTAAAACCTTACACATTGACACATTAGGTGAGAAGAGAAAAAAGTTACATGAGCCAGTTTTCTAATATGTTTACGTAACCATGTAAGTGACCATTCTTCATTCTAATGCTGCCAAACATCTTACTTTTTGAATTCAGAAAACGATACAAAAAAAGCTCACATGTCATTCAGCACACAGAGGATGGAGAAAGGTTTTATACAGACTCAGAACAAAGTTAAAGCTGAAAAAATATTGTGCCTTCAAGCAGGGCAAAGTAGCAGATCGCCTAAGTGAAACATTATTATGAGTAGACAATTTGTAGTAAGTTAGTTACTTTCATACAAAGGGTGGTATTCCCATTAACCTCAAATAAGAACCAGGCTTAGGGTGACATTATGTTTCTCCCTGAGAGACATAACAAAAATAAATAGGAGCTTCCAGATTACTTCACAGAGGTCACAGCAGGGCCACCTACAAACAGCACATGGCAGTCCCGCAATTCAGAATCTCATCATCTGATGAAGGTAAGAAAGACCATCAGAGTGAGGGTTACTGTAATCCTAACTAAGGTGGCCAGCACGACAGCGCTCACTCACTGCTTCCCCAGACCACACTGTGCTGTGCGTAAAAGGCCAGCAGCTGCCCTCCAGCTGAGTCCCACATGTCTGTGGTGTCCACCGAGAACCAACTCAACCCCAATACACAATTTGCAACAAAACGGCCATCAGCAATAAACAGAAGGATGTATATGATCTCTTTACTGTTGTTTTAAACTGCATGTGTACTGATGCGTACTCACTCATGTATTGATGTGACGGAATGTGCTTTAGTTTTCCCAAGTGGTATGCCCTGTGCCCACATTCAAGTCATCTGCCGGTGATTTGAGCACATGCTCACTCTGGAATTCGTTTGAGAAAATCCTTCCCTGATTAGGCATGGCTTTGCTTCTATCTGCCTTGGTTCTCACTATTTCTATCCAGCTGCAGATTCCTCTCTGCATACTCAGTTCTCACCAACTAGCATTTCTTCATGCACAAAATGTCCAGAACCAAACTTTCTTTCGAATGAGCATTTTAAAAGTCTTCAAGCACAATGAAAACAGGCATTATAAGAAAAGAAGTGGGGAGAGTGCGTGAATTCCGACTCAGATGAACTGTGGAAGACTTTACAGTCATCTCCTCCAAAATTATTTCACACACAAGATTTTTCCTTTTATGCCTCCCCAGCTTATTACATCAAGGAAATGGAATAGATCAAGGCCTCTCACTGGGTAACCTTATGAAAACTTCGGTGCTTTTTTTCCCTCCCGGGTTAGCATTAAAGATACAGTATCCAGTTTATCACTAACAGACATAGTGATATTGAGACACATAATTTTTCAAAATACCACAAAAACATTTTAGCAGTATATAGATAAGAGACGGATAAAAGAATAAAAAAAATCACTGCTGATATTTTTTGAAATCCAAAGCCAACTTTGTTCAATATCAAATGGGTCTAGGGCAGTGAGAAGAAATTTAAGTGCTTACCAAGTTTTGTTCCAACAGTAAAAATGAATTAAGAATAAAGAGATAAAAATCTAGTGCAACTGTAAAATCAAATTTATATCCAGTATTAGCTATTAGTTATGGATTCCAAAATGATTAAAGAGAAGCAATTTATAGACCAGAGGTTGCATCTATCATGGAAAACTATCTTCTGCTTTGTATTCTACCTAAATGTGGTCAAGAGCTTGCAGGAAATCTGTGTACAGTTTGAAGGATGCATCTGGGCCATATGACCTTAGATTCGAGCAGGCAATCTGTGTTTATCTAAAAGTGAAAGTCATAATTTTAGGCACCAATATCTAGGAATGTCTGTACACACTCTTCATCCCTTAAAAGCACATTACATTTCTGATGTCAAAATTCTGTTTGGACGGATGGGTGGATGGATGGATGGATGGATGGATGGGGGGAGAGAGAGAAACAGGTTGGCTGACAAGCACAACTCCCCTTCTGAATCCTCTAACCAAAGGATAATATTTCATGATTTTCTAAATCAACTCAATGTACCTGCAAATCTGAACACAGTTTGTACTTGGGGAAACCTCCACCTCGTTTTCTTTCTCTCTGCCTTTTTGTGACACTGCACCTAAGACAGCCAGGAAGTTCCAGAATGAAGGATGTGATCCTCACATGGTACTTGACTTCCTCAAGTGTGTTCACAACCTGATAGTCATCTTCTTCTATAGACATTTTCATGAAAGGAAATATAAGTTTTGTTTTTTCTTCACATTTTTTTCCTCCAGAAAATGTCATTAAAAGGCATGGGAAGAAATGAACAAAGGTTTTCTTAAACTTTTTCACAATAGTATTCTTAATGTTCCCACAGTCTTTGTTAGTGGCTATTAGCGCAGCTGCAGAGTCTCAGCTTACTTCTCCAGTATTAAAATTTATGAATGCATCATATAGGTTTTTCATTTAAAAATACCAATAACATAAATGTATACTTACTCTAGGTTATATTCCAAAGCAATACCTTAAAAATGCAGGTTCTTAGACACACAAACATAATGGGACATAGATTTCATGGTAAAGAATATAAGAAACATCCATTTTATCCATTTGTTTAAATCATAGACATCAGATTTTTTTTCAAGGGGCTATTTTTAAAAGTATCTTACAGTTTAGAAAGTTAGAGACTTCTAAAAACAAAATTCTATCAATCATAGCATATACAAAAACTTCCCTGGCATATTTCTAAAACACCATGTCTAAATAGCATTGTCGTCTCTGCCCATAAAGTTAGAGTGAGATGAACAACCAGTCTATCAACTTAATATCACACTGGCAAGACGGTTAGGAATGAAACAGAGTAGTATCCTCAAAAATAAGTCCTCACAACTCCCAAAGCACTTTGAAACTGATACGACTTGGCCTTCTCAGTCTTCAAAATTTAATTAGTAACAATAAACCACACTAATTGGGGGTGGAAGCTAAAAGCTCTGAAGAGCATTCCAAAATGTAATTTTCTTAGTGTATTAAATACAGGGCATGGCAAAATGAGGCATGTGTGTATGTTAGCCAAATTTTTCACATGGAAATTCTGTCTATAACAACAAACAGTCTGATTAATATTTTAATAGGAAAGGCCCCTAAGGAAAGCAGGTGGTTCCTGGTACACACAGGCACAGTGTCTGAACTGCTTAGCACACATTCCTTCATCTTAACCAAGCTGGCAGCCAAGGCATAGACTGGCATTTGGGGAAGTGAGGTTTCATTTTTATAAAGGAACGAGGGTAACAGGACCAGTTTTTACTGAAAACTAAACATTAAAATATCACTGTGCTTCAAAATTTTCATCACAACTAGACCTTTACATGCAACGAGAGTCACCTGAAGAAAAAGTAAATTTTGCAGTGAAATATATACTCAGTACTTCATCATATAGTATGAATGACTAGAAGAAAACTTTCCCCTTTTATCTATAATAGCAAAGTGATGTGAATTTCTTTTAACTTTTTTGTATTGGGGTAAAGCTGATTATAAAGAATCTGCCTGCAATGCAGGAGACCTGGGTTCAATCCTTGGGGTCAGGAAGATCCCCTGGAGAAGGAAATGGCAACCCACTTCAGTATTCTTCCTGGAGAATTCCATGGATGGAAAAATCTGACAGGCTACAGTCCATGGGGTCGCAAAGAGTCAGACACGACTGAGCAACTCACTCGCACATGACTGACTCACACACATAGCCAATTAACAAACAATGTTGTGATTGTTTCAGAATAGCAAAGGGACTCAGCCACACATATATATTTATCTATTCTCCCTAATACTCCCCTCCCATCCAGGCTGCCATACAGCATTGAGCAGGATTCCATGTGCTATACAGTGAATCCTTGTTGGTTATGCATTTTAAATATAACAGTGTATACAGGTCCATCCCAAACTCCACCAAACTAAAAATCAGAGCATTTTTTTCAACTAATTTTCAATACAAAACTATTGCCTGATTACATCATTTCTGAATACACAAGTGATTAAAACTTATGGTTGGTTAAGAAAAATTAAGAGATCTCTATCTTAATTAACGGTAGATCATTTTTTAGTATCCAGCACTCGAACTGTTGCCATTAATATTTTAATATACCTGAGCTGTAGCTCTAATAAGCCTCATGCCAATGCATTTATATACTTCTAATGTCTTGTTTGAATTCCTATTTAAGTAATTTTGAATAGATATTGGACAAGAATCCTACTCAGATACTGGACAAGAATCCTACTGTCTTGCTTTAATAAAGTATTCACATGTGATCTGTGTGAACGACAACTTGCAAATAGCCCTGTGAGTAGACAGCTGACTATCTTGGAAGGTTCCAGTAAAATCACCACGAGTCACTGGAGGAGGAAGAAAGATTCAGGCATGATCATCAATTAAGGAAAGACCATCAGTATCAGTGGGTATACACATTTGTCAGATTACCTAGGTAACAAAGAGAAGACGTTGAAGAAACAGGCCCACCTGAGCTAAGTCTGATGAGATAAAGAATTACTAGAGACGACAGGCCCAGAAAGGTGTACAGAAGCAAACCTCACAGGACCTGAGAGGAACTGCCAGTGTGATGGACATGGCAAGACACTGTTAGAAAGAACTATATTCTACTTCGCACATTTGCCTAAAGCCAGTATTAGCTGACTTAATCACTTCAGGCCAAGACAAGCCTGAAAAATCAAATGGACCACCATTTAAGTCACTCACTCCGCCAAACCAGTGTTTCACCCTGGGTCCCAGTGACAGTGGAGGTGGATAACCCTCTGTTGCTGGAGGTGGGGCTGAGGGCGGCTGTCCTGTGCGCTGCGGACGTTCACCAGCATCTGTGGTCTTTCTCACTAGATCCACAATGGCAATCCCCCACGACAGGGAGGACAACCAAAGAGGTCCGCAAACACGGCCAGCTACCCTGCCCTCAGCTGAAACCACTGACCAAGAGGAAACCTAAAGATGCTTTATGTGGACCACACATGCAATCCTAAGCACTTATAAAGCCCTGAAAGTGAAAAGAATGAAAGTGAAAGTCGCCCAGTCACGTCCGACTCTTTGTGACCCCATGCTGTAACCTGCCAGGCTCCTCTGTCCATGGAATTCTCCAGGTCAGAATACTGGAGTGGGTAGCCTGAGAACTTTCTAATCTAAGCCCTTCTCTGTGACAAAAATCCCTTTCTTTAATGACTATAAAAGATCATTGTACAGTGGTTGATTAAGAAACTTCAAGAATGAGAAACCCTCAACTTTACCAGGCCACCAAATCCATTTTTCGAACAGCTCTAGTTGAATATTCTTCTTACTATTGCAATGAAATCTGCCTTTCTCTAAATTATTCTCATAATTCCTAGTTACATAGAAAATGAAATCTTCCTCTACAAAGTCAGTCCTTCCAATATAAGATGATAATCTCTGTACCTTGATTCCTTTGTAGGTAACAACTAAAAGGGACACATAAATAATCTCAATTGATATTTTAGGTATTCAGTGGACAAGGAGTCACCCAAGTTGTCTCACAGAGGTAGAAACTCCTAGCTCCAGACAGGTCCTGACCTAAATCACATATGCATTTATAACAACATTTATAAACTCATCTGTTTTTTCAATAAAATTTTCATATCTTCAAAATTATACCTAAACGGAAGGAATAACTTTTATTTTTCTAATTATTTCCTTTTCATTTAAATAGGCAGTCAATGTCTGATAAATATTCTTTTTAATTAAAAAAAAAAAGAAAAACTCTACTTCCTCACTGGTGGACTAACTAATATGCCTCTGAAAGACTGTTCATTTTGCTGTTTTACTATACTGACTGCCTTCTTAGATATGCTAACCCTTAATTTTATATAATTTTTAATTTTGTGTAATTGATGCTCTGAATTTGGAGTTGCTAAATTATACAATATGTTTTCAAAGTATTTGACAAAATCGAAGCATACAGTCTCCATTTTAGAAAATATATTCTAGAAATGGCTTAAGGCAAAAATATTTTTATAAGACCTTAAGTCATTAGTGTCTTAACTGCATAATTAACCTCATATATCCCAAAGTCAGCTAGCCAACAAGTCTAATTACCTAAAATGGTGGTTTTGTATTTTTAAGCCAAGAAACTCTTTGTCCAAACAAAATCAAACCTGCCAAAACTATATGTAAAATGAATGAATGTCAAAATGCTCTGTTGAGGTAGTACTCTGTCTCCCTACCGCACTACCCAGTAGTTCCTAGGAAGCTCTGCAAACTCTGGAAATAAGTGAAGAATATGTTAGAAAACAATATCCTGTCACATGGCAAAGAGGGACAAAAAGCTCAGAGACTGAAATGAGAGGCGGCAACTACCACGCACTTGATTTGAGGAACATCTCAGGTCCCCTCTCAAAGTAAGTCTGTTCCTTAGTCTATATATCATTCTATTAATAGCAACATGAGCTAAGTAGTTTTCCAAACTATAATAGCAAATTCAGAATAGGAGGAAAAGGAAAAAAAAGACGGGATGCTAGAGGGAGGTATAAAAATAATAATCAAATAATAATTGAAAGCAAAAGAAAAATTATAAGAATGAGACATTTACAAAGTTGGTTGCAATGATTTCTCCCACCCTTCCACACAAATCCCCATGCTATCGACTCTGCAGTTCTGCTCAAGAGAGTCAGATAAGAGATGGAAACTAGTTCCCCCTCTATTCCTGGCTTAGTCCTATGACTTACTCCGACCAAGGGAATGTGGCAAAAATGACACTGTATAATTCTACTCTCACTTCTTAGATCCTTGAGACCATTACTTAAAGAAGATCATTACTTAAAGAACTTCTTTAACTAATGTCTTCTTCTCTCAACTTGAGATGAGAGACCAGGAAGAGAGAGAAGCAAACAACTAGCTCATCTAAGGCCGTGAAGCCCCAGTCACGGCAGCAGAAGACTGTAGTTGTGTAAGTGATTCCAACAGAGACTAGCAGAAAAATTCTCTGGTTAAGCCCAGACTAAGTTGTCACTGCATAGATTCATAAGCAAATAAAACTGCTGCTGTTTTAAAGCTACAACATTTTGTAGTCGTTTATAACACGGCAATAGAAAACAACATGTTGTTCCATTGCTAAGATGTGTCTGATTCTATGCAACCCCGTGGACTGCAGCACGCCAGGCTTCCCTGTTCTTCACTGTCTCCTGGAATTTGCTCAAAGTCATGTCCATTGAGTCGGTGATGCCATCCAACCATCTTATCCTCTGTTGCCTCTTCTCCTGCCCTCAATTTTTCCCATCAGGGTCTTTTCTAATGAGCCAGCTCCTCACATCAGGTGGCCAAAGTATTGGAGCTTCAGTTTCAGCATCAGCCCTTCCAATGAATATTCAGGACTGACTTCTTTTAGGATTGACTGGTTTGATCTCCTTGCTCTCCAAGGGACTCTCAAGAGTTTTCTCCAACACCAGTTTGAAAGCATCAATTCTTCGTCACTCAGCCTTCGTTATGGTCCAACTCTCACATCCATATATGACTACTGGAAAAACCATAGCTTTGACTAGTCAGACCTTTGTCAGAGAAGTGATGTTGCTGCTTTTAAAAATGCTGTCTAGGTTTGTCATAGCCTTTCTTCCAAACAGTAAGCGTCTTTTAATTTCATGGCTGCAGTCAACGTCCACAGTGATTTTGGAGTCCAAGAAAATAAAATCTGTCACTGCTTCCATTTTTTCTCTATCTATTTGCCATGAAGTGATGGGACCAGATGCCATGATCTTAGTTTTCTGAATGTAGACCTTTAAGCCAACTTTTTCACTCTCCTCTTTCACTTTCATCAAGAGGCTCTTTAGTTCTCCTTCACTTTCTGCCATAAGGGTGGTATCATCTGCATATCTGAGGTTATTGATATTTCTGCTGGTAATCTCAATTCCAGCTTGTGCTTCATCCAGCCCAGCGTTTCTAATGATGTACTCTGCATATAAGTTAAATAAGCACGGTGACAACATACAACCGGAATGCCCTTCTTTCTCAATTTTAAACCAGTCCATTGTTCCATATTCCATTCTAACTGTTGCTTCTTGGCTTGCATAAGGTTTCTCAGAAAGAAGATAAGGTGGTCTGCTATTCCCACCTCATTAAGAATTTTCCACAGTCTGTTGTGATCCACATAGTCAAACGCCTTAGTGTAGTCAATGAAGTAGAAGTAGATGTTTCTCTGGAATTCTCTTGCTTTTTCGACGATCCAATGGATGTTGGCAATTTGATCTCTGGTTCCTCTGCCTTTTCTAAATCCAGCTTGTACATCTGGAAGTTTTAAGTTCATGTACTACTGAAGCCTAGCTAGAAGGATTCTGAGCATGAATCACAGCCTTGTGTAACTCCATGAAAACTGTAAGCCATGTCGTGCAGGACCATCCAAGTAGACAGGTCATGGTGGAGAGTTCTGACAAAATGTGACCCACTGGAGAAGGGAATGGCAAACCACTCCAGTATTCTTGCCTCAAGAATCCCACGAACAGTAGAAAATGGCAAAGAGACATGACACTAGAAGGCTAACCCGTGAGGTTGGTAGGTGTCAAATATGCTACTGGGGAAGAGGGGAGAAATAGCTCCAGAAAGAATGAGGAGGCTGGGCCAAATAGAAAACAATCAGTACACAAAATCAACAGTCAACAGGAGATCATTTAGTATAGACTAAAGAGCCCTACAGCATTTGATAGGTCCTAAATATATAAATGGGCTTCCCAGGTGGCGCTAGTGGTAAAGAACCTGCCTGCCAATGCAGGAATTGTAAGAGATGAGGGTTCAATCCCTGGATTGGGAATATCCCCTGGAGAGGGGCATGGCAGCCCTGGAGAATCCCATGAACAGAGAAGTCTGGCAAGCTCCAGTCCATTGGGTCACACAGAGTCAGACAGGACTGAAGCAAATTAGCAAACTGCATAAGGTGTATGGAAATGTATAAATATGATATTATAAAAGAGTTTTATAATAATAATCAAGATTACATGAAAAAATATCACTAACCTCAGATATGCTATGCAGATGACACCACTCTTTTGGCAGAAAGGGAAGAGGAATTAAAGAGCCTCTTGATGATGGTGAAAGAGGACAGTGAAAAACCTGGCCCAAAACTCAAATTAAAAACATTTGCTCCTTGGGAGAAAAGCAATGACAAACCTAGACAGTGCAGAGACATTATTTTGCCTAGAAACATCTGTATAGTCAAAGCTATGGTTTTTCCAGTTAGCCATGTATGGATGTGAGAGGTGGACAATAAAAAAGGCTAAGCACCGAAGAATCAATGCTTTTGAACTGTGGTGTTAGAGAAGAGTCTTGAGAGTCCCTTGGACTGCAAGGAGATCCAACCAGTCCATCTTAAAAGGAGATCAGTCCTGGGTGTTCACTGGAAGGACTGATGTTGAAGCTGAAACTCCAGTACTTTGGCCCACCTGATTCAAAGAGCTGACTCATTGGAAAAGACCCTGATGGTGGAAAAGATTGAAGGCAGGAGGAGAAGGGGATGACAGAGGCTGAGATGGTTGGATGGCATCACCGGCTCAATGGACATGAGTCTGAGTGAACTCCTGGAGATGGTGATGGACAGGGAGGCCTGGTGCGCTGCAGTCAACGGGGTCACAGAGTCATACACGACTGAGCGACTGAACATTAGTTTGTATTAATAATGAATTATTTAAGTTGTTTAATACCTGTCTCTTATACACATCTAGATGTGTATAAGAGACAGAGGATGACAAAGGCTGAGATGGTTGGATGGCATCACCGGCTCAATGGACATGAGTCTGAGTGAACTCCTGGAGATGGTGATGGACAGGGAGGCCTGGTGCGCTGCAGTCAACGGGGTCACAGAGTCATACACGACTGAGCGACTGAACATTAGTTTGTATTAATAATGAATTATTTAAGTTGTTTAATACATTCTAATTAGAAAAGGGACACATGTGACACATTTTAAAAACAACTGAAATTAAAATAATTTAAAGTATTTTAATGTATCCAAAACTTGGAGAAAACTCTAGGTTTTTACATTATTAAGTAACAATGGATTCTATTGGTCTTAGACATACAATAGAAATTATAATAGGTAATAGAATAAAATTCTTTAGCACCTATATTTCCATATATGTATTCTAACAGCATTGAATAGAAAGTCAGTTATGGATATATAAAACCTAAAACATACTTTTTAATGACCTAATAAAGATGCATATTTTGGCTACAGTCACATTTTTATCCAATACTTTATTCAAAATGTTGGCTGAAAAATATCTTATAATCAGCTGTTGTAACAGCAGAAACTCTGCAGAAGTGAACCACAGCTCCACTCTTCCCTTCCCACAACATTCCACAGTGATGTAATTTATAGGGAAATGTTTTAAATACTCAAAATAAGATCATTTAATTAAGCAAACTCCATAATTACTAGCATATATATTTTTTGCCTCATAACTTGGTGCTATAGCCAAAAGAAAACATATAAAATTATTTCAGAGTCTGATATACATATGGAGTGTGTTTTCCTTAAAGAAAACTCTGCTTCACTTGATAATCTATAGCATAGCTTACAAGATGTGACCTCCCAATACAGGTCTTCGATGAATAAGACCTTAGCATACCCACCACCAATCCTACTCGAAGCACAAAAAACAAGGAAAGGTAGGTTTTCACTGGCAAGGTCCCTAAAGAAGATCGCCTGGCAGCCCTAAAATCCCTAGCAGAACTGCATTACTTTGAGTGAGTGAGTGAGTGAAGTCGCTCAGTCGTGACCGACTCTTTGCGACCCCATAGACTGTACCCTACCAGGCTCCTCTGTCCATGGGATTTTCCAGGCAGTAGTACTGGAGTGGATTGCCATTACTTTGAGGATTCATCAAAATCTAGGACAGAGGTTCTCCACCATTTAGTGTTCTCAGAGCACTTTGGAGTTAAGACTCAGAACAACACTAAAGTCCTCATGGGTTCTAATTCCTACAACAGAGTAATGTCTCACAGTTCCTGCAAAAGGATTCATTCTTAGTCTCATTTTTGGTACTTAAAACTCTTATTTTCCTACACTCCACCACTATGGAACGTTACAGGAAGGAAAAGACTGAAGTCATAGTTCACTTATACAGACTTTCAGCTGCAACTGAACAGCTGTAAGATTTTTTTCAATCGCCATTTAGAAAGGACAATAGATGTGTTATCAGCCAAAATATACATCTTTATTAGGTCATTGAAGACTGTGTTCTCCCAAAAAAAAAAAAAAAATACAGAGAAAGAACAAAGAAGGAGGGAGGAGAAACTTTTGGAGGTGATAGGTATGTTTCTGGCACTGACTGAGGTGATGCTATCACAGGTGTGTATTTATCTTCAACAAATTATATACCTTAAATATGTTATGCTAGTTGTATGTCAGTAACACCTCAATAAAGTGACTTTTTAAAAATGAAGTCTGTTCGATAGTTTATATGTACACAATTGACCTTCCATTCAATACTGAATATTCATTCTACTCACTCATCCTACAAAAATTTATTGAACATGTATAATAACTACCATGCTGGGGTGCAGTACAGAACAACAGACACAGTTATCTACAAGTTTGGAAGCTTGAAACTGGCTCTTCCGCAGTCTGTGAGTATAATCGAATACTCTCTGAGTACCTCCATTGAGTCTCAAGGCAACGTGGTCCAGAAATCTTTCTTCGGTGCTGGCTTCTCATCACACCTTTTATCCCACATCGTATCACTTTGCATGGTTCATTCAGTTCACTGTGCTGCCATGTGCTGCCATGAAAGAACTGTATCGTTGCAGCAACAAGAGTTTGTACTTATTAAAATTTAGTAGCACACCCTCCATGGGAGGGGCTTCCCTGGTGGCTCAGTGGTAAAGAATCTGCCTACAATACAGGAGACACAGGTTCAATCTCTTAAGTTGGAAAGATCCACTGGAGAAGCTAATGGCAACCCACTCTAGTATTCCTGCCTGGAAAATCCCAAGGACAGAGGAGCCTGGCAGGCTACAGTCCATGGGGTCACAAAAGAGTTGGACAAGACTTAGGGAATAAACAACAACAACTTCCACAGGAGACCATCAGAGAAGTGCTAGTTTGGCTTTTGGCAGACAAAGAAATCTGACCTCTTGGCATGAAAAGAGATCCATTTACAAATATTACTGACATCAATAAAGCTATCAGGAGACTTCTCTGGTGGTACAGTAGATAAGAATCTGCCTGCCAATGAAGGAAACATGAATTCAATCCCTGGTCTGGGAAGATCCCACGTGCTGCAGAGCAGCTAAGTTCACGTGCCTGCGTGCCTAGAGCCTTCCTCCACAACAAGGGAAGCCACTGCAGTGAAAAGCCCACGTACCACAACGAGAAGTAGCCCCACTTGTGCAATCAGAAAAAGCCTGTGCACAGCAACAGACACAAAAATAAAACAAATAAATGATAAAGCTATCAGAGACACCTCTAGCCAAAATGTCAAAATTTAAACTGCCAAGGAGGCTACTCACTCTGAGGCTTTTATCACTGAATGCTCTCCCTGAATGTAAGCTCCATAAGAAGCCAGATTACAATATGATATATCAGTGAACATAGGATCATTATAAGATGAATTACAGTTTGAATATATACTGATGTCAAGCTCAAACAAACAAACAAAAACACTATTTCTATGATGTCAGTAGATACACACCTATCACAGATAGGAAGTTCATATTTTTTGACCCTGGTATCTCTCTACTGTACTTGTCCTGCTGACCTTAAATTTACCACTCCTTTGTTGAAGGACTAACACCCTCTGTATTTACAATGTTTTCCTTTAGAATGATTGGTATATTCAATTGTATCTCAGTCAAATTTTATTCTTACCTAGGAACAATTCTTAACCTTTAGCGTAATTACATATCTCTGACTTAATCCATTTTATGACTTTCACAACTGGGGCAAGAGGTATTCATAACTACCAACAGTTACTGGCAAGAAAGAAATGCAGAAGATTTCATTTGGTTGGTACAAAGAAATTAAACAAGGAAGTCTTTAGACTGAGATGGTTCTAATGCCTTGGCAGCCTATATAAGCAAAGTCAGGATAAAATTTCTGTAAATGTCTCAAGGCTCAGAAATCCAAACCTAAGAACAATCAATCACAAGTCAACTAGGCTTTCCCAAAAAAGGCAATATTAAGCTATAGACAATCAAATAATTTCCTTGCTCTGCTTTGACATCTGCTCTTTGAAAATCTTCCTTCCTTCCCTCCCTCCCTCCTTCCCTCCTTCCTTCCACAGAGGAAAGTTTGGCATTGCTCAGTGAGAACTGATGTTTGCTCATGTAAAGCCTTGTAAAATTTAATATGCCTCATTTTATCTTTTAACAGTTCAAAACCAAAAGAAGCCTATAATTTTATTCAAAGCTAATGGCTTTTATGCAGCTTAATTATACTACGAGAAACAAAATGAAAGAGACAACAAAAAAAGCAAGGGAAAAGACCTCGCAGATTATCTGCATAACTGAGTCAAAACAAAAAACCAAGAGTCCAGAAATGGGTAATGACTGTGAAGCTGGAAAGAAAAGGATAATTCCGAAACATATCTGAATGACTGAGAAGAACCTAGAGAAGGCTACATACAGGAGAAAAGAAAAAGAGACTATTATGTTGAGGTTTGACAGAAAACAACAAAATTCTGTAAAACAATGATCCTTCAATTAAAAAATAAATACATTTTAAAAAAAGAAAGAAAGAGAGACTAAAAACAAAAATACTTTGCTTGGAGAAAGAGTATAACAAAGCACACTTCAGACATTCACTCTGTCATCCTACCCACACACGATTAAGGGGGAGATTCTGCAGGTCTTTCACAGTTTGGCATAGTTTATAAGAGAAGTTCTCATCTTTTGTTCTAGACTATCTTTCAAATATTATCTGCATACAGTGACCAACTTTGGGAAGATACAGTGCCAATGCTTCATGCCTTCTGCTGAAGCAAAAAGGCATGACTGCAAAAAAGATTCTGGATCCTCAGTCTCAGAGTTCTTCTCCTATCATGCAATATACTATTACACAGGTGTTATTTGGCCCTCTTCACTTCACCCTCTTCCCTGGTGGCTCAGACAGTAAAGCGTCTGCCTACAATGTGGGAGACCTGGGTTTGATCCCTGGGTGGGGAAGATCCCCTGGAGAAGGAAATGGTAACCCACTCTAGTATTCTTGCCTGGAAAACCCCATGGACAGAGGAGCCTGGTAGGCTACAGTCTGTAGGGTGGCAAAGAGTCAGACACGACTGAGCGACTTCACTTTCACTTTTCAGTTCACCCTAGGAGAATTGAGACTCAAGGAACTATCATAAAACAATGATGACATTCTGTCTACTGCTGTTGCTATGGGACGGGGAGGGGTGTGGGAGGGGGGTTCAGGATGGGGAGCACATGTACACCCACGGCTGATTCATGTCAATGTATGGCAAAAAAACCACTACAATATTGTAAAGTAATTAGCCTCCAATTAAAATAAATAAATTGATTTTTTTAAAAAAGAAAAAAAGAGTCTTTTGCCTCTGACCAGAAACCTCATGTCTTCTGCTATCATTCATGAAGCTATGGATAGCTTCATGAACAAGTTGGTCTGCAAGCAGATACTCAGACACTTTTTAATTCTTGACAGTAGCCCATTTATCAGGAGTATGATCCTGTGGCAATTAATTAATTTCAAGCCACAGGTTACTATAAAGTGAAAACAACAATAGCATCTACTTCATCAGTTATCATGTTATAAACATCACAAGTTACGACGTTATGTGAGAAAATCCGTATAAATAAATGTGCATAATGCTTGACAACAAATATCAATCATTATTATACACATGCTATATGTTGTAAACACACATCTACATAATATCAGTATATTTTATATACATACATGTATGGGTTTGCCACTTGCTCAACAATTATACAGATTAATAAAAAATGCAAACTACTAAAATGGAAATGATAGAAATAACCATTACAGAATTTTCTTAAATAAAAACTAAAAACATGCGTGCACGCATGTGTAGATGTGTTTTAAAATCTACTATGGCTAAGGAAATATAACCATGACAAATTCCACGACAGTGCTACATATGTGCTGCTGCTGTTGCTTCGTTGCTGACTCTTTCTCAGCCCCGTGTACAACAGCCCACCAGGCTCCTCTGTCCATCGAATTTCCCAGGCAAGAATACTGGAGTGGGTTGTCATTTCCCTCTCCAGGGGATCTTTCCGATCCAAGGATCAAATCTGAATCTCCTGCATCAGCAGGTGGACTCTCTATCACTGAGCCACCAGGGAAACCCAAAGGCCACAGGGCGCTATGCATTTGTAAATATCTCTTCAATGGTCATTAAAATAAAGTTCCTGGATGACTTAATATAAATTCAGTATTAATATATATTAGTAAACAAAGTTAAATTTTCTGGTATAATATATGTAATTTTTTCTCAAGTATTAGTTTCCCAAAAACATGAAAGAGAAAGGGCACATTAAACATGAAACTAAATCACTTCTTACATTTCTCAAAGAGCCTTCATAACATACAGCTGACATTAGCTGTCATCATATGATAAAACTAACTCACCCAAGTAGCAGATGTCTTAACAATGATCTTAATTACCATGTTATATTCATTGGCTGCATTAGCAAAGATATATAATTCACCAAATTACAAAAGGATGAAAGCCAAGGAATGCTTTGTAATGAATGAAATCTTAAAGCTGGTGAAATTTCAGCTACACCAACTAAGAGTAGTTAAAACCTCAGCAAAATGGCAATATACACGCTACAGATTTGTTACATTTTCTTTTCCAAAAGTAGCTTATCTTCCATACAAAAAATGTCAATGGAATATGAAAGATTTAAAAAGAAAGCATTTTTAATAAAAATTTATGTTGCACTTAAAATGACAACATGTAAGATCTTATATATATTATATAGCCCTTCTAGAAGACAGGAAGATGCAGCAGCAGGAACAAGGTCTTCCACGATTCACTTCTCAGATGTGAATTATTTCTTTCAAGTAAGGAATTTCTCTATACCTTAGCTTTCTCATGTGCAAATACGAATAATTGTATATTGCTTAGCAAGAATAAAAATGAAAATGAAAAATATTTAAATAATAGAATTAACATATGTAGGCTTCTTTCATTCCTAAAAGCTAAGAGAATACAGTGGAATAGTATTCAGCACTAAAAAGAAATGAGCCATCAAGCCACACACAGTAAATCAGTGTGGAACCTTAAACGCATACTACTAAGTGAAAGAAGGCAATCAGAAGCAGCTACGCACTACAAGATTCCAATTATACGGGATTCTGAAAAACGCAAACAGATTGTTAAAAGATCAACAATTGCCAAAGACCTGTGGGGAGGAAGGGACAGACAGGTAAGAACACAGGAGATTTTTAGGACAGTGAAACTACTTTGTATAATACTATAATGATAGACACATGTCATTATAGATTTGTCAAAAGCTATAGAAGGAATACCACCAACTGCAAACCCTAAAGTAAACTACAGACTTTGGTTGATATTGATGTGTGAATGTAGGTTCTTCAACTGTAATGAGGAAGACCTGAGAGGCAGGGGTGGTAGGGAGGTGGACCTCTCTACACCCTCTGCTCAACTTTGCTGTGAACCTAAAATTGCCCAAAAAACCATTTAAAGTATATTAATATCAAAAAAATTAATAATTAATACACTGTAAAGATGAATCACTATGCAACTCTGGAAACCTTGAATTCTAAGATTAACAAAAACCTGACAAGATACTTCAAATAGCCAGTTAGGTTTCTTTCCAAATATTAAGATTTTGGATACATGTAGACAAAGCCTAAAGCCTTGTGAATGCCCATATATGTTATAAATGTTTAGATGGATGTGCTATCTCCTATTAAAAACAAAAACTATCTCATAATCTAAAAACATCATTTCACTCCTGCAAGATAATTATTAAGTCAATAATTACTAAAAATTACACATTTTAATGAAGGATTTTAAACAACTATTACCAGGGGGCATGAGTGGTAAAGAACTTGTCTGCCAATGCAGGAGACCTAAGAAAGGAGAGATTGATCCCTGGGTTGGGAAGATCCCCTGGAGAAGGAAATGGCAACCCACTCCAGAACTACTGCCTAGAGAATCCATGGAGAGGAGCCTGGAGGGCTACTGTCCATGGGCTTGCAAAAAGTCAGACACAACTGAAGTGACTCAGTATGTACAGCACAATGAGGCTTAAAGAGGAAGCATGTTATAGTATGGATTAAAGTGAAATTCCATTTAAATAAACAAACTCAAGAAAAAGATGCAAAAATTGATAATGAAAGTCTTTTTCCTGGCTTCATAAAGCCAAGTTCTATTTCCCCCTCTTCTCATTGACTCAGGCCTGATCTCTCAAATGCCTCAACTAGAAATCTGTAAGGGTCCATTGCATGCCCACAAGTTCAGTGATGTCTTATGAGCTCAGTGATTATTAAACTACCACTACTGTGTGCTCAACTGAGCAAATTATAGTCCGTGCAAGTTCATAGTCGCCTGTTCCAAAGCGAATGCTTGTACATGAAACAAGAGTCCAGAGTAGAGGTCACAGCTTTCTATGTTTACAGCTTCTCCACACAATTAATCTTGCAGCTGCACTTGATTAGTTTTTGACATGAATGCACTGTCTCAGAAAGGTCAATACAAGGAGGTTTTCATCCTCTTGACACTCCCTCTAACCTCCACTATTCACAAACATTAAACCACTTGTAACAGCACATTGCACAAGAACTTCCCAAGTGTCTAGACTCAAAGAAAGCTCTCTGTCGGGAGTGTTGTATGCTTTAGACAGCAAAAGGTATCTGAACATGTCCTCTTCTTTATGAATAGCTTTTTGAAAAAACAAGAGTTCGTTATCAAGCAACAGCCCAAATTTCCAATGACAATGTCATGTCATTTCAGCAAAAACAGAGCTGAAAGGGTTAAGGATAATGATTGCAAACCTCAGATCCGAGGTTAAATTCCTCTCCCCCAAAATATAAATTATAATTTGGGTAACAAAGGAAAAGTGATACATGAATATGAAGTCACTCAAGTACTAAATTATGATTTAATTTTCCCCAAAGGTGGTTCCTATAATATTTCACAATTTTTTCCAAATATAGTAAAGAAGAAAACATGTAGTTCAAGCCATATGTGTGTCTGTATATATATATGTATATATAAAAAGTATCACACTACAGAGTAAGAGTTAAAATGAGGGGAAATGTTTTAAAAAGTTATATACAGTATATGTGTATATACATACACACAGAGGCAATTATAGAGGAAAAACATACATCCTACTAGTACATTCTTCTCATAAAATTAGAGATTTTAATTATATCTCTGTAAAGAGGCATAATTACACACTGGGAGGCAGGATATATCTAATTGTAGAGAAAAGCTCATTTCTATGATTAAGGATTGATAGTTTGAAAATACTTCTATGTTAAAAAAAAGCTAATAAAAAATTATAACTTCATTTTTACAAAGTAAATAAAAACAATTTCATGCCCAAGTCACCGTATTTGTTGCCAAATATGGCATAACTTCATGTGATCCTTATAAATTTATAATGTCTTTGCTTATGACCCTTAGGTCAGTATCTATAAAAATTGCCATATGCCTTCCATTCCATTGGTGTTGGCTTTTAGTGGAAACTTAATCAACTGGAGAGGAACACTACCACAGACTTGACAGATTACAGCAACTAATAATTAGCATTCTTGAACTTTCTAACTCTACTAGTAACTTATAATTGACTTTTGGGACGTGGGGTTGTAGGTAAAAAGAATTACTATTGTAAAATAATTCATTTAGAAGACACATATAGGTACTACTAAAAATCCCGTGAACAAAATGCTTTGGGCATGCAAAAACAATTATTATGAATCTCAAGACAAACATTTACTCATACTACCACAGACTTGACAGATTACAGCAACTAATAATTAGCATTCTTGAACTTTCTAACTCTACTAGTAACTTATAATTGACTTTTGGGATGTGGGGTTGTAGGTAAAAAGAATTACTATTGTAAAATAATTCATTTAGAAGACATATATAGGTACTACTCAAAATCCCGTGAACAAAATGCTTTGGGCATGCAAAAACAATTATTATGAATCTCAAGAAAAACATTTACTCATTACTTGAAAACTTCTCGGACAATTTTAGTTCTCAATCATTAAGAATTCAATTTAAGCTAACAAGAGACATATTGACCCAAAGTAACACAGAAAACAAGTTTTAACTCAGGTTGAATTCTACTGCCTCTCATGGTTATTTTAATTCTATAGCTACAATAGCATCAGGCAAAACATTTACAAAAGCTAAAACTAGAAATTATAATTCACAGGGCCATCCTAAGAGTTCATTATTTTTCTTCTAACCTGTATTTGAAATAAGACACTCCTAATTTACTCAAAATGACCAAGAAGCTTAACTTATCAAAACCATTCTTCCAACATATTATGACTCTACTTAAATCTTTTATATTTCCTATCTTCGAGTACTATAAGTTCTATTTATAAACATGGCTGAACAGATTGAGTACACCTAGCAGAAGATGAAATTTCTGAAAAAGAACATGTCTTCATTATCTCCCCAAAAAGGAAGTTAAAAATCTTCATTGGAATTTTCTTCCCTAATTATGAATCCAAGGAAAATTGGAACAACAACTAATGAAAGACAAAAGTTGAGAAAGTAAAATATTCTCAAAGATGTCACTCTGTGTTAAATAATCAGCATGACTTAAATTGAAAGCAAATCATAATGCTTATCTAGGATTTCTTATTTCCCTTCCCAATAACTTATCTTTAACTGAAGAGCTTTCCTGTTTTCTCAGTATTGGCTATTCATTTGATTGACAGTCTTATGATTGATCTCTAGAGAGAACTGTGTTTAAAAATGAGCAATAGCAAAAATTTTATGTTGATGTTAACTTCCTTGAAACACGTGTATCTACCCAGGGTCTTTGAAATGAAAATGCTTGGACTTGGCAATAGCAAGCAGGATCTCCAGAAGTATATTTTTAAATCTACAGAAATTACTAATAACGATTTAAGTTTGTATGTTCTAGGGCAATTTAAAACCTTTCCAGATTGTGATCTGAACCTTTAAATAGTGTCATCTAAAAGTCTGTTTTTAACATGGGTTGGAGGAAATATCAATACTACTATATGTTAGGTCCAGTACAAACTTTTAACAACAAACCTTAGAATTTAAAAATCTTACATTTTTAAGGTAAATATTTTTAGGGTAAAAGTAGTGGCAAGAAGATGAGGAACTGTGGTCCATATGTAAAATAACAGAGGGACATGTGTTCCAAGTATAGATCTAAGCCATTCTTCGCTATAAACCAAAACAAACATTCACTTCATTCATTTTCTGAATGAAACACATCTTTCCCTATTGCCAGGACACAACTGTGGTCACTGTGTACTCCCCAGAACGTGGGTAAAAGAAAACTCAGTAACAGTAGAGAATGTGGGGATTTCCAGTGGTTAAGACTTTGCCTTCCAATGCAGGGCATGCAAGTTCAATCCCTGGCTGGGGAGCTAAGATCCCACAGCCTTGGGGCCAAGAAAATAAAACAACACAGAAGCAATACTGTGACAGACTGAACAAAGACTTTAAAAATCGTCCACATCAAAAATTCTTTAAAAAAAAAAATGTAGAGAATGTTCCTCCCACTTGCAGTCACCCATAACTCTAGAGACTCTAGGATAGCATTAAAGCTGTTTCTGGGGAAATGCAGGCTTGAAATTCATCAATTTTGATTTTAACTAAATAAATGTTAATGACACATGAAATGTCTGAGTGAGGTTTTCAAATGAGAGCATAAAAAATCTGTTTCAAAGGCTAAGATGCTCCCTTCTCTTTACCCATGGCATTTTGTAAGGACTCCCCTTATAGTACCGAATGTATTTAAATTATAGACTTCTTGTAGGCAAGAAAATCCCCAGAGCCTAGCAAAGTAAAAAGAGACATTCAAATTATTATTGAATGAATTTATAAAACTAGCTACTCAGTCAAATGTTCTTGATTTTTAAGTATCTTTTAAAAATTCCTTCCATTATTTGTACTTGTCCCTACCACCTAATAAAGTACCTGAACAAGGTAGGTATTCAATCATCCTTTATTAATTCATTAAAGAACAGAAAGAAAGGAAGAGAATGTAAGAGAGGGAAAGAAGAAAGACTAGGAGAAATAAAGATAGGAAGGAAGGAAAGGAGGGGAAAAGGAAT
>SJYR01002777.1:553690-568393 GCA_006410655.1 Kobus ellipsiprymnus
CCACCAGGGTCCTCCGTCCATGGGATTCTCCAGGCAAGAGTACTGGAGTGGGTTGCTATTTCCTTCTCCAGGGGATCTTCCCAACCCAGGGATCGAACCCAGGTCTCCCGCATTGTGGGCAGATGCTTTAACCTCTGAGCCACCAGAGAAGACCCCACATCCATACATGACTACTGCAAAAATGACTACTGCAAAAACCACAGCCTTGATTAGACGGACTTTTGTTGGCAGAGTAATGTCTCTGCTTTTGAATATGCTATCTAGATTGGTCATAACTTTCCTTTCAAGGAGTAAGCGTCTTTTAATTTCATGGCTGCAATCACCATCTGCAGTGATTTCGGAACCCCCAAAAATAAAGTGTGACACTGTTTCCACTGTTTCCCCATCTATTTGTCATGAAGTGATCAGGTATACAGCAAATATATGTACACATATATTCAAATTTTCCAGATTTTGTTCTCATACAGGTTATCACAGAATGCTAAGTAGAGTTCCCTGTGCTATATAGTAGGTACTTGTTGGTTATCTATCTTATATAAGATAGATGTGGTAAGTCGCTTCAGTAGTGTTTGACTCTGTGTAACCCCATGGACTCTAACCCTCCAGGCTCTTCTATCCACGGGATTCTCCAGGCAAGAATACTGGAGTGAGTTGCCATGCCCTTCTGCAGAGGATCTTCCCAATCCAGGTATTGAACCCGGATCTCCTATGTCTCCTGCACTGGAAAGTGGGTTCTTTACCACCACAGCTACCTGGGAAACCCATCTTATATATGGTACTGTGTAAATGTTAGTACCAAACTCCTGATTTATCCCTTTTCCCCCATGTTTCCCCTTTGGTAACTATAAGTTTGCTTTTGATATCTGTAAAGTCTGTTTCTGTTTTGTAAATATGCTCATTTGTATCAGTTTTTTTTTCTTTAGATTACACATGTAAATGACATCATACGATATTTGTCTTTCTCTGTTTTCACTTAGTATAACACGACTGACTGACGTAGCATACACACACGCATAACGTCTAGGTCTGTATGGTGGTGATCGTGGTTTAGTCACTAATTCATGTCCAACTCTTTGTGACCCCATGGACTGTAGCCGCTACTCTGTCCATGAGAGTCTCCAAGAAAGAATACTGGAGTGGGTTGCCATTTCCTTCTCCAGGGAATCTTACCGACCGAGGGATCAAACCTGGGCCTCCTATATTGCAGGCAGATACTTTATCAGTTGAGATCTGTACTGCTGCAAATGGCATTATTTCATTCTTTATCACTTAATAATATTCCATTGTATATATGTACCACATCTTCTTTATCCATTCCTCTGTCGATGGACATTTAGGTTGCTTCCACATCTTGGCTACTGTGACTAGCGCTGCAATGAATATCAGGATGCATGTATCATTTTCAGATTATCAGTTTTCTTTGGATATAAGCCCAAGAGTGGGACTGTTGGATCATATGGTAGTTCTATTTTTAGATTTTTTTAATATAAATTTATTTATTTTAATTGGAGGCTAACTACTTTACAATATTGTATTTGCTTTCCCATACATCAAGATGAATCTGCCACAGGTGTACATGTGTTCCCCATCCTCAACCCCCCTCCCTCCTCCCTCCCCGTACCATCCCTCTGGGTCATCCCAGTACACCAGCCCCAAGCAGCCTGTATCCTGCATCAAACCTGGAATGGCAATTCATTTCATATATGATATTATACACGTTTTCAATGCCATTCACCCAAATCATCCCACTCTCTTCCTCTCCCACAGAGTCCAAAAGAGTGTTCTATACATCTGTGTTTCTTTTGCTGTCTTGTATACAGGGTATCGTTACCATCTTTCTAAATTCCATATATATGCGTTAGTATACTGTATTGGTGTTTTTCTTTCTGGCTTACTTCACTCTGTATAATCGGCTCCAGTTCCATCCATCTCCTTAGAACTGATTCAAATGTATTCTTTTTAATGGCTGAGTAATACTCCATTGTGTATATGTACCACAGCTTTCTTATCCATTCATCTGCTGATGGACATCTAGGTTGTTTCCATGTTCTGGCTATTATAAACAGTGCTGCGATGAACATTGGGGTACATGTGTCTCTTTCTATTCTGGTTTCCTCGGTGTGTATGCCCAGCAGTGGGATTGCTGGGTCATAAGGCAATTCTATTTGCAATTTTTTAAGGAATCTCCACACTGTTCTCCATAGTGGCTGTACTAGTTTGCATTCCCACCAACAATGTAAAAGGGTTCCCTTTTCTCCACACCCTCTCCAGCATTTATTGCTTGCAGACTTCTGGATCGCAGCCATTCTGACTGGTGTGAAGTGGTACCTCATTGTGGTCTTGATTTGCATTTCTCTGATAATGAGTGATGTTGAGCATCTTTTCATGTGTTTGTTAGCCATCCGTATGTCTTCTTTGGAGAAATGTCTATTTAGGTCTTTGGCCCATTTTTTGATTGGGTCATTTATTTTTCTGGAATTGAGCTGCATAAGTTGCTTGTATATTTTTGAGATTAGTTGTTTGTCAGTTGCTTCATTTGCTATTATTTTCTCCCAATCAGAAGGCTGTCTTTTCACCTTGCTTATATTTTCCTTTGTTGTGCAGAAGCTTTTAATTTTGATTAGATCCCATTTGTTTATTTTTGCTTTAATTTCCAGAATTCTGGGGGGTGGATCATAGAGGATCCTGCTGTGATGTATGTCAGAGAGTGTTTTGCCTATGTTCTCCTCTAGGAGTTTTATAGTTTCTGGTCTTACATTTAGATCTTTAATCCATTTTGAGTTTATTTTTGTGTGTGGTGTTAGAAAGTGATCTAGTTTCATTCTTTTACAAGTTGTTGACCAATTTTCCCAGCACCACTTGTTAAAGAGATTGTCTTTACTCCATTGTATATTTTTGCCTCCTTTATCAAAGATAAGGTGTCCATAGGTGTGTGGGTTTATCTCTGGGCTTTCTATTTTGTTCCATTGATCTATATTTCTGTCTTTGTGCCAGTACCATACTGTCTTGATGACTGTGGCTTTGTAGTAGAGCTTGAAGTCAGGCAAGTTGATTCCTCCAGCTCCATTCTTCTTTCTCAAGATTGCTTTGGCTATTCGAGGTTTTTTGTATTTCCATATAAATCTTGAAATTATTTGTTCTAGTTCTGTGAAAAATACCGCTGGTAGTTTGATAGGGATTGCATTGAATTTGTAGATTGCTTTGGGTAGTATACTCATTTTCACAATATTAATTCTTCCGATCCATGAACATGGTATATTTCTCCATCTATTAGTGTCCTCTTTGATTTCTTTCATCAGTGTTTTATAGTTTTCTATATATAGGTCTTTAGTTTCTTTAGGTAGATATATTCCTAGGTATTTTATTCTTTTCGTTGCAATGGTGAATGGAATTGTTTCCTTAATTTCTTTTTCTACTTTCTCATTATTAGTGTAAAGGAATGCAAGGGATTTCTGTGTGTTGATTTTATATCCTGCAACTTGACTATATTCGTTGATTAGCTCTAGTAATTTTCTGGTGGAGTCTTTAGGGTTTTCTATGTAGAGGATCATGTCATCTGCAAACAGTGAGAGTTTTACTTCTTCTTTTCCAATGTGGATTCCTTTTATTTCTTTTTCTGCTCTGATTGCTGTGGCCAGAACTTCCAGAACTATGTTGAATAGTAGTGGTGAGAGTGGGCACCCTTGTCTTGTTCCTGACTTTAGGGGAAATGCTTTCAATTTTTCACCATTGAGGATAATGTTTGCTGTGAGTTTGTCATATATAGCTTTTATTATGTTGAGGTATGTTCCTTCTATTCCTGCTTTCTGGAGAGTTTTTATCATAAATGGCTGTTGGATTTTTCAAAGGCTTTCTCTGCATCTATTGAGATGATCATATGGCTTTTATTTTTCAATTTGTTAATGTGGTGTATTACATTGATTGATTTGCAGATATTGAAAAATCCTTACATCCCTGGGATAAAGCCCACTTGGTCATGGTGTATGATCTTTTTAATGTGTTGTTGGATTCTGATTGCTAGAATTTTGTTAAGGATTTTTGCATTTATGTTCATCAGTGATATTGGCCTGTAGTTTTCTTTTTTTGTGGCATCTTTGTCAGGTTTTGGTATTAGGGTGATGCTGGCCTCATAGAATTAGTTTGGAAGTTTACCTTCCTCTGCAATGAAAATTGCAATGAAAATTGGAAGAGTTTGAGTAGGATAGGTGTTAGCTCTTCTCTAAATTTTTGGTAGAATTCAGCTGTGAAACCGTCCGGACCTGGGCTTTTGTTTGCTGAAAGATTTCTGATTACTATTTTTAGACTTTTAAGGAACCTCCATACTGATCTCCAATGTGGTTATAGCAATTTATTAATGTATTCTCATCAAAAATGTGGAGGGATTCTCTTTTCACATCTCTAGCATTTATGTTTGTAGACTTTTTTCATGATCGTCATTCTGACCCATGTGAGATGATACCTGTTGTAGTTTTGATCTGCATTTCTCTGACAGTGATGTTGAGCATCTTTTCATGTGATTTTTAGCCATCTGTCTGTTGAAACATACTTTTAGTATTCAGTTCAGTTCAGTTGCTCAGATGTGTCCAACTCTTTGGGACCCCACGGACTGCAGCACACCAGGCTTCTCAGTGCATCATCAATTCCTGAAGCCTACTCAAACTCATGTCCATTGCATCGGTGATGCTATTCAACCATCTCATCCTCTATGGACCCCTTCTTCTCCGGCCTTCAGTTTTTCTCAGCATCAGGGTCTTTTCAAATGCGTCAGCACTTCATATCAGGTGGCCAAAGTACTGGAGTTTCAGCTTCAGCATCAGTCCTTCCAAAGAACATTCAGGACTGGTTTCCTTTAGGATGGACTGGTTGGATCTCCTTGCAGTCCAGAGGACTCTCAAGAATCTTCTCCAACACCACGTTCAAAAGCATCAATTCTTCAGTGCTTAGCTTTTTTTATAGTCCCTCACATCCACACTTGCCTACTGGAAAAAACATAGCTTTGACTAGATAGACCTTTGCTGGCAAAGCAATGTCTCTGCTTTTTAATATGCTTATAGGTTGGTCACAGCTTTTCTTCCAAGGAGCAAGCATCTTTTAATTTCATGGCTGCAGTCACTGTATGCAGTGTTTTGGGACCCCAAGAAAAGAAAGTTTGTTGTTTCCCCATTTATTTGCCATGAAGTGATGGGAGCAGATGCCATGATCTTAGTTTTCTGAAAGTTGAGTTTTAAGCAAACTTTCTCCCTCTCCTCTTTCACTTCATCAAGAGGCTCTTCAGTTCTTCAAGCAAGCATCTTTTAATTTCATGGCTGCAGTCACTGTATGCAGTGTTTTGGGACCCCAAGAAAAGAAAGTTTGTTGTTTCCCCATTTATTTGCCATGAAGTGATGGGAGCAGATGCCATGATCTTAGTTTTCTGAAAGTTGAGTTTTAAGCAAACTTTCTCCCTCTCCTCTTTCACTTCATCAAGAGGCTCTTCAGTTCTTCACTTTCTGCCATAAGGGTGGTATCATATGCATATCTAAGATTATTGATATTTCTCCCAGCAATCTTGATTCTAGCTTTTGTTTCATCTAGCCCAGCATTCCACTTGATGTACTCTGCATAGAAATTAAATTAGCAGGGTGACAATATACAGCCTTGACATACTTCTTTCCCCGATTTGGAATCAGTCTGTTGTTCCATGTCCGGTTCTAACTGTTGCTTCCTGACCTGCATACAGATTTCTCAAGAGGCAGGTCAGGTGGTCTGGTATTTCCATCTCTTGAAGAATTTTCCAGTTTGTTGTCATCTACAGAGTCAAAGGCTTTGGCATAGTCAATAAAACAGAACTAGGTGTTTTTCTGGAACTCTGTTGCTTTTTCAATGATCCAACAGATGTTGGCAATTTGATCTCTGGTTCCGTCTTTTCTAACTTCAGCCTGAACATCTGGAATTTCATGGTTCACGTACTATTGGAGCCTGGGTTGGAGAATTTTGAGCATTATTTTGCTAGCATGTGAGATGAGTGCAATGTGAGATGAGCACAATAAAGGACAGAAACAGTATGGACTTTTACCATTAGAAACCCCTTTATTTGCTATGGGGACTAAACAGTAATTCTCTAAAAATCATTCTGTATCACTGCCATTTTTAAAGACTTAAAGTAATCAGATACTTCTACAGAATTATGTCTAAAATTCATTCTGTCAGGCAAAATACAGATTAATTACTCACTATGCATTTTCAAAGAACAGCAGTTAAAGGCATACTCTATTACTACTAAAGATTAACAAGTTTGTGGAATTAGAAAATAATTAACCCAATTATGTAGGTAATTCCTGGAGAAGGAAATGGCAACCCACTCCAGGATTCTTGACTGGAAACTCCCATGGACAGAGAAGCCTGCCAGGCTACAGTCCATGGGGTTGCCAAGAGTTGGACACGACTTAGCAAGTAAACCACCACCACCATGGAAGTAATAACAAATATCAAGTTTATCTGAAATTAAATCGCTTTTTAGAACATATATTCATGTAACCGCTTTTTTCTGGCTTTATAGCAATGGCTTAAGAAACTGGCATTTTGTTCTCAGTACTCCAAGAGCAAAAACATTAATAGCTGTCAATCATTATCAACCTCAGGAGAGGGCACATGCATCTGAGTTTATACTGTGTCCTGCACACCCAGCCTAGAGCTGAGCACACAGAGAGAGAAAGGAATGATAAGCACTGGTTTTATATGCCAGGTACTTGGATCTTTAATCCCACATGTATCTTTTCAGCAAGACACTTACCTTCTCAGCACCTCAGATTCTTCTTCCACCAAGTGGGAAAATGAATAAAACCTTTTCTGTCTGCACCAAGTGTGCCTATGAGGACCAAAAGAGATAGCAAAGTGCTATATCCTGTGCTATGAAGAGCCTTGTTGATGGCAGAAATCAGTGCTATCATACTTAATAAACTGATGCTTAATAAATGACTTCTGATTTGGGTGATATAAAGCAGCTGGCGTCCCCTCCCAGGCAAGTAGGGGGCCAGGTTAACCATGGAACGGAGGGATCAAAGGCTGAGTCTTTGATGAAAGCAGCCAAGAATGAAGAGACTGTTCAAAACACCACTGTTCTGAAGTGAAGGGTCTGCAAAGAATGATAGTCAGAACTCAACTGGATCTAGGAGGCAGAATCCAAGGGACAGTCACACCCTAGGTATTAAAGATTTATGGAGACTCAAATTCCTGCCCAAAGAAAATATTTCTCATCACTTACAATTTACAGAACCCTGATTATCGTGGTACCCTTTAAATCATTATAACACAATAAGTAAATGTGATTATTACAGATTATATTGAACAGCCTTCCACCTAATACCACAAATTCAACAGTGAATGAGAAACTAAAACCTAAACAATCATACCTAACAAGAGGGGACTCTCATTTTTAGTTTTTTCCTCTTAATTTACTGTCAGTTTGTTGTTATTAACTCACTGAACATAAGCCAGAATTACGCACCAAGTGTCATTTAAAGGAATACAAAGGAAAATTAGACACAAAATCCGTCCATAAGGAACTTAAACACTAGCCAGAAACATAAGGCAAACTAACAAATGCATTTTCAGGAAATACTCAGAGAGTACAAATACTGTGCTGTTACATTGCTGAAAAAGGAAAAATGATTTCCAGCTGGGGAAAGAAATATACTTCACAGAGGAGGTAGCAACTGAGATGGGTCTCACTTAAGGAATGAGTCGGATTTGAGTATGAAAAGTGGAAAAAACAGGAAAGGGCATAGAGTTCTTTTCAACAAATATTTACTTGCTATTGGATCTTTCATCATCTTCTGACGTGGCAGAGCTAGCTATAACCATCTGCTTTTTAGCATTCTGTGAGGTAAGCAGACATCTTGATTCCTTTCTCATTTGGCGGTGGTGGTGAGAGAAGGGACTGTCGTACTCTGCAACGTCTGGGAGTTTCCCTTCCCACGGAGTTGCACAACCCAGTGGCACCAGAAAAGGAAAACACCTTCATACACTTTCACTGAAATTCTTTGGTCTTAACACCTTTGGTAAATTTGCCTTATTTAAAATGTTACTTTACTACGGGGCCTTAGTAATAAGCCATGTTTAAGAAAACTATAGAAAAGACTATACCTAGTATATAACGTGATTTTCTTATCAAGGGTTTTTATTCTACTTAGCATTCAGGTGAAAATATAACACAATGGTTTTTAAAAAATACTAAATAGGACTGCTAAAACAGTGTTGACAAAATCCATGCAAAATAAAGCTAAGTACAGCTCTTAAGGCAGCAGAATCAATATTTTTAAAATGCAAAATAAACAATGCTATAAGATAGCTGTCAGAACTAAAAGATCTGGAGCTAAAATGTGATTAACTGGAAATTCTTATTTGCATTGGTAGTCCTCCACTTAATCCACCTGGCTTTCTACTTCATCAAGCACAACCCAATATCACAAGTCTGAGCAGTGAACAAGAAACCATAACAACACAGATACAGAAAATGCTTTTGTTTATTTCCCTCCACCTAATTTGAATATAGAATTTTAAAAAGAGACATAGAATGCAGGTCACAAAATGCACATTGTATACACCTACTCTTAAAAGGAAACACAAAACATACATATATTTTTCACTTTAATATATAAATTTACAAAGTCTGCATGGGAAGAATAAAGATTTCACTCTAATACTGTTAAAATTTTTATTTTTGATAAATGCTTTTCAATTGCTTTTTTTTTTTTTTGGCCACGCCACATGGCCTGCAGGATCTTAGTCCTCCAACCAGGGATCAAACCCTTGGCTCTTTTAGTGGAAGTTCAGAGTCTTAATTGACTTTGAACTTTGATAAAGGACTTTTCAACTTCTTTCTTAGAATTTATTAAAGATAGTAAGATTTATTACTCCTATTTCAAACACTCCATGTTATCAATCTTCTCTTTAACATAAAAATTGGAAACTTAGTTGAAAAGGAACTAAATACTCCAACATCATACAGATGTGAATATGGATGAATCTGGGGGACTTAGTTTCTAGTGCCATAGGGGAGGAACTTGGAAGTTGCCACTCCAACATAATAATTAAAAAGTTGAACAAAAGAGACGCAGATGTAAAGAACAGACTTTCGGACTCTGTGGGAGAAGGCAAGGGTGGGATGCTATGAGAGAACAGCATTGAAACACATATATTACCATATGTAAAACAGATGACCAGTGCAAGTTCGATGCATGAAGCAGGGCACTCAAAGCCGGTGCTCTGGGACAACCTGGAAGGATAGGGTGAGGAGGGAGGTGGGAGCGGGGTTCAGGATGGGGGACACATGTACACTCATGGCTGATTCATGTCAATGTATGGCAAAAACTACCACAATATTGTAAAGTAATTAGCCTCCAATTAAAATGAATTAAAAATTTAAAAAAAAATTAAGTTGAACAAAAAAACCAACAACTCTTGGAAACAGAGCAAACCATTCCCCAAAAGCTGGAGAAACAGACAAGCAAATACAGAGAGTCACAGATTACCTCAGTAGGAACTCAGAGTAGAAACCATGGGAACCAGTGTGGAGTAGGAAAACCTATACTGTAACCTACTGAACTGCAAAAGGTTCAGTGTAGACAAATTGGAGAGTTAAAAACTCTAGGGGTACCAGTCATAAGGGGAACCTCACACTTCTGTGAGTTTTATCTCCAGGAGCTTAAGTAGGTTCTCACAGCAAATAAAGAAAAAAATCTCCTCCCACTTCAGATCATGGGGAGGGGTAAAGGAACCACTTTAAAATAAGCCAGAGCATTCTGTTCTTAATAAAACTGGCCTTCAGGGAAAACTATATTAACCTGACAGGTGCTTCCCAGGTGGCTCAGTGGTAAAGAATCCACTTGCCAAGCAGGAGATGCAGGTTTGATCCCTGGATTGAGAAGATACCTTGGAGAAGGAAATGGCAACCCACTCCAGTATTCTCGCCTGGGAAATCCCATGGACAGGAGTCTGGTGTGCTATAATCCATGGAGTCACAAAGAGTTGGACACAGTGATTAAACAACAACAAAACCTGATGGGTATTATGAGAGCCTAACTGGTCTGGAATAACCCTACTCCAGTCTACTTGAGCCTTCCTGCCCTACCTAAGGGGGGAGTTACCAAAAAAATGAAAAGCACCTGCAAAGCTTACAGTCCAGAGCACAGGCTTACTAAAGGACTATAGATTGCTTCATCCCCTACCCGCCCCACCCCCCACATCTCAACATCACATTACTAAAGTCATATTTACAATGGTTCCTTTTACCCAATACATCACGTCCAACTATCAAGAAAAATTTACAAAACATACTAAAAGGTAGAAAACACAGCTTAGAGACAAAGCAAGCATCAGAAGCAAACACAGTAAAGATTTTGGAATTATCAAACCAGGAATTTAAAACAACTATGATTAATATGCTAAGGTATCTTTCTAATGGACAGAGGAGTCTACGTGCAAAAACAGATGGAAATGTGAGCAGAGAGATGGAAATCCTAAGAAAGAACCAAAAAGAAATGCTAGAGATTTAAAACCCAAACAAATCCAGATTGTAACAGGAATGAAGAATGCTTTCTTGACAGACTTATTATATAGTAGATATGACATGGCTGAGGAAAGAGTTTCTGAGCTTGAGGATGTATCAGTAGAAACCTCCAAAAACTGAAAAGCAAATAGAAGAATTAAAACAAAAACAGAACAGAATATCCAAGGGCTGTGGGCAACTACAGAAGGCAGAACGTATACATAATGGGGATACCAGAAGGAGAAGAAAAAAAGGAACAGAGCAAATATTTGCAACAATGACTGAGAACTTCCCCAAATTAATGTCAGAAACCAAATAGACTCAGCAAGCTCAGAGAAAACTAGGCAGGATAAATGCCCCAACACCCCCTGCCAAAAAAATACACCTCGGCATATTATTTTCAAACTAGAGAAAATCAAAGATCAGGGGGGAAATTCTGAAAGAAGCCCAAGGAAAAAAATAATTTGTAGAACTGGCCTCCTTAATTATGCTCCTTAATCTTAAACAGTAATAGTACTATCTTCCAAAACACATTTTTTATTGTTTTAACCATTACTTTTTTATTTTTTAATTTGCATACAATGAAATTTACAGTTTGCAGAGTTGTGTACCTACCACCGAGTATCACAATACAGAATAGTTTTGACCTTCTGTAATCAGCCCCTCTTCCACCTTTAATCTCAAGCAACCACTGATCTGTTCTCCCGTCCCCTAGAGTTTTGGCTTTTGCAGAATATCATATAAACAGAATCATACACTGATGATGAGGGTTTTGCTGAGCTTTATGAATATGTAGATGTTTGTCTTCACCAAATTGGAAGTTGTCAGCCATTTCTTCAAATATTTTTTCTTCACAAATCTCTTTGCCTTCTCTAGTATACATAAGACACAAATGTGAGACCTCTGCTATTGTCCTTCAGGTTTTTAAGCTCTGTTTATTTTCTTTAATGTTTCCTTATTATTTAGATTGCACAACTGAACTACCAAGTTTCTTCAACATTTCCTTCCTCTATCTTCTCCATTCTGCTACTGAAATCATCTAATGAATTCTCAGTTATTTCAACATTTAATATTAATATTTGAGCTATTTTAATTTTCTGTCCCCAAATTTCAACTTGGTTCTTTTTATAGTTTCTTTTTCTCATCTGGGAACTTCAGACTTTCCATTCATTTCAAAAGTGTTTACACACTTTTTGACACTGGGTTACACGGTGTTTACACAGCATTAGAATGACTGCTCTGAGAACTTTTATTGTATTTCCAACAGTAAAGTAATTGCATAATTAGTACCTGTTGATTGCTGTTTTCCCCCACAATTGACTACGATTTCCCTAGTTTTTGGTATATCAAGTACTTCTGGACTATATCCTAGAGACTTAACATTTTGACACTCTTAGTCATGTTAAAGACTCGTGGTTCTCTGCAGAACTGATCTGTTGTTTTTGTCATTGTGGTAGGCAATAAACGCTATCAGGTTCCAACCGCAAGTCCCAACCCACCGTTTGTGGGCTGTGGTTTCAATATTATTTTCAGTTTTCCAAGTCTTCTCAGTATTATTTAGTCTCTCCCCATATGTCCCACCAAAGGGCAGTGGTCTATGCTATAGTTCAGTTCTCAAAACCTTAACGCTTCCTCAAATAAGTTCCACAAATGCTTAGCTCAGGAGTGAATTTCAGACTATATACAGATTTAGATCATCTTTTGCTCTGTCTTCTGCCTTTCCATGGTTTATCCATAGTCTGTCTTCTACATCCCTTTTCTCAATCCTCTGCCTACATTAAATTTTTTGATTCCCCATTCAGTCGCATATTTGTTGCAATGACATCTGTCTCAGGGATAAAGTGGTAAGGAAAACAAAGGAAGCAAAAGTAACACATATTCTCTCCATACTCTTCGGACCACAGGAGACCCTTTTCCCAGCTTCTGATTAAAGAGGAAGATGGTCTTTCAGGGCTTTAAATAGCCGCACAGTGCCACCGCTACCAGCCCTGGAGGACAGCCTCATGATCGGGGCCCACCTGCTGTCCCAGCAGAAGGACAAAACCAAAACACAAAACAAAAAGAAAGGCTGATTTTATGCAGAATCTTCTGTATGCAAGAGTCCTACTTTCCAGGTCTCTGACCATACACAGAGGAAGAGGGGGTTTCTCTTAGAGCTTTTTCCGCCTGGATCCATTGTGGGGATCAAGAATAGGGGGTTCGCTAGACTTCAAGCCAGGAGACAGAGGATGGTGGGTGGGAGCGAAAAGGAAACTCACTGCTGATCAGTCACCAGTCCCAGTTTTGACTTCCTTCCCTACACCTCCTGTGATTATTTACTCTTCAGAGGTCTCATGGTAGCTCTACATGCTCTGTTCAGAGTTTTTAGTTGCAATCAGTGGGAGGGACAAGAATGTGTTTCCTCCTCCATCTCAGCAGAACTGGAACCACAGAATTTCCAGAAATAAATCCCTAACATTTACAGTCAGTTGATCCGTGACAAAGGTGTCAAAGCAATTCAACAGGCAAAGAAGAGCTATTTCAACAAACGTTGCTGGGACAACTGGATATCCATATGCAATATAAATAGATAAAACTTTGCCTCACACTGTATACAAAAGCCAACTTAAAATGGATCACAGATCTAAACGTAAAACCAAACATTACAAAACTCTTAGAAGAAAACATAGGAGGCTCTCAGCTAGCTTAGAAAAGATTTCTTGGTGATGATACCAAAAAACCCAACAAAGTGAACCTCATCAAAATTCAGACCTAGACAACAGAAAGACAGACAACAGACGGGGGGAAAAATTTTTTTTCAAGTCATATATTTAATAGATTTGTATCCAGAATTTTTTTTTTTTAATCACATCCTACAGAGGATATGGAGAGAAGGGAATCCTCTTACACTATATTGGTGGGAATGTAAACTGGTACAGCCATTATAGAGAAGAGTATGGAGGTTCCTTAAAAACTAAAAGTAGAGCTACCATATGACCCCCTCAATCCCACTCCTGGGCATATATACAGAGAAAAACATGATCCAAAAGGATACATGTACCCCAAGGTTCACTGCAGCCCTGTTCACAATAGCCAAGACATAGAAGCAAACTAAATGTCCATCAACAGAGGAATGGATAAAGAAGATGTGGTAAATATATACAATGGAATATTACTCAGCTGTTAAAAAAGGTGAAATAATACCATTTGCAGCAACATGAATGGAACTATAGTGTTAGATGAGTTAGATAGAGAAGGAGAGAAATATTATGACACCCCTCATATGTGGATTCTAAAAAAGAAATTATACAAATGAACTTACTTACAAAACAGAAAGAGACTCACAGACTTAGAAAATGAACTTATGGTTGCTGAGGAGAAGGGATAGTTAGGGACTTTGGGAAGGTCTATATTTAAAATGGATAACCAACAAAGACCTATTGTATAGCTCATGGAACTCTGCTCAATGTCATGTGCCAGCCTGGATGGGAGAGGGGTTTGGGGGAGAATGGACATAGGTATATGTATGACTGAGTCCCTTTGCTGTTCACCTGAAACTACCACAACATTGTTAACCAACTATATCTCAATACAAAATAAAAAACGTTTAAAGTTCAGGAAAAAAATTACCTCCTACAACTTGAGAAACAAAACTTGGCAAAAGATTTTAACAGACATTTAATCAAAGATATACCAATGACTAATAAGCACATGGAAAGATTCCCAACATCATTAGTCACTGTTGTTGTTTAGTTGCTAAGTTGTGTCCTACTCTTTTACAACCCCGTGGACTGTAGCCCACCGGGCTTGGGACTGTAGCCCCCTCTGTCCATGAGATCCCAGGTAAGAATACTGCAGTGAGTTGCATTTTCTTCTTCAGGGGATCCTCCCAACCCAGCGACTGAACCCACATCTACTGCACAGGCAAGTGGGTTCTTTTATCACTAAGCTACCAGGGAAGGCCCATTAGTCATTAGGTAAAGGCAAATTACAGTCACAATGAGATATAGCAACATAGTGTTAGAATGCCTATAATCAAAAAGACTGGTAATACCAAATGCTGGCAAGTTCAGTTCAGTTCAGTTCAGTTGCTCAGTCGTGTCCGACTCTTTGCGACCCCATGAATCGCAGCATGCCAGGTCTCCCTGTCCATCACCATCTCCTGGAGTTCACTCAGACTCACGTCTATCGAGTCC
>SJYR01002778.1:13324-29421 GCA_006410655.1 Kobus ellipsiprymnus
TCATTGCACTCCAGAGAGAAGAAATCCAGCTCCACCCACCAGAACACTGACACAAGCTTCCCTAACCAAGAAACCTTGACAAGCCACCAGTCCAACCCCACCCACAATGAGGAAACTCCACAATAAAGAGAACTCCACAAACTGCCAGAATACAGAAAGGCCACCCCAAACTCAGCCATATAAACAAGATGAAGAGACAGAAGAATACTCAGCAGGTAAAGGAACAGGATAAATGCCCTCCAAACCAAACCAAAGAGGAAGAGATAGGGAATCTACCTGAGAAAGAATTCTGAATATTGAGAGTGAAAATGATCCAAAATCTTGAAATCAAAATGGAATTACAGATAAATAGCCTGGAGACAAGGATTGAGAAGATGCAAGAAAGGTTTAACAAGGACCTAGAAGAAATAAAAAACAGTCAATATATAATGAATAATGCAATAAATGAGATTAGAAACACTCTGGAGGCAACAAATAGTAGAATAATGGAGGCAGAAGATAGGATTAATATCTATTTCTTAAGGTTTTATTTTTTCTTTGGTATCAAATGATATTTTATAACTCTTTGCTTAATATAGTACCTTCATTATGTTTAGTACATTGTCTTCCCTATCCAAAATTCTTTAGATTTCTAGAATTCACCTGTTCATTATGAACTTCTAGTTAACCATGTAAAAAACTTAGACCAAAGGTTTTTAAACAATTTTACTTTTAAAAAAAGATAGAGAGGCTGTGATCAAGTTTCGAGTGTAAGTTGTCAAATCCAATATGAAGGAATGTGAAGGAGGCTGCTGAGGACAAAGGTCTGGAGATAATCCAGCCAACAGAGATTTAATGTGGACGCATTGAACAGGTGTCAGGCTCCAACCTAGACAAGAAGACAGCAGCTGAAGTATTTTTTTGCACAACAAACTGAGGAGAGCTTTCACCTCTAGTTCTGAGGAAAACACTGTAGTCTTTACTTTTTTAAATGAAGAGACTCTGAGGTTATGTTATCTGTTGGAATATCTGCAACATTTAATATTGTGGTTTTAAAGACTCCACAGCAACATTTAAACAAAAATATTTGTATGATGCAAATTAAAATTTAAAAAGCGGAACACAAAGCAGCACACTGTAGTTCCAACTATAGAAAATGTTGACTTTATGAGGATAAGATGTAAACAAGACCAAAAGAAAATGAAACAGCTAGTAGATTAAGAGGTAGAATTGTTTTCTTTTTCAGTTTTCTTTCTGTTATAAAATTGAGCAGTCAATAGAAAAGTAAGAAGTAAGGGTCTATAGGACCAAAGGAAGGCTGAGTGAGATCCTAGTCTATCAGAGGGCTTGTTGTTCAATCTCTCATTCATGTCCGACTCTTTACGACTTCATGGATTGCGGCACACCAGGCCTCCTTATTCCTCACCATCTCCTGGAGTTTGCCCAAGTTCATGTCCATTGTACTGGTGATGCACTCCAGCCATCTCATCCTCTGATGCTCTCTTCTTCTGTCCTCAATACTTCCCAGCATCAGGGACTTTTCCAATGAGTCAGTTGTTTGCATCAGGTGACCAAAATACTGGAGCTTCAACTCCAATATCAGTCCTTCCAATGAGTATTCCAGATTGATTTCCTATAAGACTGATTGGTTTGATCTCCTTGGTGTCCAAGGGACTCTCAGGAGTCTTCTCCAACACCAGTTTGAAGGCATCAATTCTTTGGTGCTCTGCCCTCTTTACGGTCCAGCTCTCACAACCATACGTGACCACTGGGAAGACCATAGCCTTGACTATATGGACTTTTGTTGACAGAGTGATGTCTCTGCCCTTCAAAACACTGTCCAGGTTTGTCATAGTTTTCCTGCCAAGAAGCAATTGTCTTCTGATTTCATGGCTGCAGTCACCATCCACAGTGATTTTAGAGCCCAAGAAGAGGAAATCTGTCACTGCTTCCACCTTTTTCCCTTCAATTTGCCAAAAAGTAATGAAGTCAGATGCTATAATCTTAGTTTTTTTGATTTAGTTTTAAGCTGGCTTTTTCACTCTCCTCCTTCACCCTCACCAAGAGTGAAGGATTCTCTAGTTCCTCACATCAGAGTGAAGGATTCCTTAGTTCCTCTTTGCTTTCTGCCATTAGAGGGGTATTGTGCGCATATCTGAGTTTGTTGGTATTTCTCCCGCCTATCTTGATTCCAGCTTGTAAATTCACCCAGCCTGGCATTTCTCATGATGTGCTCAGAGTATAAGTTAAACAAACAGGGTGACAACAGACAGCCCAGTCGTACTCCTTTCTCAGTCCTATACCAATCAGTTCCATGCAGGATTCTAACTGTTGCTTCTTGACACACATATAGTTTTCTCAAGAGACAAACTTAAGGTAAAATTGGGTAAAATTTGTATTTCCCTGGTAGCTCAGCTGATAAAGAATCCACCTGCAGTGCAGGAGACCCTGGTTTAATTCCTGGGTCAGGAAAATCCACTGGAGAAGGGATAGGCCAACCACTCCAGTATTCTTGGGCTTCCCTTGTGGCTCAGCTGGTAAAGAATCCACCTGCAATGCGGGAGTTCTTGGCTCCATCCCTGGGTTGGAAAGATCCCCTGGAGAAGGGAAAGGCCACCCACTCCAGTATTCTAGCCTGGAGAATTCCATGGACTGTATAGTCCAGGGGGTCACACAGAGTCAGACACAACTGAACAACTTTCTCTTCACTTCGTTCACATCTCTATAAGAGTTTTCCACAGTTTATTATGATCCACACAGTCAAAGGCTTTAGCATAGTCGATGAAACAGAGGTAGGTGTTTTTCTGGAATTCCCTTGCTTTCTCTATGATCTAGTGAATGTTGGCAATTCGATCTCTGGTTCCTTTGCCTTTTCTAAACCCAGTTGCGCTCAGTAAAAGTCTGGGTGAAGGTAGAGTCTCCAGAAAATAAGCACGGGGTTATTTACAGACCTCACCTTCCTTACTCCTGATGTTGTGCCAAAGGCAGAGAGAGAGATCAGAGCCTTGAGAGGAGAGTTCTGGGGTGGAGAGAGCTCGTTGTTGGAGACAGACCAGTGGCGGTGTTTGGTAACAGCTTTTTTGAATCCTTGACTAGGAGGCCCATTGTCAATCAACATTAGATCTTTGTCAAATTCACCCAGCTATTGTTCAGATCTTTTATTTCTTGGCTTCACCCACTCCTAGAGTCAGGACTTAGAACTTGTTCTAGTACGAAAGAAACAAAGTGAGCAACAGATACTGCTGAAGCTTTCATAGGGAAGGAGAAGAAGCATTTTTTAAAATCACACATTCAATAGCACATTATTTTCAAGTCTTTTAAAGATTCTTAGTTTTCCTAATAGCTAGAGGATTTTCCATCTTCACCTTTTCTCCACTCAGTATTTAACCTGTTAAGCCCTTGTTTTCTTTGTTCCCATATCTTTTCCCCATCTCTGTATAATTTCCTGTTCTTAGGAAAAGTTAGCCTGGTTGCCACTCAAATAAGCAACCCTGCATACTCTCATGCATCACCCTCCAGTTATCCGAATCCACTCATCTAGGAAGGCATTGGAGAATTGAATAATATATTTTTTCTTTTCTCACTGGCATTGGATATTCTGTATATGTGCTTATAATCAATCTATATGACATTTTTAGTTTTTAATTTGTAATGTGTATTATAGACAGAAAAACTTAATTAGAAGACATTGCATTTCATAGATGTAAAATTATCATTCCAATTTTATTTTGGAAATGAAATGCATTAAGAATTTTAAAGTTAAAAAACATTGTGCAGTTTAATATTTTTAACTTGCCAGTGCTATTTCTATAGACACATGCTTCATCTTGGAACATGGCACAATAGAAAGAGAAATGGCATTAATTTAGTAAATTAAAAAAAAATACATTAAGCAGAGAAAACTGCAATTTGTGCATTTCTAATGAACTTTTGGGTATTATACAAATAAAACATAGTGGTTTCATCTTCTGATTTGTAACAAATGAATTCCATACCCTGATGGAATAAAGCTTTTGTTTTATGCTGCAATTCATTTTTCATTGCCCAAAATTATGTATCCTAAAATGAGAAGGAGTGTACATCTTTCCTCATGAGAGATTATGACAATTTCTTAATTATAATTGAGGGGCTCTCTGAAAATGAGTTAGTGGTGTATAAATTACTAACTCTATATTGCCTTCAGGGTAAGGAAAAAATGGGGTTTTTAGTTCTCCTTATACATTCTTTTTAGATAAAGGCTAGACTAACTGCTATAGCAAACAACTTCATTATTTCAAAAGCTTAATTAAGATTTGTTTCTTACTTATATCATAATCTAGAGCACATCAGATGGAGAATTCTGTTCTCTGTGGTCATGTAGGTCCCCCGGTAAGTATGTCCTACTTCAGGTGGTTCTTCTCTGAGGCCCTTGATGTCCTTTCTTAAGTTCTCAATAAATAGTCAAGAGATAAAGAAAGTGTATGTGTGTGTGAGAAATAGAGAAAGGGAACCATTCAAGATTTAGAAATGGCCACCAGGATTTGGAGTTGTGCCTCACATTTCTCCGTCTACATTTCTTTGTCTGGAATTCAGTCATAAACCCTTATTAACTCCAAGGGGCTGGGAAAGATAGTCTGTCCATTCTGATTCTGTCAGAATCAGAAATATTGGCGAGCAACAGTCTGCTGTACCACAAAGTCACCATTAAAACACATGAAAGGCTGCTCTCAACATTTCTTGGGATACTTGGCAATGCTAAAACCACACAAAAAAGATGCAAAGATGTTCAGTATTCATTTAGTTTATCACCACCACCCTATAATTTTAGCTACCAGAAAAAAAGAAAGGGATATTGAGATTTAAAAGCTAGTCAGTGGTAGAGCTGTGACAGTAACCCAAGTCTCTTGACTTCTAGTTCAGTATTCTTTCCACCATTCATACTACTCATCTTCACAGAAATTAAAGTATAGGCATGTGGTCTGGAGGTTTGATTTAGTATGGTGTAACTCTGGACGGCAAACTGAGAATCAGGGGGCTAAAGAGAAAGTGAAATGATTTATGTTTAATGTATAATATATAGTTAGTTGGTCTAAGGGAGAATGGGCTGCCTAGTAAATAAAAAATTTACCATAAATGGAGTATTAAGTGAAAGTTCCATGGCCAGTTCTTGGAATATTGCTGAAGTGAAGATTTGCATCAGGAAAACTCAGTGGTTCTTTTCAACTAGAAAAACTATAATAACATTGTCTGTTTTCATTTTCCTTTTTTTGTCAGAAATATATTTTATGATTGTGTCTATAAGAAAAATGTTCATCCTAAAAGAAAATAAAATCTTTCATGACAAATACCCTTCTTTTTCATTTTTAAGAAGTTCTTGGTCTATTCAATGTCTCATATACACACACACATTTTATCTCAAGTAACTAAAACTAAAGTCAAGAATGGCCATGTTAATCAAGATGCAGGAAAGATAAAAGGGTAAAGCTTTAGTTCTGCCCAAACTCAGAGTTAGTCTTGACCAAGATTAGATATTTTGAGATACTTGGTACCATCGGCCTCACCAATAATGGACACTAGAAATAAAGAGCTAACAAAAGATTTCATTCTTCCTATCCCATCTCTGGATCATGAAGTCTTTGTTGTTCTTACCCAATATCCTTCTTGAAAACAATCTGAGAGATCCCCTTACAAGAAGATAAGTTCTTACCTAAAAATGTTTTTGCAAAATATACCTGATCCTTTGGGATAGCTTATTTTAATTAAGCCTATGGTTTTATGGAATTATGCAATGTGGGAACAGAGGCTCTCTACCTACCAAATAGAATATAGAAACTAAGAAACCCCAAACTTGAATGGCCCTCCTCTGTGCCAACTGGAACCAGATACAGTTGGCGCTTATCCCTGTGAACCAGAGCACATCTTGGTGTAGGAAAGAGACTTCACAGAGCCTTATCTGGTAAATTCAGGACTTTCTTGAGCCTCCTATGGAGTTTGTGGCTGCTTTGTGCTTGTATTCTTTGCCTGTGTTTAGTAAGTTTTGATGCAGTATGATCTATGATTTGTGTGAAGTTGCTTTGAGAATTTAACCTTAAATTTTAAAGCAATAAAGACAAATTCGATTCTAAGATACAAAAAGTGAATCTCTCAAATTGTAAAATTAATACTCTGGATGCCTAAAATGGTATATTCCTCCTGCTTTGTTCTCTAATAGAGTCATATAAATGAGATGTCACTGTTTTATCATCATTAAGAAAATTGAACATATTTGTGTTTCATAGAGTAACAAAGAAATAACAAGACCTGGAAATTTTGGTCGTTGATTAATAAGCTGCATCAAATAGTGAGTCAGTATCTACCATCTGGAACTACCCCCATCACATGCAACAGCCCCAGATGGCTGGTCTGAATGAAGAGATTCTGTAAGTGTAAAATACATACTAGGTTTTTGAAGACAGCACATACACACAAAATGAATGTAAAATATCACTTACTTTTGTGTTGATCATTTGTTGGAACGATAATATTTTGGATAGATTAGCTTAAAAGGACATTAGTAAAATTAATTTACCTTTTTCTAAACTTTAGTGAATCTGCTAGAAAATTTAAAACTTTTTTGAGGTTTGCCTTATATATAAGGTTAGCACTGTTCTTTTTCAGTGCAAGGCAATGCAAAAAGTTGTGTCTGACTCTTTGTGACTCCATAAACTGCAGTACACCAGGCTTCCCTGTCCGTCACTATCTCCCTGAGTTTGCTCAAACTCATGACCATTGAATCAGTGATGTCAGCCAACCATCTCATCCTCTGTTGCAATCTTCTCTTCCTGCCCTCAGTCTTTCCCAGCATTAGGGTCTTTTCCAGTGAGTCAGCTTTTCATATCAGGTGGACAAAGTTTTGGAGCTTCAGCATCAGTCCTTCCAATAAATATTCAGGGTTGATTTCCTTTAGGATTGACTGGTTCGATTTCCTCCTGTCCAAGGGACTCACAAGAGTCTTTTCTCCAGCACCACATTTTGAAAGCATTAATTGTTTAGCACTCAGCCTTCTTTGTGGTCTCTCACATCCGTACTTGATTATTGGAAAAACCATAACTTTGACTATACTCTTTGCTGACCTCTGTCAGCAAAGTGATGTCTCTGCTTTTTAATATGCTGTTTAGGTTTGTCATAGCTTTTCTTTTTTTTTTAATATTTATTTTTACTTTATTTACTTTACAATACTGTATTGGTTTTGCCATACATTGACATGAATTCACCTAGGGTGTACATGCGTTCCCAAACATGAACCCCCCTCCCACCTCCCTCCCTATAACATCTCTCTGGGTCATTCCCGTGCACCAGCCCCAAGCATCCTGTATCCTGCATCGGACATAGACTGGCAATTTGTTTAGTATAGTCCATGGGGTTGCAAAGAGTCAGACACAACTGAGTGACTTTCACTTTCCCATTAATTTAAGCATTATGTGTCTGAGAGAAGCAGACACTTCTAATGTTAGGTAAGCCCTAAATCTTTCAGATGTACAAGCTAGACTTAGAAAAGGTAGAGTAGCCAGAGATCAAATTGCCAACATCCATTGAATCATAGAAAAAGCAAGGGAATTTCAGAAAAACATTTTCTGTTTCACTGACTACACTAAACCCTTTAAATGTGTGGTTCGCAACAAACTAAAAAATTCTTAAAAACATGGGAATACCAGATCATCTTACCTGCCTCCTGAGAAACCTGTATGCAGGTCAAGAGCAACAGGTAGAACCAGGCATGGGACAATAGACTGGTTCCAAATTGGGAAAAGAGTACATCAAGGCTGTGTATTGTCACCCTGCTTATTTAACTTTTATGCAGAGTATCATGTGAAATGCTGGGCTGGATGAAGCTCTAGCTGGAATCAAGATTGTGGGGAGATATATTAATAACCTCAGATATGCAGATGAAAACCACCCTTATGGCAGAAAAAAATGAAGAGGAATTAAAGAGCTTCTCTATTAAGGTGAAAGAGAAGAGTGAAAAAGCTTTCTTAAAACTCAACATTCAAACTAAGATTGAGGACCATTGTGATGATCCAGTGTTTAAGATTTTGCCTTCCAATTGCTGAGTGCTTGATTCCTGGTTGGGGAGCTAAGATCCCACATGCATCTCACCAAAAAAAAACAACAACAACAACAACAACAACAACAACAAAAAATCATGAAACAGAATTGATATTGTAATAAATCCAATAAATATTTAAAAAATAATAAACAGCTAAGATTGTGGCAACTGGTCCCAACACTTCTTAGCAAATAGATGCGGAAAAAATTAAAATAGTGACCGATTTTATTTTCTTAGGATCCAAATCACTGCAGATATGATATTGTAATAAATCCAATAAATATTTTAAAAATAATAAACAGTTAAGATTGTGGCAACTGGTCCCAACACTTCTTAGCAAATAGATACGGAAAAAATTAAAATAGTGACAGATTTTATTTTCTTAGGATCCAAATCACTGCAGAGGTGACTACTGCTCTGAAATTAAAAGACCTTTGCTCCTTGGAACAAAAGCTATGACAAAACTAGACAGTGTATTAAAAAACAAAGATATCACTTTGCCAACAAAGGTCCATCTAGTCAAAGTTATGGTTTTTCCAGTAGTCATGTATGAATGTGAGAACTGGACCATAAAGAAAGGTGAGCAATGAAGAACTGATGCTTTCAAATTGTGCTGGAGAAGACTCATGAGAGTCCCTAGGAAAGCAAGGAGATCAAACCAGTTAATCCTAAAGGAACTCAAACCTGAATATTTATTCTAAGGAATGATGCTAAAGCTGAAGTTCCAATAATTTGTCCACCTGATTCAAAGACCTAACTTATTAGAAAAGACTGATTCTGAGAAAGACTGAGGGCAGGAGGAGAAGGGGACATGTGGACACGTTAACTAAGTGGAGATGAGTGTGAGCAAATTCTGTAAGATAGTGAAGGACAAGGAACTCTGGCATGCTGCAGTCCTAGGGTAACAAAGAGTTGGATATGACTTAGCAACAGAATGGCGACAGCAACAAAGCCCTAGAACAAGAAGACAGTGTTTAAGGAAGGAAAGATATTGAGGAAGAAAGCAGTTGTTGCTAAGGTTTCAAAGTGAAACATTTCTATTAACCGTTTGATACTAACATCTGGCAGGAGCATAAGATAGAGAGAAGCTACCTTCTTTGTAGTTGTTGTTGTTATTCTATTATAAGCATTAATGAAGAAAAGGAGAAAGCATGAAAGCAGTGAAAATTTTTATTTTCTTGGGCTCCAAAATCACTGCAGACAGTAACTGAAACCACAAAATTAAAAGAAGTTTGCTTCTTTGAAGGAAAACTATTGGAAAACTAGATAGTATATTAAGAAGCAGAGACATGACATTGAAGACAAAAGTCCATTTAATCAAAACTATACTTTATCTGTTTTTTCCAGTAGTCATGTGTAGATATGAGAGTTTTGTCATAAAGAAGGCTGAGCACTGAAGGACTGATGCTGTTGAATCATGGTGCCAGAGAAGATTCTTCAAAGTCTCTTGGACTACAAGTTAATCAAATCAACCAAACCCAACAGAAATCTAACATGAATATTCATTGGAAGGACTGATGCTGAAGCTGAAACTCCAATACTTTGGCCACCTGATGGGAAGAGCAGACACATTGGAAAAATCCTAATATTGGGAAAGATTGAAGGTAAATAGAGATGAAGGTGGCAGAGGATGAGATGATTTGATAGCATCACCAACTCAGTGGACATAAATTTGAGCAAACTCAAAGAAAGGGATATAATGGAAGATGGAGGAGTCTGGCATGCTGCCAGAAGAGCAGACACATTGGAAAAATCCTAATATTGGGAAAGATTGAAGGCAAATAGAGATGAAGGTGGCAGAGGATGAGATGATTTGATAGCATCACCAACTCAGTGGACATAAATTTGAGCAAACTCAAAGAAAGGGATATAATGGAAGGTGGAGGAGTCTGGCATGCTGCCATCCGTGGGACACAAAGAGTTGGACATCACTTAGTAACTGACAGCAATAATTAAAATGTACAAATACGAAAAATAAATAGAAAAATTTGAGACCAAATAGAAAATTGACTCAATTATTCTTTTTACTGCATTATGATAGAAGGGGTAGAAATCTCTTGCTTTTGAGAGTAGATGGCAAGTTAGACATATGGGACTATTCCTAAGTATTATCCTTACATCACTGCTTATTGTAGAGTATCTACTTATAATGAGAATGAAACATGATTACTGTGTGTGCTTAGTCACTCAGTTGTGCCTGACTCTCTGTGATACCATGGACTATAAGTCCACCAGGCTCCTCTATCCATGGGGATTCTCCAGGAAAGAATACTGAAGTGGGTTTCCATGCCTTCTTCAAGGGGAACTTCCCAACCCAGGGATCAAACCCAGATCTCCCACACTGCAGTTGGATTCTTTACCATCTGAGCCACCCAAGAATTCTGGAGTAGGTAGCTTATCCCTTCTCCAGGCGATCTTATTAACCAAGGAATCAAACCAGGATCTCCTGCATTGCAGGCAGATTCTTTACCAGCTGAACTACTACAGAAGCCCCAAATTTGATTATGTTCAGTTCAGTTCAGTTCAGTCTCTCAGTCATGTCTGAATCTTTGCGACACCATGAATTGCAGCAAACCAGGCCTCATTGTCCATCACAAACTCCTGGAGATTACTCAAACTCATGTCTAGTGAGTAGGGGTTAACATCCAACCATCTTATCCTCTGTTGTCCCCTTCTCTCGCCTTCAATCTTTCACAGCAACAGGGCCTTTTCAAATGAGTCAGTTCTTCTCATCAGGTGTCCAAAGTATTGGATTTTGAGCTTCAGGATCAGTCCTTTCAATGAATATTTGGGACTTATTTCCTTTAGGATGTACTGGTTGTTATCTCCTTGCTGACTAAGGGACTCTCAGGAATCTTTTTCAGCACCACAGTTCAAATGCATCAATTCTTCAGCACTCAGCTGTCTTTATAATCCGCCTCTCACATCCATACATGACTACTGGAAAAACCATAGCTTTCACTAGATGGACCTTTGTTGGCAAAGTAATGCTTCTGATTTTTAATATGCTGTCTATGTTGGTCATAACTTTTCTTCCAAGGAGCAAGCGTCTTAATTTCATGGCTGCAGTCACCATATGCAGTGAATTTGGAGCCCCCCAAAATAAAGTCTGTCACTGTTTCCACTGTTTCCCCATCTTGATGGGGAAACTTGATATGAAGTGATGGGACCAGATGCCATGATCTTTGTTTTCTGAATGTTGAGTTTTAAGCCAACTTTTTCACTCTCCTCTTTCACTTTCATCAAAAAGCCCTTTAGTTCTTCACTTTCTGCCACAAGACTGGTGTCATCTGCATGTCTGAAGTTATTGCTATTTCTCCCAGCAATCTTGATTCCAGTGTTTGCTTCTTCCAGTCTGGCATTTTGAATAATGTACTCTGCATGTAAGTTAAATAAGCAAGTGACAATATAAAGCCTTGATATACTCCTTTCCCAACTTGGAAACAGTCGATCATTGCATGTCCAGTTCTAACTCTGCTTCTTGACCTGCATACAGATTTTTCAGGAGGCAAGTCTGGTGGTCTGGTATTCCCATCTCTTTTAGAATTTTCCAGTTTGTTGTGATCCACAAAGTCAAAGGCTTTGGCATAGTCAATAAAGCAGAAGTAACCGTTATTCTGGAATTCTCTTGTTTTTTCAATGATGCAGCAGATGTTGGCAATTTGATCTTTGGTTCCTCTGCCTTTTCTAACCTGACTTGAACATCTAGAAGTTCCCGTTTCAAATACTATTAAAATTAGAATTTTGAGCATTGCTTTGCTAGCGAGTGAGATGAGTGCAATTGTGCGGTAGTTTGAGCATCCTTTGGCACTGCCTTTCATTGGGATTGGAATGAAAGCTGACCTTTTCCAGTCCTGTGGGCACTGCTGAGTTTTCCAAATTTGCTGGCATGTTGAGTGCATCACTTTTACAGCATCATCTTTTAGGATTTGAAATAGCTCAACTGGAGTTCTATCACCTCCAATAGCTTTGTTCATAATAATGCCTCCTAAGGCACACTTGACTTCATATTCCAGGATGCTTGGCTGTAGGTGAGTAATTGCATCATGGTGATTATAGGCGGCATGAAAATTTTCTTTGTATAGTTCTTTTGTGTATTCCTGCCACATCTTCTTAATATATTTTGCTTCTGTTAGGTCCGTACCATTTCTTTCCTTTATTGTTCCCATCTTTGCATGATTATATTGGATAGTTTAAGTGACTGACACTGAGACTACCCAGAGAAGATGAAGTTGGGGGAATAGAATACATCCCTGCTCTACTCTATTTTAGGGGGATACTTATCCTATTCTTACAACCTAGATAGTATTTTCAAAAGCGGAGACATTACTTTGCCAACCAAGGTCCGTCTAGTCAAGGCTATGGTTTTTCCTGTGGTCATGTATGGATGTGAGAGTTGGACGGTGAAGAAGGCTAAGCACTGAAGAATTGATGCTTTTGAACTGTGGTGTTGAAGAAGACTCCTGAGAGTCCCTTGGACTGCAAGGAGATCCAGGCTATCCATTCTAAAGGAGATCAGTCTTGGGTGTTCGTGGAAGGAATGATGCTAAAGCTGAAACTCCAGTATTTTGGCCACCTCATGCCAAGAGTTGACTCATTGGAAAAGACTGATGCTGGGAGTGATTGGGGGCAGGAGGAGAAGGGGACAACTGAGGATGAGATGGCTGGATGGCATCATGGACTCGATGGACGTGAGCCTGAGTGAACTCCGGGAGATGGAGATGAACAGGGAGTGGTGTGCTGCGATTCATGGGGTCACAAAGAGTTGGACACGACTGAGCGACTGAACTGAACTGAAAGAAAAATTTGCATTAATTATTCAATCCTTATTATATTCTGCAATGTGATTTTGAAAAACAGTTGCAAAACAGTTTATAGTCTCTAAGTCTGATGAGTTTATGATTCATTCCATGTTCTCAGCAGTTCCAGAAAATTTAGTAGACTTTGTACATATATATATATATATATACGCACACACTTTTAGGAAATTGGCTTACTGTAGAAGGCAATGCTTCCCTAGTGGCTCCCTAGTGACTTCCCTAGTGGTTCAGCCAGTAAAAATCTGTCTGCAGTGCAACAGACCTGGGTTCAATCCCTGGCTTGAGAAGATCCCCTGGAGAAGGGAAGGGCTACCCATGCCAGTATTCTGTCCTGAAGAATTCCATGGGCTATACAGTACATGGGGTCAGAAAGAGTCAGATACATCTGAGTAACTTTCACTTTCAGTACTTTCAGAAGGCAATGCACATTGTTGCATCTAAATAGATTAAGTCCACTAAGTTTTTCTTCTAAAAAAATACATAAAATCATTCTCTACTGAAATAAAGTAAATATAATCCTGACATAGTTCCATANCTTTCAGAAGTCAATGCACATTGTTGCATCTAAATAGATTAAGTCCACTAAGTTTTTCTTCTAAAAAAATACATAAAATCATTCTCTACTGAAATAAAGTAAATATAATCCTGACATAGTTCCATAAGCAAGGGATTGAAAAAAGAAAGAAAGAAAGAAGCTTCCATTCTGCCAGTAACTAAATGTACTTGAAATTTACAGAAGAAAATACCAGCCTATGTATGTCATGCTAATTATTTCTAAATAAAACTAGGGGGAAAAAAGAAACAATTTGTCTCATAAACCTGCAAAAAACTCCAGGTTTATATTTTAAGAAGAATAAAGGAACTATAAAAGACAGACTTTGAGATAAGTATTAAAGAAGAAGTAGTGGAAAAATGGGGAGGAAATATCCCAGAAGATTTTTGAGGGATGTAAATTTATTTTTCTGGTTTTGTAAGTAAGAAAAATTTATAAAGATTTTTGGTAAGCGATATCCATGAGCATTAATAGCTTGGTGCGTGTGACCTACAATAGTCTGTATTTTGGGTCAGAGACCAAATTAAGCCATCCAGTCAAGAGGCTGAATTAACAACAAGAAACCCAAGATGCTGATCAATATTAACTTATGCTTTTCATAATGAAGCATACAGTTTGCCAGTACCAGTGAGTGTAGGTAAGAAGCAAAAGTCATCAAGAATAATTGTATTCTTATTTTATTAAGAATATGTAGAGAGATGGAGTAAAAATCAACAGGTTCATAATAAAACAATCATTTTATATAATATAATGTAAACATCTATTTGCACAAGATAATATTATATCTATTTAAGATTATAGCCTCAGGAAAATAGAAATCACTACCTTAGCATTATAACTTACAACTGTCATTTTATTTGTTTCAATCCAGGCACTTTTCAAGCAAATATATCAATAAATTCATCTTCTAAACTAATCATAACTCTTTTTTCTATCTAATTTCTTGTTCAAGTTGTATGCAAAATCAAAATATCTTCTAAGGGCCTGCTATGCACAAGCCACATAAGACGATGAAGACAGAAATAAAATCTCCTTATCACAAAATTACCAACAATTCATACAGAAAAGACATTTCCCTGTCTAAAGCAATAAGACCAAAAAAAAAAAAACCCACCAGGGGTGGGGGGCGGGGAAGTTTACTAAATACATGTTAAAACGCTCTTCCTATTCTGTTGCTGCTCTAACACACTACCAAAAAACTTAGTGGCTTAAAACAGCACAAATTTTTATTGTCTTACAATTCAATAGGTCAAAAGTTTAAAATGGGTCTTACTGGGTTAAAAATCAAGTTTTCAGCAAGACTACATTTATTCCATCTGGAGGCTTTATGACAGCACCCATATCCTTGCTCTTCCTAGTTTCTAGAGGTCATACACATTTATTAACATGTTTCATTCATGTTTAGTGCCAGCAACAGTGAATCCTGGTTCTCACATCACATCACATCACTTTTACCTCCTCTTTGATAATTTCTTCCATTTTTCAAGACCGTTTGATTACAGTAAACATACCTAGATAACCCAAGATAAATGAAAGCTGAATTAGGAGTTTGGGGATTAACATATACATACTAAAAAACCATGTGTGCATGCTCAGTTCAATTCAGTTCAGTCGCTCAGTCGTGTCCAACTCTTTGTGACCCCACGAATCGCAGCACTCCAGGCCTCCCTGTCTATCACCAACTCCCAGAGTTCACTCAGACTCACATCCATCGAGTCAGTGATGCCATCCAGCCATCTTATCCTCTGTCGTCGCCTTCTCCTCATGCCCCCAATCCCTCCCAGCATCAAAGTGTTTTCCAATGAGTCAACTCTTCCCATGAGGTGGCAAGATTACTAGAGTTTCAGCTTCAGCATCATTCCTTCCAAAGAAATCCCAGCGTTGATCTTCAGGATGGACTGGTTGGATATCCTTGAAGTTCAAGGTACTCTCAAGAGTCTTCTCCAACACCACAGTTGAAAAGCATCAATTCTTTGGCACTCAGCCTTCTTCGCAGTCCAACTCTCACATCCGTACATGACCACTGGAAAAACCATAGCCTTGACTAGATGGACCTTAGTCGGCAAAATGATGTCTTTGCTTTTTAATATGCTATCTAGGTTGGAAAAACTTTTCTTCCAAGGAGTAAGCATCTTCTAATTTCATGGCTGCAATCACCATCTGCAGTGGTTTTAGAGCACAAAAACATAAAGTCTGACACTGCTTCCCCATCTATTTCCAATGAAATGATGGGACCGGATGCCATGATCTTCATTTCCTGAATGTTGAGCTTTAAGCCAACTTTTTCACTCTACACTTTCACTTTCATCGAGAGGCTTTTTAGCTCCTCTTCACTTTCTGCCATAAGGGTGGTGTCATCTGCATATCTGAGGTTATTGATATTTCTCCTGGCAATCTTGATTCCAGCTTGTGTTTCTTCCAGTCCAGCGTTTCTCATGATGTACTCTGCATATAAGTTAAATAAGCCAGGTGACAGTACATAGCCTTGATGTACTCCTTTTCCTATTTGAAACCAGTCTGCTGTTCCACGTCCAGTTCTAACTGCTGCTTCCCTAACCTGCATACAGCTTTCGCAAGAGGCAGGTTAGGTGGTCTGGTATTCCCATCTCTTTCAGAATTTTCCACAGTTTATTGTGATCCACACAGTCAAAGGCTTTGGTATAGTCAATAAAGCAGAAAT
>SJYR01002778.1:44795-60440 GCA_006410655.1 Kobus ellipsiprymnus
GAAATGTTGAAAAAAATACCTAAAACATGCGACAATGTTAAAATAAATGAAAACTTTGTAAAAATGCTTCAAACGACTTTTCAAATTTTGTTTCAGTTTTATTATAGAAAAATTATAGCAGATTTAAAAGCAATAAATCAAAATAGATTCATTCAAGGTGAATATTATTTCTCTCATATTTTTGCACATTTGAAAATTAGAGTAAGATAATTGCTCAATAAATTTTATTACTATCTTTAATTATGTGGATATTAGATATGATCTTTTTATTTTTAATTTTTTAATATCAGATTACCCCTAAGCATATTTCTATATAACCAATTTAGTTTTAGTATTTAACTTTGTCCAACGGAAACTGTCCAATGGACTTTCCTGATAGCTCAGTTGGTAAAGAATCCTCCTGCAGTGTGGGAGACCTGGGTTCAATCCCTGGATTAGGAAGATCTTAGAAGGGAAAGGCTACCCACTCTAATATTCTGGCCTGGAAATCATGGACTATACAGTTGCAAAGAGTCAGACAGAACTGAGTGACTTTCACTTTCAATGGAAAAGTATCTTTTGAAATTCAGGGTATATGTTAACAAAAGTAATCATGTTCTTCTTTTAGTATAATTTAAGAAAAACAGATTAATGTGTGTTTATTTTCCAAATAATTATTTAGTTTGAAATGCAACTTTAACAACAGACTATAGAGAGTATAATGAAACTATTAGTAACTTGTCAATGCAGCACTCTAAATAAAATATATATTTAAAATTAAAAAAGACCATGTTCTTGTCATTTCCTGTGGATATACCTTTATTTGTGAAATACTAAAAGGAAACTATATTAAAACATAAAAATGATGATACTTCTGCAGTTGCACTTAAAATTAAAATCAACAATTAAAAACAGACTAAACCATGTTATTCACCTATGGTAAAATATACTTTATAAAAAATAGGAATATAAGCAATTAATCAAAATGAAAATTGAAATCAAATATTTTCAAAATACTGTAAAGCTGAAAGATAAATCAGTCTAATATGTTTTCCATTAAACATTCAGAATATAAGGATAATCTCATTTACTTTTATTAGTAAGTAAAGAGGAATTTGCTTCAAAATAATATTCATAATTTAGGGTTAATATTGATTTTAGTTCAGTCCAGTTGCTCAGTCGTGTCCAACTCTTTGCAACCCCATGAACCACAGTATGCCAGGCTTCCCTGTCCATCACCAACTCCCAGAGTCCACCCAAACACATGTCCATTGAATCAGTGATACCATCCAACCATCTCATCCTCTGTCGTCCTCTTCCCCTCCTGCCCTCAATCGTTGCCAGCATCAGTGTCTTTTCAAATGAGTCAGCTCTCCACATCAGGTGGCCAAAGTATTGGAGTTTCAGCTTCAACATCTGTCCATCCGATGAACACCCAGGACTGATCTCATTTAGGATGGACTGTTTGGATCTCCTCGCAGTCCAAGGGACTCTCAAGCGTTTTCTCCCACACCACAGTTCAAAAGCGTTAATTCTTCTGTGCTCAGCTTTCTTTATAGTCCAACTCTCATATCCATACACAATTACTGGAGAAACCATAGCCTTGACTAGACGAACCTTTGTTGAGAAATTACTGTCTCTGCTTTTTAACATGCTGTCTAGGTTTGTCATAACGTTCCCTCCAAGGAGTAAGCATCTTTTAATTTCATGGCTGCAGTCACTATCTGTAGTGATTTCGGAGCCCAAAAAAATAAAGTCAGCCACTGTTTCCCCATCTATTTGCCATGAAGTGATGGGACCAGATGCCATGATATTGATTTACAAAAGGTTATATATTGTTATTAAAATACTTTCAGATTTACTTTCCTGAAACTTAGTTCGATCCTATATAAATCTGATATATTTATCTTTCCTATTTTTCATTTTTGATTGGAAATTTTGCTATTAATGAGAAACTAGCATTGCTTTTATAGTGATTGATGATCTTATGCATATTTTATCAAATTGATGGTGAACATATGCTGAAAATGAGAAAACATATACATATTTCTATTATATTTTCCTATTGATTATCATAAGAGACTATAAGAAATCTACATATACATTCAATTATATTACAATTAAGGAAAATACAAAAGAACTTTGATTACTTTTACACCTGCCAAGCAAGAAATCTAGCATTATATGATTTTAGATTATCATATTAACTAGAATCCAGAGTTTCAAACTGAGGGCATGAAAAGCTCTTTTTTGGCTGCAAACTTTTCTAAACTCAGTGATAAAGCTGGATTGATGACTGTTTATAATAGCAATAATCCCTGAAAAATCTGTCATTAGCACAGTTAACAACTAATTTGTTGGAGTGTTAACTGCCCTTGGCTTTGCCTCAAGCTGTTAGGAAACTGGTCATTAACTGCTGGTTACAATTGATTTCTTGGGGCTCTATTTAACAGAAATTTGATTTCAATTCAACACCCAGAGAGACTAATTTTGATTCAGTAAACAAGTCTCTTTTCTTAAGGTTAAACTTGATACAATATTGGTTCCTCTGATATATAAAAATACATATTTATGTGGAATGTGTGATTACTCTATAGATAATTGGATCACTGTTTGTGTTTTTCAACCCACATGGCTGGACTGACAGACAATATAAGACAAGAAGAGCAATGAAGAATAAAATGTCTTTGGTCTAATATGTTCATATAAAACACATTTCAAAAAGTGTTCCAATGAATGAAACCACAGTATATACTTCAAAGACTTACTGTGTTAGTCAATCATGTAATGATAACAAAAGCAATGACTAACAATAGTTTAATATGACAAATGTCTTCACTATGAATAATAACAGAAAAACTGAACCAGGTATATTATCATAACCATTTTTTATTTCAGAGTGAAAACCTGTATTCATATACTTCTGAAAAATGCTGCTTAGTAGAACACTTAAATAATTCATCAAGTTAACAAATATTTGTTGAGCATGATGTGTTAGGCATTATTGCTTGTATTTGACTAAAACAAATATTACCTCTTTGGGAAATTTAATTTCTAATGGGGTTAACAGACAGCAAACATTAAAATCAGATTAAAATATGTATTAGAAAATAAGTTCTGTAAAAAAGGAAACAGAATAATGAAAAGAGTATCAGAAAATAAAAATGTGGTTGTGTTGGAGTTCAAGATTGAACATAGGGTTGTTAGCATAGGCTTCAAAAAGAAAAAGTTTCAACAAAGACTTGAAGAACATCAGAGAATTAGCCAAGAAAATATTAAACAAAAGTATTAGTCACTCAGTTGTGTCTGACTTTTAGCAACCCTTGGACTGTAGCCCACCAGGCTCCTCTGTTCATGAAATTCTCCAGGAAAGAATGCTAGAGTGTGTAGCCTATCTCTTATCCACCACCCAGGGATTAAATCCAGATCTCCTGCATTTAGAGGTAAAGGTAGACTCTGTACCATGTGAGCCACCAGGGATCCTCAAATATTAGGCAAAGTACAATCCAAATAAAAGAAATAGCTAGAGAAAAGTTCTTATTTTTTAATATGGTAAAATATACATGAACTCAAGTTTATCACATGCACCATTTTGAAATGTACAATTCAGAGGCTTTTAAGTACATACAGTTTTATGTACACATCATCACTTTCTAATTTCAAAATGTTTTCATCAACCTAAACAGAAATTCTATAACCGTTAATCAATAATTTCCGATTTTTAGACTTCCTTGGTGGCTCAGACGGTAAAGCGTCTGCCTGCAATGCAAGAGACCCAGGGCTGGGAAGATCCCGTGGAGAAGGAAATGGCAACCTACTCCAGTACTCTTTCCTGGAAAATCCAGTGGAAAGAGAAATGTCATAGGCTACAGTCCGTGGGGTCTCAAAGAGTTGGACACGACTGAACAACTTCACTTCACTTCACACCACTCCTATTTAAAATCTTGAAAGCTCAGTTCTTTTTTCCATCTTTATGGATTTTCCCATTCTACATTCTTTATGAAGCTCTCTGTGGAATTATGCATAACATTTACCTTTTTGTATAGCATGTTTTCAAAGTTCATCTATGTTATAGCATACATTAGATATATATTCCATTTTAAGGCTGAAGAATATTACATTGCTTATCTATTTATCTGTTAATGGACAGTTGGGTTGTTTTCATCCTCTGGTTATTGTGGATAATGCTGGCATGAAAGTCAGTCCCTGTTCTCAATTCTTTGTGCATGTGTATATATATATGACTGTCTCCCATATTATGTTAAATTGTTTAACTATATTTAACTTTTGGAGGAAGCACCTAATTATTTTCCACAATGGCTCCATGACATTTGTTCTTTTCCGTTTTTAAATTTAATGATAGCCATCATAATGGATGTGAACTGACAACTCATTGTGATTATGACTTGCATTTTTTAGCATCTTTTCATATGCTTAGTGGTCATTTATCTTATTGGGAGAAATGTCTGTTGTATACCATTGACACATACTCTACTATCACATGATTTTGATTATGCTAGCTTTGTAGCTAGCTTTGAATCAGAAAATGTAAATGTTTCAACTTTAATTATCTATATATACAGAGAGTTGCTACTTGTGCTCCCTTGCAATTCCATATGGCTGTGAACTAAATGTTTATGTCTTCTCCAAATTCATATGGTGATTCCATAATTCTCAATATTGTGGAAATCAGAAAGTAATTTTGGCTAGATTAGGTCATAAGGGTTGGGCCCTCAGGATGGGATTAATGGTTTTATATTAACCAAAAAAAAAAAAAAAAGGAAGAGACTTGATATCTTTTTCTGTCTGTTTCTCTCTCTCCGAATGAATATACCAAGGAAAGCCAAGTCAGGACATGATCTAGAAGAGGGTTCTTATCAAGAATTTGATCATGCTGGCATTCTGATTTCTTGCTTCCAGACAGACTCCAGGATGTGAAAAATAAATGTTTGCTGTTAAAACTACCAGTATATGATATTATGTTATAGCAATCTATACTGATTAAACTGCCTATAAATTTTGATATAATTTTTCTCTTTTTGAAAAAATTTGTAATTGAGATTTTGATGGGAATTTCATTGAATTCGTAGATCACAATGGGTAATATTCAGTGCATGAATCTCATATTGTTTTCATTTATTTATGTATTTAATTTTTCAGCAACAGTTTATATTTTAATATAAGTTTTTGCTTCTTTGATTAACTGTATTTCTAAGTAAATCTTTTTTTTCAAAGCCATTGTAAAACAAATGTTTTCTTTTCATTTTGAATTGTTCATTAGTAGTGTACACAGATATAATTGATTTTGGAATTTTAATTTTGACTTCTGCAACTTTGCTCAGTTAGTTTCTTGATTTAACAGTTTTTGTATGTATATATATGTATGTGTGTGTGAGGGGGGTTCTTTAGGGATTTCTACATATGAGTGATGTTAGAAATCAGATCTACATATCAGTGATGCCATCAAACAGTCTCATCCTCTGTCCCCCACTTCTAATCCTGCCCTCAATCTTTTCCAGCATCAGAGTCTTTTCCAGTGAGTCAGCTCATTGCATCAGGTGGTCAAAGTATTGGGACTTTAACTTTGGCATCCGTACTTCCAATGAATATTCAGGGATAGTGTATAATGATTTTAATATGTGATTTGATTCCATTTGCTCTTTGTTATTGAGAATTTTTACATCTATATTCACAAGGATTATTTCCTACAATTTTCTTTTCTTTTAATGTCTTTTGTGTCAGGGAGATGCTGGCTTTGTATAATGGACAAATGTTCTTTTTTCTTGCATTATTCAGAAGGGTTTGAGAAGAATTATATTAATTCTTTATAAATATTTGGTAGAACTCATTAGTGAAGCAACTTGGTCCAAAAGTTTTCTTTGTTCAAAGGTGTTTTATTACTGATTCAATGTCTTGTATATGATGAATCATTTCTTTCTTATTGCTTTCATTTTTTTCCCTTTGACTTTAGGTTTCAAAAATCTGACTGTATTTCTCAGTGTGCATTTCTTCACGTTTATATTGCCCATAGTTTAGGGGATGCCTGTTTAGTTTCTTGAGTGTGTGTATATGCTATTTTCATTAAATTATATAAATCTTCAACCACTATTTCTTCAAATATTTTCCCTATCTTTTTCTCTCTCTCTTCATCTAGGACTCATATTTCTTTTCTTCCAGGTCTTCAGACTTGACCATTTCAATTGCCCTTTCTTCAGATTTGCTGATTTTTTTTTTCTGCCTGCTCAGATCTGCTGCTGATCCATGTAATGACATTTTTCATTTCAGCTATTTTGTTTTTATTTCAATTATTGTACACTATTATATCTTTTATTTTATTTATATATTTCTATATTAGTATATATATATTATTTATTTATTTATTTATATATCTTTCATACATAAGTTCCCTGATGTCCTTTACATCTTTGCTTATGGTTTCCTTTAGATCATTGAGTATATATTGTTTTAATGTCTTTGACTAGCATTTCAAAAGTCTAGGTTTCCTTCAGAATGGTTTATTATTATGCTTCCCCCACTATGAGTGGTCTATATTTTCCTGTCTCTTTTTTTTTTTTAATATGATTTGTGTTTTCTGTTCTTGCTGTTATTGACAATTGGACATCCCAAGTATTATAATGAAGTCACTTTGGAAATCTGATTCTCCAACTCCTCAGGAATTTCTGATTTCTGTTTGCTGAGATATAAAACTGTCTGCTCTAGACCTTTGCAAACTATTTTTGCAAAGTGGGCATTCTTTCTGTGCAGTTACTGAAGCTTCTGCTCTGTTATCTCTGAAGTCTGCTACTGACTTAATTACTGACTTAATTAAAGTTTTCTTATTTTAAATATTTGTCTCCAAAAGGGAAAAGATATACTAGCTCTTTAGAGGTTTTTGAGGGATGTCTCTGGTGAGAGCTACTGGTTGAAACCAAGGCAAGCATTTATGTGGGTCCCTAAGGTTATTGCCATACCTACCAAGCTGCATAACATCACATTTTTTATAGACTAAGGACTGCACTACTCCCCTTGATACCAACTAGCTGCACCCACGGTTCAGAAAAGCCTTAACACCAGCTGTTGCCAGGGCTGAGGAATGGATGTGGGGACCTGTTCATAATTACACCTCTCTTTATTTAGAATAGCACTTTCTCCCTTCATTCAAACTCCCATAGTTGCCATAAGTGTCTAATTAAATATTAGAGTTATAAATTATTTTATTCCAATATTTCTATCCAACTCATTTGCTGTTTTGGTGATAGAGCTAACACCTAGAATTTCAACTCTGCTCTTTTGTATATCACTCCAGAGAGTTAAATAAATAAGTAAATAGCATGCACATGTTAGGGAACAATTATTTATGAGTCAATCATGTTTCTTTGCATCTATTAAGCAAGGCATTTTATTATGCATTATCTTTACAATGCTTTTTTGCATGGCAAACACACTTGGAAGATAGAAATTTTGAGATTTGTTTGTCATGCAGTAAAATAAAATTAACGTCTCCTTCATCAGGGAGGGCATGGAAATGGCAGCTTATTGACAGCCCATTTTTTAAAAACAAAAATAGAATTTTGTAAGTTTGGCATTTCTCTCTTATAGCAGAATCCATTGCATGTGTAAGCATCATCTTATTTCTGTCATGCTGCCCAGCTGGAATTGGGGGTTGGGGAATTAGTTAAGAAAATGTGATATTCTAGCTATAATAAACTGCTCTTTGTTTCTGACACAAGTCTTTGTATCTTCAATCAACTTCTACAGGACAGTAGCAGGTTAGCTTGTTAGCTTGCCCATAGAATAAAACTCAGACACTTCAAAGTTCTTGAATATATAATATGCTTGAGGAATAGCAAGGAGTTCAATGAGATTTAAGCAGGGTAAAAACTGGTGATAGAGTATTAGGAGATGATGCCAGAGAGGAAGGAATTGGAAAGATGGAGAGAATATTTTGCAGGGTTTAATAAGCTACTGCAAGGAAAAATATACCTATAGTTAGAGGAGTGAGAAGCCATTGGGTTTTAGGAAACGTGTGACATGATGTGACTAAAGTTATAAGAAGATCATTCTGGCTGCTGTGTTTTCTCACGTTACTGGGTATATTTGGTATACAGGATGATGCACAATGATAGGCTAATGGATATAAGAAAAACGGTGTTGTCAAACCACCTGCAACTGCCATCAACAGGGAAATCTGCAGGTGGAAAAGATTTTGGTAATAAAATCAAGACTTCAGTTTTGATATGAGATATAGTGTTTGAGAGATTTATGAATCATGAAAATCAAAATGTTAAATAGAAAATTAAATATGCTTATAGGTTAGAGATAGACATTTAGTAATAAACACATCAGTAGTATTTTAACAGTTAGACTGTACAAGTCATTAAACTATGTGTGTGTAAATGTTTATATTTCAGTTTCATTCAGTTTAGAATTCTAGCCTGGAAAGATTGTATTCTGGCTCCACTTTGTGTGTGTTTTTTGAGTTGTCAATCATCAACTAGATTTTTACTCTGTGAAAGATGGCCTGTGTTTTCCTAAAGCTGCTTTTTAAGATTTGCTTTTTGCCTTGATTTATAACAAGTTTTACACACTGTGTCTATGTATTGAATGTTTTATTATTTATTGTTCTTAAGATATGCAAATCTTGAATCTATGGGTCATCTTTAATGAACATTTCCTTAATTGTAATCTCTTCAAACACTATTTCTGTTCTATTCTCAACTTTTGTTTTAGATCTTCAATTACATATATATTAGACAATCTCCTGTGTTCTATATCTCAACATATATTAATTATTTTCAACTTTCTCTCTTTCTGTAATCCAGTCTAAATATTTTCTTATGATTTGTAACCATACACGCCTTTATACATCCAATAATGCAGGTTCCTTTTGTTCTACTGGTTTTTCTATAAGTTGTCTTGTTTCTTTTTTTTTTAATTTATTTATTTTAATTGGAGGCTAATTACTTTACAATATTATAGTGGTTTTGCCATACATTGACATAAATCAGCCATGGGTGTACATGTGTTCCCCATCCTAAACCAATAAGTTGTCCCCATCTCTCTCCCAATAAGTTGTCTTGTTTCCTAATATGCCTATGTTTGTGTCTATTTAGACAACTTTTTGAAATATTGTGAAAACTAGGATAATATCTTTCCGAACGGAAACTTTCTTTCTTTCAAGATAACCAAGGGCATAATCACCCCAGTATCATCTTAAACCAATATCAAGAATTAATATGATTTTAAAATACACTACAGCCTCTGTATTACCTGCATTATTCTTTTTCATATTAGCAAACAATTGTGACTCAGTCTACTGTTGAAGGTGTTCACTAGGCATTCCTCTTTAGCAAGACTTAAAAATAAATTTTCCTTCTTCCCCTGTGAGGGTTTCAAAAGCTCCATTCCACCTCTGACTTTCAGCCAACATCTTCAGAAGTAACTATCTGTCTGCAGGAGAAAAGCATCTCTATGACCAGGCTCACCTCTTAGATTTTGCTCCTTTCTATCATTTTTGGTAAATTCTTTGAAATCTTCTTACCTCTCCAATGCATTCAATTATTCAGAAGATTGGTATTGTTATCAAGCAGTAGTACTCTGAGTTCATTTATTGTAAATTACTCATTCATCATTACCAAAGAAAGAGCTACCTCTATTAGTTTATAATTAAATATGTGGTTCCATAATTACTTAATCAAAAAAATAATCTAAGTGTATATAACAATGGCTCATTGCAATGCATTGTCGTGAACACCTAGTTCAGTTCAGTTCAGTTCAGTCGCTCAGTCGTGTCCGACTCTTTGCTATGCCATAAATTGCAGCATACCAAACTGCACTGTCCATCACCAACTCCCGGAGTTCATCCAAACTGACGTCCATCGAGTCGGTGATGCCATCCAGCCATCTCATCCTCTGTCGTCCCCTGCTCCTCCTGCCCTCATTCCCTCCCAGCATCAGAGTCTTTTACAATGAGTCAGCTCTTCGCATGAGGTGGCCAGAGTACTGGAGTTTCAGCTTCAGCATCAGTCCTTCCAATGAACACCCAAGACTGATCTCCTTTAGAATGGACTGGTTGGATCTCCTCGCAGTCCAAGGGACTCTCAAGAGTCTTCTCCAACACCACAGTTCAAAAGCATCAATTATTCAGTGCTCAGTCTTCTTCATAGCCCAGCTCTCACACCCATACATCACAACTGAAAAAACCATAGCCTTGACTAGACGGACATTTGTTGACAAACTAATGTCTCTGCTTTTCAATATGCTAATATGATATCTAGGTTGGTCATAACTTTTCTTCCAAGAAGTAAGCATCTTTTAATTTCACGGCTGCAGTCACCATCTTCAGTGATTTTGGAGCCCCCCAAAAATAAAGTCTGACACTGTTTCCACTGCTTCCTCATCTATTTCCATGAAGTGATGGGACCAGATACCATGATCTTCATTTTCTGAATGTTGAGCTTTAAGCCAACTTTTTCACTCTCCTCTTTCACTTTCATCAAGAGGCTTTTTAGTTCTTCTTCACTTTCTGCCATAAGGGTGGTATCATCTGCATATTTGAGGTTATTGATATTTCTCCCGGCAATCTTGATTCCAGTTTGTGCTTCTTCCAGCCCAGCTTTTCTCGTGATGTACTCTGCATAGAAGTTAAATAAGCAGGGTGACAATATACTGCCTTGACCTACTCCTTTTCCTATTTGGAACCAGTCTGTTGTTCCATGTACAGTTCTAACTCTTGCTTCCTGACCTGCATATAGGTTTCTCAAGAGGCAGGTCACGTGGTCTGGTATTCCCATCTCTTTCAGAATTTTTCACAGTAGGTCAGTGTTAAATAATAATATTTGTTGTTGCTGTTCAGCCACTAAATCATATCTGACTATTTGCAATCATATAAACTGTAGCTCATCAAGCTCCTCTGTCCATGGAGTTATCCAGACAAAAATGCTGGAGTACGTTGCCATTTCCTTCACTAAAATAATAACGTTAGGTTGTTGCAAAAATAATTGCAGTTTTACATTGTTGAATTTTGACATTGGAATATATTCTTAAATAAATACTGATATGTTATACATCACTGTACTGAAAATTTCTCACTTTATGTTTCTTTGCTAATGTCTTATTACTTGGTGTTTGTTTATATTTATTTTGGAATAGGAAAACGGTGTTAGACAAAAAGCAAATTCAACCCATTTTTTATTGGAGTTCAAAATGGGTCATAAAGCACTGACAACAACTTGCAACATCAAAAACGCATTTGGCCCAGAAATTGCTAAAAAAAACATACAGTGTGGTGGCAGTTCAAGAAGTTTTGCAAAGGTGACAAGAGCCTTGAAGGTGAGGAGTGTAGTGGCTAACCATCAGAAGTTGGCAGTGACCAATGGACAGCAACCATCGAAGCTGATTGTTTTACAACTACCTGAGAAATTGCTAAAGAACTCAACGTTGTCCATTTTATGGTCATTCAGCATTTAAAGCACAATGGCAAGATGAAAAGTTAGATAAGTTGGTGCCTCACCAGCTGATCAGAAAACAAACAAGCAAACAAAATCATTTTTTTGAAGTGTTGTCTGCTCTTATTCTCAGTCAGTCAGTTCAGTTGATCAGTCATATATGACTCTTTGTGACCTCATGGATTGCAGCATGCCAGGACTCCTTGTCCACCACCAAAGCCCGGGGTTTACTCAAACTCATGTCCAGTGAGTCGGTGATAACATCCAACAATCTCATCCTATGTGATCCCCTTCTCAGCCCACCTTCAATCTTTCCTAGCATCAGGGTCTTTTCAAATGAGTCAGTTCTTCGTATCAGGTGGCCAAAGTATTGGAATTTCAGCTTCAGTATCAGCATCAGTCCTTCCAAAGGATATTTAGGACTGATTTTCTTGCCGTCCAAGGGACTCTCAAGAGTCTTCTCCAACACCACAGTTTAAAAGCATCAATTCTTGATCTTTACATTTTCTTTATAGTCAAACTCTCATATCCATACATGACTACTGGAACAACCATTGTTTTCACTAGATGGACCTGTGTTGGTAAAGTTATGTTTCTGCTTTTTAATATACTATCTAATTTGGTCATAACTTTTCCTCCAGGAGCAAATGTCTTAATTTCAAGGTTGAAGTCACCATCTGCAGTGTTTTTGGAGCCCAAGAAACTAATGTCTCTCACTGTTTCCATAGTTTCCCCACCTATTAGCCGTGAAGTGATGGGACTGGATGCCATGATCTTAGTTTTCTGAAAGTTGAGTTTTAAGTCAACTCTTTCACTGTCCTCTTTAACTTTCATCAAGAGGATCATTAGTTCTGCTTCACTTTCTGCCATAAGGGTTGTGTCATTCACGTATCTGAACTTATTGATATTTCTCCCAGTAATCTTCATTCCAGTTCATGCTTCATCCAGTCCAGCATTTTGCATGATGTACTCTGTATATACTCTATAGGGGAGGCAGTGATCAAGACCATCCCCAGGAAAAAGAAATGGAAAAAGGCAAAATGTTTGTTTGACAATGCCTTATAATGAAAAGAAGAGAAGTGANTGGTACAGGAAGCACAGATCAAACCATCCTCATGAAAAACAAACAAACAAACAAAAAAACACAAAAAGGCAAAAAGGTTGTCTGACAAGTCCTTACAAATAGTTATGAAAAGAAGAGAAGCTAAACGTAATGAAGAAAAGGAAAGATATACCCATTTGAATGCAGAGTTCCAAAGAATAGCAGGGAGAGATAAGAAAGCCTTCCTCAGTGATCAGTGCAACGAAATAGAGGAGAACAACAGAATGGGAAAGACTAGAGATCTCTTCAAGAAAATTAGAGATACCAAGGGAACGTTTCATGCTAAGATGGTTCAGTAAAGGACAGAAATAGTAGGGACCTAACAGAAGCAGAAGATATTAAGACAAGGTGGCAAAAATACACAGAAGAACTATACAAAAAAGACCTTCATGACCAAATAACCACTATGGTGTGATCACTCCCCTAGAGCCAGACAACCTGGAATGTGAAGTCTAGTGGGCCTTAGGAAGCATCACTACAAACAAAGCTACTGGAGGTGATAGAATTTCAGTTGAGCTGTTTCAAATCCTAAAAGATGATGCTGTGAAAGTGCTGCACTCAATATGACAGCAAATTTGGAAAACTCAGCAGTGGCCGCAGGAATGGAAAACGTCAGTTTCATTCCAATCCCTAAGAAAGGCATTGCAAAAGAATGTTCATACTACCACACAATTGCACTCGTCTCACAAGCTAGCAAAGTAATCCTCAAAAATCTCTAAGCCAGGCTTCAAGAGTATGTGAACTGTGAATATCCAGATGTTTAAGCTGGTTTTAGAAAAGGCAGAGGAACCAGAGATCAAATGCCAACATCTGCTGGATCAATGAAAAAGCAAGACAGTTCCAGAAAAACATCTACTTTTGTTTGATTGACTATGCCAAAAGCTTTAACTCTGTGGATCACAATAAACTGTGGAAAATTCTGAAAGAGATGGGAATACCAGACCACCTGACTTGCCTCCTGAGAAATCTGTATACAGGTCAAGAAACAGCAGTTAGAATTGGACATGGAACAATTCTTTTGCGTTGTCTTTCTTAGAGATTGCAATGAAAACTGACCTTTTCCATTCCTGCAGCCACTACTAAGTTTTCCAAATTTGCTGGCATAGAGTGTAGCACTTTCACAGTATCATCTTTTACGATATGAAACAGCTCAATTGAAATTCCATCACCTCCAATAGCTCTGTTCGTGTGATGCTTCCTAAGGCCCACTTGACCTCACATTTCAGCATGCCTGGCTCTAGGTGAGAGATCACACCATCATGGTTATTTGGTCATGAAGGTCTTTTTTTGTACAGTTCTGTGTATTCTTGCCACCTCTTCTTAATATCTTCTGCTTCTGCTAGGTCCATACCGTTTCTGTCCTTTATCGAGCCCTTCTTTGCATGAAATGTTCCCTTGGTGTCTCTAATTTTCTTGAAGAGATCTCTAGTCTTTCCCATTCTATTGTTTTCCTCTATTTCTTTGCACTGATCACTAAGGAAGGCTTTCTTATCTCTCCCTGCTATTCTTTGGAACTCTGCATTCAAATGGGTATATCTTTCCTTTTCTTCATTACGTTTAGCTTCTCTTCTTTTCATAACTATTTGTAAGGACTTGTCAGACAACCTTTTTGCCTTTTTGTGTTTTTTTGTTTGTTTGTTTGTTTTTCATGAGGATGGTTTGATCTGTGCTTCCTGTACCATATCTCAAACCTTCATCCATAGTTTTTCTGGCACTCTATCAGATCTAATACCTTGAATCTAATTGTCACTTCTACTGTATAGTCATAAGGGATTTGATCTACCCATCATACCTGAATGGTCTAATGGTTTTCCCTACTTTCTTCAATTTAAGCCTCAATCTGTCAGTTTCTTATTCTAAGGAGGAACAATGAACATTTCTTGATTGGATTGTGGAAATTGGATTTTATACACAGTGAAGACACTCAGCTCAGTCAGTGGACCAAAAGAACCTCCAAAGAAATTCCCAAAGCCAGTTTTGCACCAAAAAAAAGGCCATGGTCACTGTTCGGTGATCTGCTATCCATCTGATGCACTACAGCTTTATGCATCCCAGTGAAAGATTACATCTGAGAATTATATCTAACAAATTGATGAGATGCACTGAAAATAGTTAGACCTTCAGGCAGCATTGATCAACAAAAAGAGCCCACTCTTCTCCATGAAAACCCCCAACTGTACATGCTACAATCAATGCTTCAAAAGTTGCAGAAATTGGGTACAAAATTTTGCCTCATCTGCCATATTCACCTGAACTCTTGGAAATTGACTACCACTACTTGAAGCATCTCAACAATTTTTGCAGGGAAAATACTTTAACAAACATAAGAAATAAAAAAATTACTTCCAAGAATTTATCAAATCCTGAAGAGTCAATTTTTATGTTACAGGATTAAACAGACTTATTTTCATTGGCAAAAATACGTTGATTGTAATGGAACCTATTTTGAGTAATAAACATATGTTTGAGTCTAACGAAAATTATTTTTGCACCAGTCTAATACTCTAAATAGCCTTTGCCCTGCTTCATTCCGTATTCCAAGGCCAAAAGCCTTACAAACAGCTGTAAAAAAAAAAAGAGAATCTAAAAGCAAAGGAGAAAAGGAAAGGTATGTGCATCTGAATACAGAGTTCCAAAGAATAGCAAGAAGACATAAGAAAGCCTTCCTCAGCAATCAATGCAAAGAAATAGAGGAAAACAACAGAATGGGAAAGGCTAGAGATTTCTTCAAGAAAATTAGAGACATTAGGGAATATTTCATGCAACGAACAGCTCAATAAAGGATAGAAATGGTATGGACCTAACAGAAGCAGAAGATATTAAGAAGAGGTGGCAAGAATACCCAGAAGACCTGTACAAAAAAGATCTTCACGACCCAGACAATCACGATGATGTGATCACTGACCTAGAGCCAGACATCCTGGAATGTGACATCAAATGGGCCTTAGAAAACATCATTACGAACAAAGCTAATGGAGGTGATGGAATTCCAGTTGAGCTCTTTCAAATCCTGAAAGATGATGCTGTGAAAGTGCTGCACTCAATATGCCAACAAATTTGGAAAACTCAGCAGTGGCCACAGGACTGGAAAAGTCAGTTTTCATTCCAATCCCAAAG
>SJYR01002778.1:60861-83722 GCA_006410655.1 Kobus ellipsiprymnus
GTCCCATCACTTCATGGGAAATAGATGGGGAAAAAGTGGAAACAGGGTCAAACTTTATTTTGGGGGGCTCCAAAATTACAACAGATGGTGACTGCAGCTATGAAATTAAAAGACGCTTACTTCTTGGAAGGAAGTTATAACCAACCTAGATAGCATATTGAAGAGCAGAGACATTACTTTGCCAACAAAGTTCCATCTAGTCAAGGCTATGATTTTTCCAGTGATCATGTATGGATGTGAAAGTTGGACTGTGAAGAAGACTGAGCACTGAACAATTGATGTTTTTGAACTGTGGTGTTGGAGAAACTCTTGAGAGTCACTTGGACTGCAAGGAGATCCAACCAGTCCATTCTGAAGGAGATCAGCCCTGGGATTTCTTTGGAGGGAATGATGCTGAAGCTGAAACTCCAGTACTTTGGCCAACTCATGCGAAGATTTGACTCATTGGAAAAGACTCTGATGCTGGGAGGGATTGGGGGCAGGAGCAAATGGGGATGACAGAGGATGAGATGGCTGGAAGCTGCTGAAGACTCTTGAGAGTCCCTTGGACTGCAAGGAGATCCAACCAGTCCATTCTAAGGGAGATCAGTCCTGGGTGTTCTTTGGAAGGAATGATGCTAAAGCTGAAACTCCAGTACTTTGGCCAACTCATGCGAAGATTTGACTCATTGGAAAAGACTCTGATGCTGGGAGGGATTGGGGGCAGGAGCAAATGGGGATGACAGAGGATGAGATGGCTGGATGGCATCACTGACTCGATGGGTATGAGTTTGAGTGAACTCTGGGAATTGTTAATGGACAGGGAAGCCTGGCCTGCTGCAATTCATGGGGTCGCAAAGAGTAGGACATGACTGAGTGGCTAAACTGAATTGAATTGAATACTCTAATATTTTTAATGGGAAGCTTTGTTTTTGCCTCTTTGGTACTTTCTTGATAGATTAAAGTTTAACCTATATTTTGTTTCTAGTTATTCAGAAATATCATCTTACTTCATGTTCCCTGATACTTCAAAGCAAATGACAACTATGAAAATTAACAAAAATTAATGCAGTAGATTGGGGAGTATATTATTAGTTTAAAAGTAAATGGAATGAAAATCTTGAAAAGAAATGTATTAAAAATTGTAGTTAATGCTGACAAGGTAAATGTTAGATATATTATATTTGTAACTAGAATAAGAAAAAAAGAAAAATAGTGCTTATTCCTCTCCAAGTTATTATTATTATTTTTCTGGTAATGACAACAGTTAATGTTATTTTATGTGTTTTATATATATCTAAATGTGTGAAGAAATTGTATTCCTTATTTCACACTAATATGTGTATCTCTATTTAAGNATTGCCTCTTGGTACTTCCTTGATAGATTAAAGTTTAACCTGTATTTTGTTTCTAGTTATTCAGAAATATCATCTTACTTCATGTTCCCTGATACTTCAAAGCAAATGACAACTATGAAAATTAACAAAAATTAATGCAGTAGATTGGGGAGTATATTATTAGTTTAAAAGTAAATGGAATGAAAATCTTGAAAAGAAATGTATTAAAAATTGTAGTTAATGCTGACAAGGTAAATGTTAGATATATTATATTTGTAACTAGAATAAGAAAAAAAGAAAAATAGTGCTTATTCCTCTCCAAGTTATTATTATTATTTTTCTGGTAATGACAACAGTTAATGTTATTTTATGTGTTTTATATATATCTAAATGTGTGAAGAAATTGTATTCCTTATTTCACACTAATATGTGTATCTCTATTTAAGTAACTTTCAACTCACTATTTTTGCTTTACATAAGTAACCTACTACTCAGATAAACTCAACCCCTAAACTGCAGAAGGCATATATTTTAAACTGTGGTGCTGTGATCAGAGATAACTCATCCTAATTATAGAAGCACTTTCCTGGCATGTAAAATGTGAAGATGCCATATCCTATCTCCTCTGTCCTTCAAGTTAAAGACATTTTCTCTGATCATAATTTAAAAGCAGCATACAAATTCATGATACTTGACTATTTAATTTGATTAATTTTTATATGATAGTATTCCTATTCTTTTGGATAGTAAAGCTATATAACTTCTTTTACTTTTTGCATGAGTGCTAGTATTTGATTTATCTTCTGTACTTATCTTTCTTTTAGAAATATGAACTTTTTCTCAGACAAGTGCAATGCTGTGTGTGACCCCACAGGGAAAATGTTTTCTTTTTAAGAAATGTGTACAAAGTACTTAATAAGTCAAATCATTCCGTGATTTACTGTATATTTTCCGTGACTACAGTTAACTTCCTTGGTCTCTAGATGCCAACATTTTAATAAAAACAAGACATTTTCAACAAAATGTCAGAACCAAAGTGATCAAAGTGATGTGGGAGCAGTTTGGCAACAGTTTGAGCTTTGAATTTCCTATTCACTTTCCAAAACATTCACTTAAAAAGCATTTATTGAAGCTGAACTGCCTTTATCAGCCTGATCAGAGCTCCATAAAGAGCATGCATGATTCAACTGCCTTCCCAAGCTTTAAAAAAATATAACTTTGATATATACCTCACAAGTGCAGCACAATAGTTTTCATGCTCACGTTTGTTAAGATTTAGTGTAGCCATTAAAGAACAGAAGGGCTCTTTGGTGGCAATCCTCACACATACCAAATATCCCAAAGCAAAACCTTCTACAAATCAGAGATTAAGGTACTGACAAAAATTTCCACTTGATTGCAGTTTTCCCCTTTAAACCTTATATCAGGAGTGACTATCTTTTCGATCAAGTCTCTCAGGGAGGTGAATAGATAGGCTTTTTTCCTCTTGGAGGAAAATATCAACTGAAAGATAAAAAGTGACATTTTATGTGTCTTGTCCAGTAGTCAGTCGATTTATTTAAAAAACGGTGTGTGAGCCTGACCTATACATGAAGTTTGTGGCATGTCTCTTGTCAAGTATTGATCATTTAAGACTTTACTGTTTGCCCACTGCAATGTAGCTAATAATCTCTTTTTATTTAGTTTGTGTCTTTGAATTCTTATCATGGCTTTAGTGATTTCTCTGGGACCTATTAGATCTTGCTTTTGCTGTGAAAATGGCTATGGAAATTAAGCTTGCTGAAGCACTTTTCCTGGGCAAACACTCTTTGTTTTCCATCAGTTCATGTGTCAAGTGGTTTGCATGCAGATAGGGTCCATTTGGAAGCAGCGGGCACCATCAATCTTCATGACTTTGCTATACACACCATTTCACCTCAACCTGTTTCAATGGGAGATTGTAAAGGATGGCTGAGCAATCAAGCTATTCCCCTTGACTGACATCAGGTATTTCTATCTAACTCACCTTAGCACTTTGGGGTCAATGCTGAGTGGAAAAAAAAAAAGGGGGGGACTCTAGGTGATGTGGTCAAATGTCTTCCACATTTTGACATAATTGCCAAGTCAGTTGGCTTTCAAAATTGTGGTTTTGAGCTTATTTCCACTAATCAAAGCAAAATTGATTTTTCTTTATTTGTATCCTCTACTCTCAGAGTTGGCCAAAATTTTGTGAGTGATTAGTACAATTGCTTTATTTCCTTCATGACTTCACTGAGTTATCTGTCATGCAACCAAAAAATAAACCATACATATGAGAAATACAATGTTTAACTTGATTGTATTCCAACATGATGGATAATAAATGAATTAAGCATCTTTCCTTTCAAGGCAGTGGTTGATATAAATTGAGGAAATTATAATAATAATTAAAAAGTCTCATGGAAAATATTCTTGTGTGTGTGTCTGAGGTATTTCATGTCTGTTTTCCTATATACCTGTATACACATAAAAAGTAATGTGCTATTCTATTATATATTGAGTTTAGTGAATTGATCAATTGTGTTCAGGGTTGTCCATTACTATTTAGTATATTTGTTAGTCCCAATTCATAGCTCAAAAAGTAACTCACAAAAACTCAAATTATATTAGTTATATAATAACCAGTTTTTCATTTTTAATTGAAACGATATTAGCATCAAATGATGCTGTGAAAGTGCTACATTCAATACGCCAGCAAATTTGAAAAATTCAGCAGTGGCCACAGGAATGGAAAAGGTCAGTTTTCATTACAATCCCAAAGAAAGGCAATGGCAAAGAAGGTTCAAACTACTGCATAATTGCACTAATCTCACATGCTAGTAAAGTAATCCTCAAAATTCTCCAAGCCAGGCTTCAACAATATGTGAACCATGAACTTCCAGATGTTTAAGCTGGTTTTATAAAAGGCAGAGGGACCAGAAATCAAATTGCCAAAATCTGCTGGATCATCAAAAAAGCAATAATTTTTCAGAAAAACCTTTACTTCTGCTTTATTGAGTATGCCAAAGCCTTTGACTGTATGGATCACAATAAACTGTGGAAAATTCTGAAAGAGACAGGAATACCAGACCACTTGCCTGCCTCTTCAGAAATTTGTATGCAGGTCAAGAAACACCAGATAGAACTGGACATGAAACAACAGACTTGTTCCAAATTGGGAAAGGAGTACATCAAGGCTGTATGTTGCTCCCCCCCTGATTATTTAGCTTATATGCAGAGTACATCATGAGAAACATTGGACTGGAAGAAGCACATGCTAGAGTCAAGATTGCCATGAGAAATACCAATAACCTCAGAAATGCAGTTGACATCACCCTTATGGCAGAAAATGAAGAACTAAAGAGCCTCTTGATGAAAGTGAAAGTGTAGACTGAAAAATTTGGCTTAAAGCTCAAGATTCAGAAAACGAAGATCATGGCATCTGGTCCCATCACTTCATGGTAAATAGTTGGAGAAAAGCTGGAAACAGTGGCAGACTATTTTGGGGGCCTCCAAAATCACTGCAGATGGTGACTGCAGCCATGAATTTAAAAGACGCTTGGTTCTTGGAAGAAAAGCTATGATCAACCTAGACAGCGTACTAAAAAGCAAAGACATTACTTTGCCAACAAAGATTCATCTACTTAAGGCTATGGTTTTTCCAGTAGTCATGTATGGATGTGAGAGTTGGACTATAAAGAAAGCTGATTGCTGAAGAATTGATGCTTTTGGACTGTGGTTTTGGAGAAGACTCTTGAGAGTCCTTTGGACAGCAAGCAGATCCAACCAGTCCATCCTAAAGGAAATCAGTCCTGAATATTCATTAGAAGGACTTATGTTGAAGCTGAAACTCCAATACTTTGGCAACCTGATGTGAAGAGCTGACTCATTTAAAAAGGCCCTGATGCTAGGAAAGATTGAAGGCGGGTGGAGAAGGGAATGACAGAGGATGAGATGGTTGGATGGTGTCACTAACGTAATGGAGATGAGTTTGAGTAAGCTCCAGGGGTTGGCGATGGACAGGGAGGCCTGGTGTGCTGCATTCCATGGGATCACAAAGAGTTGGACTGATTCTGATGATTATTATCATTTTAGAACAAGAGAGTCAAAATCTTGGTTTTAACCTGCAAATACTTCCCTCATAGGCAGCATGCAAAGATTTTCTCAAAGCAGAAAACTTAGGACCAGACATAGTTTTTAATCCAGAATAGTTGAGTTCCAAAGAATAAATTTCCTAACATAGCTGGTTTTCTTTGTTGAGGTCAGAGCCTTGGTTAGGAAATAATGGGACATGACACATGGGGGTGGGCTATCTGGATTTATTCCTTGGAAATTTGTGTATAAATAGGTTCCTCTGAACTTAGAGGTGCTACAAGAATGAACTATTCAAACATACTATATACTAGCACAAGCTTCTTGTCTGAGATGTTGCAGGGTTCTCTCCACTGTAAGATAACATAATCCACTGACCATTCAGTATTTGCCCCCACTTCCTTTTAGGCCTGTAACTAGAGTTAAGTTACAACACTTCTTTTGAAGACATGCTGGGAATTATCAGAAAAGGAAGAAAAAAATCCCTGAAATCCAAGAAATCTGTGAGACTGAGCTAGTGTGTACCACTAAAATAAAGGATAGTGTGTGAGGTATTGAATTTTGTGGCTTCTTGATCATGGGAGACTCAATTAAGGAGCACTAACCTGGAACACAGGCTGTAACAACTTGGAAAGGGCCACAGGACACATTTGCTGCTAGAATAACTTAGCAATGTGTAAAAAGTAGTGGCTTACTCTGCATGACATTGAAATGTCAGAGTTGATATTACATAAAGCAAAATATTAAAATACCTGGAAACTGGGCATGCTAGAGTGGTTAGTTTATGTTAAGGCCTAAAATTCTAAGATAATTATATTAGAAGGGAAAATCCACATAACATACAACTTATCATGTCCATTAGAAATATGCTAGTGATAGAGGTCTCAGATGGTCTTCCCTTGTAGCTCAGATGGTAAAGAATCTGCCTGCAATGAAGGAGACCCAGGTTCAATCTCTGAGTTGGGAAGATCCCCTGGAGAAGGAAATGACAACCCACTCCAGTATTCTTACCTGGAAAATCCCATGAACAGGGCTGCATGGTGGGCTAAAGTCCATAATGTCACAAACAGTCCGACAGAGTGACTAACACACAGAGGTCTCAGTACCACCAAAAGTTTGATGGTGGTTCTCTGACTCTTTGCGACCCCGTCGACTATAGCCCACCAGGCTCCTCCGTCCATGGGATTCTCCAGGCAAGAACACTGGAGTGGGTTGGCATTTCCTTCTCCAGGGGATCTTCCCGACCCAGGGATCAAACCCAGGTCTCCTGCATTGCAAGCAGACGCTTTAACCTCTGAGCCACCAGGGAAGCCCCTTGACCATCTAAGAGGCTTTTATGGAGATAGACTTACTGATAGCAATCGGGATGATATGACTCTGAAACAATGATACTTCTTCTGTGTTAAGTCAAATGGATGCAAGTATTGTGATATGTGGCAAAGTCAAAAGGGCAACTATGGAAGTCTGACTTGAAACTAGTATTAAAAATAACACCCACAATTATAGAACATGATACACCAGGGAAAATGATTGGGTACCTAACAAGTATCTTTTCATACTGTTCATGGGGCTCTCAAGGCAAGAATACTGAAGTGGTTTGCCATTCCCTTCTCTGGTGCACCACGTTTTGTCAGAACTCTCCACTATTAATCATCTTTCTTGGGTGGCCCTACACAGCATGGCTCAGTTTCATTGAGTTAGACAAGGCTGTGGGCTGTGGTCGTTGTGATCAGTTTGGTTAGTTTTCTGTGATTGTTGGTTTCATTCTGTCTGCCCTCTGATGGATAAGGATACGAGGCTTATGGGACCTTCTTGATGGGAGAGACTGACTGTGGGGAAAATGGGTCTTGTTCTGATGGGCAGGGCCATGCTCAGTAAATCTTCAATCTAATTTTCTGTTGATGGGTGGAGCTGTGTTCCCTCCTTGTTTTTTCTGAAGCCAAACTATGGTAGGAGCAATGAAGGTAATGGAGACCTCCTTCAAAAAGTCTGTTTTCCCAGTCTTGTGGAAGTTCTGTTGTCAAATTACCTGAAAGTTCTCAGTCCCTTTGCGAGATCCCCAGGTTGGGAAATTTGTTGTGGTTCCTAGAACTTTCTTAACATTGGAAGAATTTCTTTGGTATAATTGTTCTGTAGTTTCTGGGTCATCTGCTTGGTTGCTTTATGGTGGGGATAATGGTAACCTCCTCCAAGAGGGCTTAAGCCATACTGCGTGACACAGGTCTGCTGCAGCCAGAACCCCTGTCTCTGTGGCAGGCCACTGCTGACCCCTGCCTTGCAGGAGACACTCAAACACTCAAAAGCAGGTATGGCTCAATATCCGTGGAGACTCTGGGCCCTGATGCACACCAACTTAGACATCATATTAAAACCAGAGACATTACTTTGCCAACAAAGGTCTGTTTATAGTCAAAGCTATGCCTTTTCCAGGAAATGGCAACCCACTCCAGTATCCTTGTCTGGAAAATCCCATGGATGGAGGAGGCTGGTGGGCTACAGTCCATGGGGTCACAAAATATCAGACAAAACTGGGCGACTTTCATTTTTCATGATTTTTCCAGTAGTCATGTATGGTGTGAGAGATGGACTATAAAGAAAGCAGAGTGCCAAAAAATTGTGTTCAAGAAGACTCTTGAGAGTCCCTTACCCTGCGAGGAGATCAAATCAGTCAATCCGAAATGAAATCAGCCCTGAATATTCCCTGGAAGGACTGATGCTGAAGCTGAAGTTCCAATAGTTTGGCCACTTGATGCAAAGAACTGAATCACTGGAAAAGATCCTGATGCTGAAAAAGCTTGAGGACAGGAGGAGAAGGGGATGATAGAGTATGAGATGGTTGGATGGCATCACTGACTTGATGAACATGAGTTTGAGCAAGCTCTGGGAATTGGTGATAGACAGGAAACCCTGGCGTGCTGAAGTCGCATGGGGTCTCAAAAAGTCAGACACAACTGAGGGACTTACCTGACAAGTATCTTACTCAATTTTTAACATTCAGTGGAAAAAAAAGGGGGGGAGGAGTAACCCAGAGGCTAAGTGCCATGAGCCTAAAAAAAAAAATCTCTTTCCAGGTTCTTGGGACTTGAGACTGTTTTTAGACTTAGATCCTTTAAGCGTTTGAATCTCAGGAAGGATCCTACAATATTAATGTAAGTGTAGAAATCAGACAGTTATATGCTGGAGAAAGGGAAAATTTCAAATACTTTGAAGACTCCTGGACACAGGACCAAATTCCTTTTATATATAAGGATATAGAGAATCATAATGGCACCCTTTTTCAACTGGACACATGTTACTGAACCAGACTCAGGCCACTCACCTGACACAAAGCAAAGCCAAAGTAGTGGCACCAGGTTGTGGTGGGAAAAAAAAAAAATACAATGTCTGTTGAAGGATATCAAGCAAGGGAATGAAAGACAAGCCTCATATCCATTCAAACTTTGTCTCTGAGTTTTGGTAAGTTGGGAGAGTAAAGAAGCATTGTTTGTTCCTTCCTCTTATGACTTTTATGTGATATTTTAAACTATAGTTTTGGGAGTTAGAAAGTCTCTGGTTTACAATTCTCTGGCTTGGTGGTCTATGGCTCTGAGGTCTCTTAGCTCATCCTGATTTGGAGAAAACACCCTGAGTTTTTCTGATAATGGTGATATCTATAATACCAATTTTAGTATATTTATAAAGTTATCAACAATACTAATTTTAGTCATCTGACTCTAATTGATTTATGTTTAGTTAGCACTGAATTGAGATCAGGGAGGACAAGAAAGGGAATAAAGCTTTATATTAAGTGATTAATTATAAATTCAGTGAAGGGAACTGGGTTTTAAGGGGTCTCAGTTTCAATATGGTGAAAGTGAAAGAAAGTGTTAGTCACTCAGTCATGTTTGACTCTTTGCAACCCCATGGACTGTAGCCCACCAGGGTTTTCTGTCCATGGAATTCTCCAAGCAAGAATACTAAACTATGCATCCATTCTCTTCTCCAGGGGATCTTCCCGACCCAGAGATCAAACCCGGGTCTCCTGCATTGCAGGTAGATTCTTCACCTTCTGAGCCACCAGGGAAGCCCTTCAATATGGAGTGCATGTAACAAATGGCATTGTGTCCAATGTCTAACGCCTTCAGTCTGCATTAGTTCTGTAATCCATTCCATAGTCATTGTGTAGTTAGAATAGACATAGTTGGTTGTTTGCATAAGGTTCTTGGCCTGTGGGATTAGGGTTATCATCATGGCAAAGGTAAAGTGGAAGCCTCTATAATTTATTCCCCCAGCCCTAGCCAGGAGAGTAAATTTAAGAAGCACATAAATAAACAAATAAAATAATTATCTTTCCCTGAGGAGTTTATAGAATATATAGCCATTTTTAAGAATATAAAGTTACAGTTTGGTCATATCTTATTTTATTCTCCAGACAGATCTGAGAGAATAACAGTAGATTGCCACAAATATAACCAAGTAGTATCTCAAATTGCAGCCACTATATGGTGTCTTTGCTAGAGAAGATTGGCACAGCTTTTGCCGAATATGTTTTCTTTCTTTATCTCCCTTTATAGGAAAAAAAAGATCAGAAATATTTTATGTTCACATGGAATAGACAACAATATATATTGCATAAGAATAATAAGAGTATGCTGACTATTTCACCCTCTGTATTAGTCAGATCCAAAGGGATCTGAACTGCCTAGTCATCCTGTAGCATATCACATTGACCCTCTCTAGGTACAAATCAAAGATTGTGGAGATAAATCCTATTCAGATTCACTGAAAATATCAGTAATTTTTGTTTGTTTGTTTGTTTTATGAAATCAGCAGTCAGAGGCATGTTGACACATCCCTCAAAAAAAAAAAAAAAAAAAATCAGCGTAGTTTGTACTTCTCACCATGATGAGAAAGCACAATGCCTGATAGTCTTCTTCAGGTTCTGGAGGTGGCACATCCACATCCAGGAATACAGATCCAAATAATATTTTGGGCCATAAAAAAAGCTACTGACATTGTGTAAGGTCCAGAGAAAGAAAACTCTGTATCAGGCCCATGCATGTATGCTCAGTTGTTCATTCGTGTCTGACTCTTTACGATACCATGGACTGTAGTCCGCTAAGCTTCTCTGTCCATGGAATTCTCCAGACAAGGATTACTGCAGTGGTTTGTCATTTCCTCCTCCAGGGAATCTTCCTGATCTAGGAACTGAACCTGCATCTCCTGCACCTCCTGCGTTGGTTGGTGGATTCTTTACAACTGAGCCACCTGGGAAGATTTGCATAAAGACAGACAGCAGTAAAATCCACACTGATGCCTAACTCCTAAACTGTAACAGTAATTGTCATATTAAAAATATAATAACAGGAAAATATTCTGTGTAGTTTATGAACAACTCTGATGGAAAGACCAAGTGTGGGCGCTTGTCAGCAAGCAATATTAAATCTGTCAGCTCCTTCATAGGTGCCTCAGCTTCAGAGAGCTATTTCCCCTAGGGCTCACTCTTAGCTCCTCCCCCAAGAGCAGACAACCCATATCAAGTAATGAATTGATACGGGGGTATAATCCAGGACAATTTAGGATTTTTCAAGGCTGCCAATAGGCTTCCATTGTAACACAGCTTTGCCTCAGATTTGGTTTCCTGGTTAATTCCACCCCGAATAATTCTGTGGGATTTTTTTCCCCCTAAATTCTTAAGATAGTTGATTACTTTGATACTGACAAATTAACAGAAAACCCACGATTAATTTACAGCAAACTCAATTTTGTTAATTACAAATAATCTGAATTTTTCATGCATTAGACTTTATTTACTAATATTTAATACATTTGCATCAAGCTTCCTTTGCAAATTTGGCCTGTTAATTGTCTTACAAAAATTATCTTTGTTACATTTGAGATCTAGGTATTTTTAAACTTACAAAGTGAGCTGTAAGAGTACTCTCTTTTCCTATTCTTGTGAAGAGTGTGATATTTCATTATTATATATTTTATATTACTACTTTTTTATATTTTTACTTGATTATTTCTTTTTATGTTTGGCATAGTTCATTGAAAAGTCATCCTGATCTAGAATATTAATTGGAGTATTTTAATTATTGTTTATATATTACTTCTGCTACCCATTATGTATTTAATTTAGAAATAATTATTTCTAAAAATTTGTTCATTGCCACGTAATAGTTCAAGTGTAACTACAGACAGTTCTTTTGTAATTATTATTGTATTTCAGTGTCTATGGCATCTATAACCATTTTTATGACTGATGTTGGTGAGCTGCTCTTCTCATCTTCCTAACTTTCTTTTTTGTTTTTCAAATTACAAAAATATGATAACACATTTATAGGAGACTTGGAAAATACAGAATAAATTTACATATAGTTCCATTATATACAATAATTGTCCATGCTAAGTAGACAAATTAAGAATTTTGGTTGGACATTGAATATCAAACTCTCAGAAATTAATAGAATGAATGTACATAAAAGTAGAATATAGTAGATCTGAAAAGCATTATGAACAAATTTGACATGACTAAGATTTATATAATTTTGACACAACAATAGTATACACGATTCTATTCAAGTTCCCATAGACTAAAAACTAAGAGACTCTGGGATGTATCCAGAGACATAAGACCAGATGGAGAGGTAGGTAGTCCTAAGATGGTGGAGGAATAGGATGGGGAAACCACTTCCTCCCCCACAAATTCATCGAAGGAACATTTGAACGCTGAGCAAATTCCACAAAACAACTTCTGAATGCTGTCAGAGGACATCAGGCACCCAGAAAGGCAGCCCATTGTCTTCAAAAGGAGGTAGGACAATATATAAAAGATAAAAAGAGAGACAAAAGAGGTAGGGGTGGAGATCCATCCCAGGAAGGGAGTCTTAAAAAAGAAAGAAGTTTCCAACACCAGGAAACACTCTCTCCGGCAGATCTGTGGTGAGGCTTGGAATCTCAGAGGGCAAAATACCAGAAGAAAAAATAAATAAATAATTAATATCCACAGATTATGTGCCTAACAACAACTCTCAGTGGAGCAGTGGCCCAGACGCTTGTATCCCACACGAGCAAGCGGGGGCTCAACAGGGAGGTGCAGGTTGCATTGCTTTGGGTAAGGTCCAGGCCTGAATGTCCCAAGGGCAATCTGAGGGAACTAGCTTGAGATAGCAAGCCAGACGGTGGGATAGCTATCCCATGAAAAGCCCTAACCTAAGACACCTCCAGGCCTGTTCACAGAACAAAGGGCTGAGCAGAGACAGCCAGCTATGGACCAGCCCATCCCCTGCCAGAGACAGGCAGGGCGAGGGCAGCCAGAGCCAGAAGGGGGCCCAGAGAAGCATCCTAAACCAAACTGCAAGCAGACTTCATTGCTAACCAAGACTTCTTGGGATTCTGTTCAGTCGACATTCACTGGGAGGCTCACAGTCAGAGATCAGCTCCCCAGAAGAGAAACACGGCACACCTGAGAAGATACACCCATTGTACACCCAGAAAACTAAGCGGCTTGGATGATGGAGGCAATAAGTCACAGCCTTTAACTGGGGGTGACTGTGCTTGCCAAGTACCTGGTCACCTGAGCTGCTTGGACCTGGAACGGGCACAAAACACAGGCCCAACCAAGTCTGTGCCTATATGGAGTACCAGAGAACCTGAACCTTAGTGGCTTAGACCTGGAGAGTGCATGAAACCAAGTGCCTGCATCAGATAGTTCTTGGCAGAGCAACCTAGAGACTGAGCAGTGTAGACTGGGAAAACACACACGCTGTGAGTGGGGGCAAACCCAGTGTGGCTGAATCACTGTAAGTTCATGCCAGTGTTCCTCCCTTCCCACAGCACACCTGAACACGTGAGCCTAAAAAAGTGACTACCACCACCCGCCTTGTGTCAGGATGGAAAGTAGACACTGAAGAGGCCAGCAAACAGAAGAAGCTAAAATAAACATAGGGAACCACTTTGGAAGTGACAGGTACAATAGAGTAAAACCCTGCAGTTAACACCGACTACATGGGACAGGGCCTATAGACCTTTGAGAAGTACAAGACGGACCAAGGAACTATCTGAAAATGGACTGACCTCACACTGTCTGCAACAGCTCCAGAGAAAGTCCTAGGTATATTTTTACTATTATCATTTTTTAATTTTTTTTAATTTTTAAGTCACTTATTATTCCTTTTAATTTTCGTTTTTATAACCTACTGCTGCTACTGCTGCTAAGTCGCGTCAGTCATGTCTGACTCTGTGCAACCCCATAGATGGCAGCCCACCAGGCTCCTCTGTCCCTGGGATTCTCCAGGCAAGAACACTGGAGTGGGTTGCCATTTCCTTCTCCAGTGCATGAAAGTGAAAAGTGAAAGTGATGTTGCTCACTCGTGTCTTACTCTTAGTGACCCGATGGACTATAGCCTACCAGGCTCCTCCATCCATGGGATTCTCCAGGCAAAAGTACTGGAGTGGGTTGCTATTGCCTTCTCCTTAAACCTTACTATTACCTTACAAAAAAAAAAAAAACTATTTTTTTAAAGCAAACTTCATATATATATTAAAATTTTTATGACTTTTTTTTTTTAAAATATTGTATTTTTGAGAATCTTACCTCTACTTTAGACTTTTAATCTTTGCTTTTTGGTATTTGCTATCAACTTTGTACTTTAAAAAGCCCAACCTTCAATACCCATTTTTACTTGGGAGCAAGATCACTGGCCTGATTGCTCTCTCCCTCTTTTGACTCTCCTTTGTCTCCACCAGGTCGCCTCTAGCTCCCCCTCCCCGTTTTCTTCTCTGCCCAACTCTTTGAATCTCTTTGTGTGTTCTGGGCTGTGGAGAACACTTAGGGAACTGATTACTGGCTGGATCTGTCTCTCTCCTTTTGATTCCCCGTTTTATCCTCCTGGCCACCTCTGTCTCCTTCCTTCCTCTTCTCTTCTCTGTGTAACTCCCTGAACATCTCTAAGGGATCCAGACTGTGAAGAGCATATTGGGAAGTGATTACTAGCTAGCTTGCTCTCGCTCCTTTTGATTCCTCCTCTTCTCCTCCTGGTCACATCTATCTACCTCCCCCCTCTTCTCTTCTCCATGTAACTCTGTGAACCTCTCTGGGTGTCCCTCACTGTGGAGAAACTTTTCATCATTAACCTAGATGTTTTATCATTGGTGCTGTATAGATGGAGAAGTCTTGAGGCTACTGTAAGAATAAGACTAAAAACCAGAGGCAGGAGGCTTAAGTCCAAATTCTGAGAACACCAGAAATCTCCTGAATCCAGGGAACATTAACTGATTGGAGCTCATCAAACGACTCCATACCTACACTGAAACCAAGCACCACCCAAGGGCCAACAAGTTCCAGAGCAAGACATACCACACAAATTCTCCAGCAACACATGAACATAGCCCTGAGCTTCAATATACAGGCTGCTGAAAGCCACACGAACCCCATTGACTTATCAAAACTCACTGCTAGATACTTCATTGTGCTCCAGAGAGAAGAAATCCAGCTCCAGCCACCAGAACACAGATACAAGCTTTCCCAACCAGGAAACCCTGACAAGCCACCCATCCAACCCCACCCACACCAAGGAACCTCCAAAATAAAGAGGAACGACAAACTGCCAGAATACAGAAAGGCCACACCAAACAGAGCAATATAAATAAGATGAAAAGGAGGAGAAATACCCAGCAGGTAAAGGAACAGGATAAATGCCCACCAAACCAAACAAAAGAGGAAGAGATAGGGAATCTATCTGATAAAGAATTCCAAATAATGATAGTGAAAATGATCCAAAATCTTGAAAACAAATTGCAGTTTTAGTAAATAGCCTTGAGACTAGGATTGAGAAGATGCAAGAAAAGTTTAACAAGGACCTAAAGAAATAAAAAAGAGTCAATACATAATGAATACTGCAATAATGAGATCAAAAACTCTCTGGAGGGAACCAAGAATAGAATAACTGAGGCAGAAGATAGGATAAATGAGGTTGAAGATCAGTTCAGTTCAGGTCAGTCACTCGGTCATGTCCTACTCTTTGCGACCCCATGAATCACAGCACACCAGGCCTCCCTGTCCATTGCTAACTCCCAGAGTTCACTCAAACTCGTGTTCATCGAGTCGGTGATGCCATCCAGCCATCTCATCTTCTGTCATCCCCTTCTCCTCCTGCCCCCAATCCCTCCCAGCATCAAGGACTTTTCCAATGTGTCAGTCCTTCGCATGAGGTGGCCAGATTATTGGAGTTTCAGCTTCAGCATCAGTCGTTCCAATGAACACCCAGGACTGGTCTCCTTTAAGATGGACTGCTTAGATCTTCTTGAAGTTGAAGGGACTCGCAAGAGTATTCTCCAACACCAAAGTCCATAAGCATCAATTCTTCAGCACTCAGCTTTCTTCACAGTCCAACTTTCATATCCATATATGACCACAGGAAAAACCATAGCCTTGAATAGACGGGCATTTGTTCTCAAAGTAATGTCTCTGCTTTCGAATATGCTGTATAGGTTGGTCATAATTTTCCTTCCAAAGAGTAAGTGTCTTTTAATTTCATGGCTGCAATCACCACCTGCAGTGATTTTGGAGTCAAAAGAATAAAGTCTGACACTGTTTCCACTGTTTCCCCATCTATTTCCCATGAAGTGATGGGACCAGATGCCATGATCTTCATTTTCTGAAAGTTGAAATTTAAGCCTACTTTTTCACTCTCCTCTTTAACTTTCATCAAGAGGCTTTTTAGTTCCTCTTCACTTTCTACCATAAGGGTGATGTCATCTGCATAACTGAGGTTATTGATATTTCTCCCAGCAATCACGATTCCAGATTGTGCTTCTTCAACCCCAGCATTTCTCATGATGTACTCTGCATATAAGTTAAATAAGCAGGGTGACAATATACAGCCTTGACCTACTCCTTTTCCTATTTGGAACCAGTTTGTTGTTCCACATCGAATTCTAACTGTTGCTTCCTGACCTGCCCATAGGCTTCTCAAGAGGCAGTTGAGGTGGTCTGGTATTCCCATATCTTGGACAATTTTGAGCATTATTTTACTAGCATGTGAGATGAGTGCAATTGTGCCGTAGTTTGAGCATTCTTTGGCATTGCCTTTCTTTGCGATTGAATGAAAACTGACCTTTCCAGTCCTGTGGCCACTGCTGACTTTTCCAAATTTGCTGGCATATTGAGTGCAGCACTTTCACAGCATCATCTTTCAGGATTTGAAATAGCTCAACTGGAATTCCATCACCTCCACTAGCTTTGTTCATAGTGATGTTTTCTAAGGCCCACTTGATTTCACATTCCAGGATGTCTGGCTCTAGATGAGTGATCACACCATTGTGATTATCCAGGTCGTGAAGATCTTTTTTGTACAGTTCTTCTGTGTATTCTTGCCACCTCTTCTTAATATCTTCTGCTTCTCTTCTATTCACAGCTATTTGTAAGGCTGTAAGAGGTAGAAGATAGAATGGTAGAAATAAATATAGAGGAAACAAGAAAAAAGAATGAAAAGAAATGATGACAACCTCAGAGACCTCTGGGACAATGTTAAATGCCCCAACATTTGAATCATAGAGTCCCAGAAGAATAAGATGAAAAACAAAACCATGTGAAAATACTTGAGGCAATAATAGTTGAAAACTTCCCTAAAATGGGGAAGGGAATACTCACCGAATCCAATAAACCGAAAGAATCCCTAACAGTGTAAATCCAAGCTGAAACACCCCAAGACACATATTAATCAAATTAACAAAGATCAAACACGAAGAGCAAATATTATAAGCAGCAAGGGAACAACAACAAATAACACACAAGGAGATTCCCATAAGGATAACAGCTGATCTTTCAATAGAAACTCTTCAAGCCAGAAGGGAATGGCAAGACATACTTAAAGCGAAGAAAGAAAATAAGCTACATCTCAGATTACTGTACCCATCAAGGATCTCATCCAGCTATGAAGGAGAAATCAAAAGCTTTACACACAAGCAAAAGCTGAGAGAATTCAGCACCACCAAACCAGCTGGCCAACAAACGGTAAAGGATCTTCTCTAGACAGGAAACACAGAAAGGATGTATAAACTCAAACACAAAACAATAAAGTAAATGGCAATGTGATCATACTTATCAATAATTACCTTAAATGTAAATGGGTTGAATGCCCCAACCAAAAGACAAAGACTGGCTGAATGGATACAAAAACATGGCCACTATATATGTTGTCTACAAAAGACCCATCAAGAAACAAGGGACACATACAGACTGAAAGTGATGAGCTGAAAAAAGATATTTCGTGCCAATAGAGACCAAAATAAAGCAGGAGTAGCAGTACTCATATCAGATAAAATTTACTTTAAAACAAAGGCTATGAAAAGTGACAAAGAAGGACCATATAATGATCAAAGGATCAATCCAAGAAGAAGATATCACAATTATAAATATATATCCACTCTACTTAGGAGCACTGCAATATGTAAGACAAATGCTAACATTTATGAAAGAGGAAATTAACAATAACATAATACTAGTGGGAAACTTTAATATCCCACTCACACATATGGATAGATCAACTAAACAGAAAATTAACAAGGAAACACAAACTTTAAATGATACAATAAACCAGTTAAACCTAATTGATATAGGAAATTTCACCCCAAAACAATGAATTTCACCTTTTTCTCAAGTGCACATAGAACCTTCTCCATGATAGACTACATCATGGGCCATAAATCTAGTCTTGGTAAATTAAAAAAAAACATCATTCAAAGCATCTTTTTTGACCACAATGCAGTAAGATTAGATGTCAATTACAGGAGAAAAACTATTAAAAATTCCAGCATATGGAGGCTGAAAAACACGCTGCTGAATAACCAACAAATCACAGAAGAAATCAAAACAGAACTCAAAATATGCAAAGAAATGAATGAAAATGAAAACAAACAAACAACAACAACAATAACAAAAAACCCGAAAACCTATGGGACACTATAAATGCAGTGCTAAGGGGAAAGTTCATAGCAATACAGGCTTACCTCAAGAAATAAGAAAAAAACTCAAATAAATAACCTAAATCTGAACCTAAAGCAACTAGAAAAGGAAGAACCTGAGGGTTAGTAGAAGAAAAGAAATCTTAAAAATTAGGGCAGAAATAAATGCAAAAGAAACAAAAAAGACCATAGCAAAAATCAACAAAGCCAAAAGCTGGTTCTTTGAGAAGATAAATAAAATTGACAAACCATTAGGCAGATTCATCAAGAAACAAAGGGAGAAGAATCAAATCAACAAAATTAGAAACAAAAATGGAGAGATCATAACAGACAACACAGAAATACAAAGGATCATAAGAGAGGTTTATCAGCAACTATATGCCAATAAAATGGTCAACTTGGAAGAAGTTGACAAATTATTAGAAAAGTAAAACTTTCCAAACTGAGCCAGGAATAAATAGAAAATCTTAACAGACCTATCACAAGCATGGAAATTGAAACTATAATCAGAAATCTTCCAGCAAACAAAAGCCCGGGACCAGGCTGCCTCATAGCTGAATTCTACCAAAAATTTAGAGAAGATCTAGCACCTATCCAACTCAAACTCTTCCAGAAAACTGAAGAGGAATGTAAATTTCCAAACTCATTCTATGAGGCCACCATCACCCTAATACCAAAACCTGACAATGATGCCACAAGAAAAGAAAACTACAGCCAATATCACTGATGAACATAGATGCAAAAATCTTAACAAATTTCTAGCAAACAGAATCCAACAACATACTGAAAAGATCATACATCATGAGCAAGTGGGCTTTATCACAGGGAAGCAAGGATTCTTCAATATCCACAAATCACTCAATGTAATACACCACATTAACAAATTGAAAAATAAAAACCATATGATTATCTCAATAGATGCAGAAAAAGCCTTTGACAAAATTCAACAGGTATTTATGGGTGGCAGCCGGGAGGAGCAACCCCACACCCGAGGCAGGGGCCTTGGCCGGGAGGAGCAACCCCACGTCCAAGGAGCACAGGAGGGCCTAGAGGAGCTATCCCATGTTGAATGTCAGGAAGGGCAGTGGTGAGGAGATACCCTTCGTCTAAGGTAAGGAGCAGCGGCTGCACTTTGCTGGAGCAGCCATGAAGGGATACCCCATGTCCAAGGTAAGAGAAACCCAAGTAAGATGGTAGGTGTTGCAAGAGGGCATCAGAGAGCAGACAGACTGAAACCATACTCACAGAAAACTAATCAATCTAATCACACTAGGATCACAGCCTTGTCTAACTCAATGAAACTAAACCATGCCTGTAGGGCAACCCAAGATGGGTGGGTCATGGTGGAGAGGTCTGACAGAATGTGGTCCACTGGAGAAGGAAATGGCAACCCATTCCAGTGTTCTTGCCTGGAGAATCTCAGGGACATGGCAGCCTGGTGGGCTACCATCTACGGGGTTGCACAGAGTTGGACACAACTGAAGTGACTCAGCAGCAGCCACAGCAGGATATAAAATCAACACCCAGAAATCCCTTGCATTCCTATACACTAACAATGATAAAACAGAAAGAGAAATTAAGAAGACAATTCCATTCACCATTGCAACAAAAAGAATAAAATACTTAGGAATATATCTACCTAAAGTAAAAAAAAAAAAAAAAAAAAAAAAAAGACCTATACATAGAAAACTATAAAATACTGGTGAAAGAAATCAAAGAGGACACAAACAGATGGAGAAATAGACTGTGTTCATGGATCAAAAGAATCAATATAGTGAAAATGAGTATACTACCCAAGGTAATCTATAAATTCAATGCAAACTATATCAAGCTGCCAACAGTATTATTCAGAGAACTAGAAAAATAATTTTACAATTTGTATGCAAATACAAAAACCTTGAATAGCCAAAGCAATCTTGAGAAAGAAGAATGGAACAGGAGGAATCAACGTACCTGACTTCAGTCTTTACTACAAAGCCACAGTCATCAAGAGAGTATGGTACTGGCACAAAGACAGAAATATAGATCAATGAAACAAAATAGAAAGCCCAGAGATAAGTCCACACTCCTATGGACATGTTATCTTTGACAAAGGAGACAAGAATATACAATGGAGAAAAGACAATCTCTTTAACAAGTGCTGCTGGGAAAACTGGTCAATCACTTGTAAAAGAATGAAACTAGATCACTTTCTAACACCACACACAAAAATAAACTCAAAATGGATTAAAGATCTAAATGTAAGACCAGAAACTGTAAAACTCCTAGAGGAAAACACAGGCAAAACACTCTCTGACATAAACCACAGCAGAAAACTCTATGACCAACCTCCCAGAATATTGGAAATAAAAGCAAAAATTAACAAATGGGACCTAATTAAAATTAAAATCTTCTGCACAACAAAGGAAACTATAGGCAAGGTTAAAAAAAAAAAAAAAAAAAACAGCCTTCAGAATGGGACAAAATGATAGCAAACGAAGCAACTGACAAATAATTAGTCTCAAAAATATACAAGCAACTCCTGCAGCTCAATTCCTGAAAAATAAACTACCCAATCAAAAAGCGGGCCAAAGAACTAAACAGACATTTCTCCAAAGAAGACATACAGATGGCTAACAAACACATGAAAAGATGCTCAATGTCACTCATTATCAGAGAAATGCAAATCAAAACCACAATGAGGTACCATTTCACACCAGCTAGAATGGCTGTGATCCAAAAGTCAACAAGTAATAAATGATGGAGAGGGTGTGGAGAAAAGGAAACCCTCTTACACTGTTGGTGGGAGTGCCATCTAGTACAGCTACTGTAGAGAACAATGGGGAGATTCCTTAAAAAACTGGAAATAGAACTGGCATATGACTCAGCAATCTCACTGCTGGGCATACACACTGAGGAAATCAGAATTGAGAGAGACATGTGTACCCAATGTTCATCACAGCACTGTTTATACTAGCCAGGACAAGGAAGCAACCTAGATGTCCATCAGCAGACAAATGGATAAGAAAGCTGTGGTACATATACACAATGGAATATTACTCAGCCATTAAAAAGAATACATTTGAATCAATTCTAATGAGGTGTATGAAACTGAAGCCTATTATACAGAGTGAAGTAAGCCAGAAAGAAAAATACCAATACAGTATGCTGCTGCTGCTGCTGCTGCTGCTGCTGCTAAGTCACTTCAGTTGTGTCCGACTCTGTGAGACCCCATAGACAGCAGCCTACCAGGCTACCATGTCCCTGGGATTCTCCAGGCAAGAACACTGGAGTGGGTTATCATTTCCTTCTCCAATGCACGAAAGTGAAAAGTGAAAGGGAAGTCTCTCAGTCGTGTCTAAATCTTTGCAATCCCATGGACTGCAGCCTACCAGGCTCCTCTGCCCATAGGATTGTCCAGGCAAGAGTACTGGAGTGGGTTGCCATGGCCTTCTCCCTGCAGTATACTAGCACATATACATGGAATTTAGAAAGATGGTAATGATAACCATTTATGCGAGACAGCAGAAGAGACACAGTTGTATAGAACAATCTTTTGGACTCTATGGGAGAGGGCAAAGGCGGGATGATGTGGGAGAATGACATTGAAATGTTAATTATCATATGTGAAATGAATCGTCAGTCCAGGTTCGATGCATGATACAGGATGCTCGGGGCTGGTGCACTGGGATGACCTAGAGGGATGAGATGGGGAGGGATGTGGGAGGGGGAATTCACGATGGGGAACACATGCACACCCATGGCAGATTCCTGTCAATATATGGCAAAACCAATAAAATATTGCAAAGTAAAATAAATAAATAAAATAAATAAAACTGAAAATAAAAAAAGACCAGGTGGAGAAATTTTATGGTCTACAATTACTAAAATCATAGTCTGTTCTCTTATTACTCTGGAATTATGTTAGTGATCAACATAAAAAGATATTTGAATAACCCACATATTTTAAAGTGCAGTATGACATTTACCAACAAAGATCTTTGACTTAGCCATTGCAAGCCTCAATTAAGTTAAAAGATTGAAAAACCACAGAGGGTGATTGCAGAGAAGAAAGCATTCAAATGATAATATCAAAATGAGAAATTAATACATTAAAAATCCCATGTATTTGGAATTAAATGTCTAGTTTTAAATGAAGGGTATATCTGAAAGGCCACAATCAGACAAATTATAAAATATTTGTAATAGAAAAAAAATGAAAAGAGAATTTACCAGAATCTGTTGTATGCAGCTGAAGCTACTCAATACAAATAAACACAATGTGGATTCCTTAATAAGGTATGAAAACAAACAATGAAAACTAGCTTAAAATTCTGTGAGTTTTTAAAAATATCTGTACTGTTAATAATACTTTATCAATTAATAAAACTGTATCACAGCTGTCTCTTATACACATCTAGATGTGTATAAGAGACAGGTTGTACAGTCTGGCTTGGGAGCCACTTCCTCACTCTGCACAGCCATGTCGGTGGGATCCCTGGGGCCATTTTCTTTTTTGCTGTTGTTTT
>SJYR01002778.1:99719-112102 GCA_006410655.1 Kobus ellipsiprymnus
TTTTTTCCTCTTATAATCATTCAGATATAATGAATTTTTGTAGAATTGTGGTACTTCATCTGGGGACAAAAAGTATTTATTAAAGAATATTGAATTTCAGAAATGCAAACTAAGACCACTATGAGAATAACATGATACTTGTAAAAATGACTATTTTAAACAAAACAATAAATAGCAAGCATATTAACAAGGAAGTGGATAAAAGGGAATCTTTGTAGGCCTTTTCCAGTTCAGTTCAGTTGCTCAGTCATGTCCGAATCTTTCTGCTGATCCAATGAACTGCAGCACGTCAGGCTTCCCTGTCCATCACTGACTCCCAGAGTTTACCCAATCCCATGTCCATTGAGTCGGTAACACCATACGACCATCTCATTCTCAGTCTCCTTCTCCTCCTGCCCTCAATCTTTCCCATGATCAAGGTCTTTTCCAATGAGTCAGTGGTTCACATCAGGTGGCCAAAGTATTGGAGTTTCACCTTCAACATCATTCCTTCCAGTGAATACCCAGGACTGATCTCCTTTAGGATAGAATGGTTGGATCTCCTTGCTGTCCAAGGGATTCTCAAGAGTCTTCTCCAACACCACAGTTCAAAAGCATCAATTCTTCAGCTCTCACCTTTCTTTATAGTCCAACTCTCACATCCATACATGACTACTGGGAAAAACATAGCCTTGACTAGACGGACCTTTATTGATAAAGTAATGTCTCTGCTTTTTAGTATGCTCTCTGGGTTGGTCATAACTTTCTTTCCAAGGAGTAGGTATCTCTTAATTTCATGACTGCAATCACCATCTGCAGTGATTTTGGAGCCCCCCAAAATAAAATCAGCCACTGTTTTCACTGTTTCCTCATCTATTTGCCATGAAGTGATGGGACAAAATGGCATGACCTTAGTTTTCTGAATGTTGAGCTTTAAGCCAACTTTTTCACTCTCCTCTTTCACTTTCATCAAGAGGCTCTTTAGTTCTTCTCACTTTCTGCCATAAGGGTGGTGTCATCTGCATATCTGAGGTTATTGATATTTCTCCTGGCAGTCTTGATTCCAGCTTGTGCTTCTTCAAGCCCAGTGTTTCTCATGATGTGCTCTGCATGTAAGTTAAATAACCAGGGTGACAGTATATACACTTGACGTACTCCATTGCTGGTTTGAAACCAGTCTGTTGTTCCATGTCCATTTCTAACTGTTGATTCCTGACTTGCATACAGGTTTTTCAAGAGGCAAGTCAGGTAATCTGGTATTCACATCTCTTTCAGAATTGTCCACAGTTTGTTGTGATCCACACAGTCAAAAGCTTTGGCATAGTCAATAAAGCAGAAATAGAAGTTTTCAGAGAACTCTTGCTTTTTCGATGATCCAGCAGATGTTGGCAATTTGATCTCCAGTTCCTCTGCCTTTTCTAAAACCAGCTTGAAAAGACACAGATGTGTAGAGCAGACTTCTGGCCTCTGAGGGAGAGGGAGAGGTTGGGAAGATTTGGGAGAATGGCTTTGAAATATGTATACTATCATGTAAGAAACGAATCGCCAGTTAATATCTGATGCAGGATACAGGATGCTTGGGGCCAGTGCATGGGGATGACCCAGAGAGATGTTATGGGGAGGGAGGTGGGAGGAGGGTTCATGTTTGGGAACTCATGTACACCCGTGGTGGATTCATGTCAATGCATGACAGAACCAAAATAGTATTTTAAAGTAAAATAAATTAAAAATTAAAAAAACATTAAAAAAGGGGAAAAAAATAAAAAAAAATAAAACAAGCTTGAACATCTGGAAGCTCACGGTTCACGTATTGCTAAAGCCTGGTTTGGAAAATTTTGAGCATTACTTTACTAGCATGTGAGATGATTGCAATTGCGGTAGTTTGAGCATTCTTTGGCATTGCCTTTGTTAGGGACTGGAATGAAAACTGACCTTTCCAATCCTGTGGCCACTGCTGAGTTTTCCAAACTTGCTTACTTATTGAGTGTAGCAACTTCACAGGGTCATCTTTTAGGATTTGAAATAGCTCAACTTGAATTCATCACCTCCCACTAGCTTTATTCTTACTGATGCTTCTTCCTAAGGCCCACTTGACTTCACATTCTAGGATGTCTGGCTCTAGGTGAGTGATCACACTGTCGTGATTATTTTGATCGTGAAGATCTTTTTTGTACATTTCTTCTGTGTATTCTTACCATCTCATCTTAATATATTCTGCTTCTGTTAGGTCCCTACCATTTCTGTTCTTTATTGAGCCCATCTTTGCATGAAATGTTCTCTTAGTTTCTCTAATTTTCTTGAAGAGATCTCTAGTCTTTTCCATTCTTTTGTTCTCCTCTTTTTCTTTGTACTGATCATGAGGAAGACTTTCTTATCTCTCCTTGCTATTCTCTGGAACTCTGCATTCAAATGGGTATATCTTTCCTTTGCTCCTTTGTGTGTCGCTTCTCTTCTTTTTACAGCTATTTGTAAAGCCTCCTCAGAGAGCCATTTTCCTTTTTTGCATTTCTTTTTCCTGAGGATGGTCTTGATCCCTGTCTCCTGTACAATATCATGAATCTCCATCCATAGATCAGGCAGTCTGTTTATCACATCTAGTCCCTTAAGTCTATTTTTACCTTCCACTGTATAATGTAATGGATTTGATTTAGCCATACCTGAATGGTCTAGTGGTTTTCCCCACTTTCTTCAATTTAAGTCTAAATTTGGCAATAAGGAGTTCATGATCTGAGCCACAGTCAGCTCTCGGTCTTGTTTTTGCTGATTGCATAGAGCTTCTCCATATTTGTCTGCAAAGAATATAATCAATCTGATTTTGTTGTTGACCATCTGGTGATGTCTGGTGATGTGTGGTGTCTTCTCTTGTGTTGTTGGAAGATAGTATTTCCTATGACCAGTGTGTTCTCTTGGCAAAATGCTATTTGGCCTGCTTCATTCTGTACTCCAAGGCCAAATTTGCCTGTTACTCCAGGTGTTTCTTGACTTCATACTTTTCATTCCAGTCCCCTATAATGAAAAGGATATCTTTCTTTGGGTGTTAGTTCTAGAAGGTCTTGTAGGTCTTCATAGAACCATTCAACCTCAGCTTCTTCACTGTTATTGGTTGGGGCATAGACTTAGAATACTGTGATATTGAATGGTTTGCCTTGTAAATGACCAGAGATCATTGTCATTTCAGAGATTGCATCCAATACTGCATTGTGGTGGCTCAGAGTTTAAAGCGTTTGCCTGCAATGCGGGAAACCTGAGTTCAGTCCTTGGGTTGGGAAGATGCCCTGGAGAAGGAAATGGTAACCCACTCCATTATTCTTGCCTGGAGAATCCCATGGATGGAGGAGCCTGATGGGCTACAGTCCACTGGGTTGCAAAGAGTCGGACATGACTGAGCTACTTCACTTTCACTGCATTGTGGACTCTTTTGTTAACTATGATGGCTACTCCATTTCTTTTAAGGGATTCCTGCCCACAGTAATAGATATAATGGTCATCTGAGTTAAATTTACCCATTACAGTCCATCTTAGTTCGTTGATTCCTAGAATGTTGATCTTCACTCTTACCATCTCCTGTTTGACCTTTTCCAATTTGCCTTGATTCATGGACCTTACATTCCAGGTTCCTATGCAGTATTGTTCTTTATAGCATCGGATCTTGCTTCTATCACCAGTCACATCCACAGCTGAGTCTGGTTTTCGCTTTTGCTCCATCCCTTCATTCTTTTTGGAGTTATTTCTCCATGCATCTCCAGTAGCATATTGTGCAGCTACCGACCTGGGGAGTTCATCCTTCAGTGTCCTATCTTTTTACCTTTTCATACTCTTCATGGGTTTCTCAAGGCAAGAATACTGAATTGATTTGCCATTCCCTTCTCTAGTGGGCCACATTCTGTCAGACCTCTCCCCAGTGACCCGGCCAACTTGGGTGGCCCCACATAGTATGGCTTAGTTTCATTGAGTTAGACAAGGCTGTGATCCATATGATCAGATTGGCTAGTTGACTGTGATTGTGGTTTCAGTCTGTCCGCCCTCTGATGCCCTCTCTCAGCGACTACCATCTTACTTGGTTTTCTCTTACCTTGGATGTGGGATATCTCTTTATGGTTGCTCCAGCAAACCAGAGCCACTGCTCCTGACCTTGGATGTGGGGTACCTCCTTTCAGCTGCTCCTGTGCCACACAGCTGCCACTACTGGGCCTTGTTAGTGGAAATATAAATTTACAGAAAATTTATATTTTCTGTAAAATTGTATGGAAATTTCTCAAAAAATTCAAGACAAAGCTACCATAAAATTTAGCAAATTTCCTGCTGTTTATTTATCCAGAGGAAACATGAAAACTGATTATAAATGATATATGCACCTCTATATTTCAGTTCAGTTCAGTCGCTCAGCCATATCTGACTCTTTGTGACCCCATGAATCACAGCCCACCAGGCCTCCCTGTCCATCACCATCTCCCAGATTTCATTCATACTCATGTCCATAGAGTCAGTGATGCCATCCAACCATCTCATCCTCTGTCATCCCCTTTTCCTCCTGCCCCCAACACCTCCCAGCATCAGAGTCTTTTCCAATGAGTCAACTCTTTGCATGAGGTAGCCAAAGTACTGGAGTTTCAGCTTTAGCATCATTCCTTCCAAAGAACACCCAGGGCTGATCTCCTTTAGAATGGACTGGTTAGATCTCCTTGCAGTCCAAGGGACTCTCAAGAGTCTTATCCAACATCACAGTTCAAAAGCATCAATTCTTCAGCCCTCAGCTTCCTTCGCAGTCCACCTCTATGTTTACTGCAGCATTATTTACAAAAGCCAAGATATAAGAATCAATGTACAATGAAATATTATTCAGCCAGAAAAAGCATCTACTTATGTTTCATTGACTACTCTAAAGCATTTGACTATGTGGATCACAACTTTGGAAAATTCTTAAAGAGAAAGTACCGGGGTCCAGCTTCAGCCCAATCCAGGGATACCCTCAGGATGGACGGCATTGGCGAAAAGAGAGAGAGAGAGAGAGAGAGAGAGAGAGAGAGACACAGGGAGGCCAAGCTTAGGTGGAGAGAGGCCTGTCACTTTATTTTCAGAGGGAGCTTTTATACCCTGAGTTGTACAGTGAAAAATGCAGTCATGCAGAGTCAGCTCAACATCCCATCAGTATTAACTTTATCCATACCAGGCTTCTTCCTGCATACCATTTCATAAACAAGGGTCTTATTTTTTGTACATTATCTTCTGGCCCGGAGGCCTGTTGACATTTTATGACCCCTTTTTGATAAAAGTTGATCAGCTAGAACACTTACTTTCCCTTGAAATGTTTTCTTTCTTAAATTCCTTAGCCTGTGTCACCCTTAAAGCACAGAGTTACATTTTTAAGGAGCAAAGGTTCAGTGGGTTACAGCAAAGAAAGAACTTATTAACGCAAAGTCTAATGTTACTAATGCCAAGGCTACTACTTGCTTTTTCTACATTCTAACTATATGCACTCCCAAGCACATAATGGATAAGGGGTATGGGAACTTGAGAGCAAGCATTGGCTCAATAATGTTGCAAGAGTCTGGATAAACCTGCCAAGTAAGCTAGAATGCTAACAGGGTGTTTGAATTGAAATACTCCTTTCATGCCCAGAAGATTTATCAACTAGAGCCATAAGTTGATTTTTTCCAGAGAAAGGTGGTAAGGGATACCCCCCTGTTAATGTCAGAAGAGTTGGTGAAACGCATAAAATAGTAAGACAGACAGATTCTGGTTTTGGGGTAGATGCTCGAGCAGGTCCGGGGGGTCTCTAGAGTCCTGAAGCCTTGCTTGTCAGGGCTCCTTCGCATGACCTTGTCATGGGTGGGATCTCCCGTGCTGGCTCCCGGCAAGAAAGGAATACCAGAACACCTTACCTGCCTCTTGAGAAATCTGTATGCAGGCCAAGAAACAACAGTTAGAACTGAGCATGGAACAACTGACTGATTCCAAACTGGGAAAGGAGTATGTCAAGGCTGTGTATTGTCACCTTGTTTAATTAACTTATATGCAGAGTACAGCATGCAAAATGGTGAGCTGGTTGAAATACAAGCTGGAATAAAGATTGCTGGGAGAAATATCAATAATCTCAGATATGCAGATGACACCACCCTTATTGCAGAAAGCAAAGAGGAACTAAAGAACCTCTTTATGTAGGTGAAAGAGGAGATTGAAAAAGCTGGCTTAGAACTCAACATACAAAAAATGAAGAACATGCCATTGGGTCCCATCACTTCATAGTAAATAGATGAGGAAGCAATGAAAGCAGTGACAGACTTCATTTTCTTGGGCTCCAAAATCACTGCAGATGGTGACTGCAGCCATGAAATTAAAAGATGCTTGCTCCTTTGAAGAAAACCTATGAGAAACCTAGACAGCATATTAAAAATCAGAGACATTACTTTCCCAACAGAGGTTCATATAGTCAAAGCTATGATGTTTCCAGTAGTCATTTATGGATGTGAGAGTTGGACTATAAACAAAGCTGTGCACTGAAGAACTGATGGTTTTGAACTGTGGTGCTGAAAATTCTCTTGAGAGTCCCTTGGACTTCAAGGAGATCAAACAAGTCAATCCTAAAGGAAATCAGAGTGGGGTGCCATTGCCTTCTCCGAGACCACGTATATTCCCAGCAAAATAAGTGATACACAGAAATTTAACGCGAAACAATGGGAGGAGTGCTTTTGTCTGGAGAACAAGTGCAAAAACATGAACCCAAAGAGAGAAATAAAAAAAATATAGACAAAATTAAAACTAGGAAAGGCTTTACATTTCATGGTAACTAGAGCTTTTTCTGTGCATTTTAATAAAGTATTTAAAAGTTTTAAGAGTGCAGAGATTGCATTAAAAGTCGATAGTGGGAGACAAGTTTAGAACATGTAACAATAATGCCAGTAAAAGCTGAAGAAAATCGGCATTATATTCACAATGCTCAAGTTAGACCAAAAGAATGTCCTTGAACAGAGTGCATTTTGGAATCTATATGGGTTTTTATCTCTGATTGGACTGAAGGGGAAAAGGAACAATATAAAAAAAAAAAAAAAACACTCATTTCTTTTAGATAGTAATATTAAGAAATGGTACCTCACTTAGAGAATGCTTAAGTCAGTTATGCTTAAGCCTTCATGGATGCAAGCCCAAGTGTCTTTGTTTTACTTATAGCTCTAGCTTTCTCCTGTGTCCCAGAGCAATGACTGATAACCACAGCCTCCTTCTCAAATGTCCCAGTTTAGCTGATAAATTACATGGTCCACACAACTGTAAGTTATATCTTCTCATCTCTACTTTTATTCTTATTTTATATGATATTAAAATCAAAGGGTAACCATCCTCTAGTGGGAAAAGTTGGGGGAAAGTTATATGTGAAAAGAAAATTTAAAGATTTAATCCATCCAACATTCAATAAATTTTATCACCAGAACAAACTTAACTAAAACTTAAAAAATCAAATTCAGCATCTTATGTGCTTTTGACCAGAACACAAGCAAGGGTGCTATGCCTGCACATTGGCTAAAACTTCTTTTTAACAAGGTAGGAGATGGACGCTGAGATCTTGCTGCAAAATATTTTATTCTTTTCAGTAGGCAACATTTTCACTATTTCTTATATCATCCTCTGTAATACAATGCCATGGCAATTTAAATTTTAAATGATAAAGTAATATACAGTCATATATATGTGTGTGTGTGTATATATATATATTACTCTGAAATTAAAACTTTTTAGAAACTATGTAAAGACATTTGATTACTACCTGTGAGTGAAAGTCACTTAGTTTTGTCCAGCTATACAGTCCATGGAATTCTCCAGGCCAGAATACAGGAGTGGGTGGACTTTTCCTTCTCCAGGGGATCTTTCCAATCGAGGGATCAAACCTAGGTCTCCCGCACTGCAGACATTTTTTTTTACCAGCTGAGACACAAGGGAAGCCCAAGAATACTGGTGTGGGTAGCCTATCCCTTCCCCAGTGGATCTTACTGACCCAGGAATCAAACTGGAGTCTCCTGCATTGCAGGTAGATTCTTTACCAACTGAGTTATCAGGGAATCCCTGATTACTACCTACTGAGACATTAATCTTATAACTGGCATTCTCATCTCATAGATTTACTTTAAAACTGCCTCCCTAGTAGAGCTTGACCCACTATTCAGAAAATACATATTTATATTCATGACATATGTCACTCATGAGTTTTATTTTGATTTTTTTAGTTATAATTAAAACTTTTAATTCCTATCTTTGTTAAATATAACAAAGTAAAACAAATGAGTAAGGAAGTAAAATTGTCAAATGTTAATCATAGGTACATAAAATGCTTGCTTCTGCTGCTGTGTCGCTTCAGTAGTGTCCGACTCTGTGCAACCCCACAGATGGCAGCCCACCAGGCTCTCCTCATCCCTGGGATTCTCCAGGCAAAAAGACTGGAGTGGGTTGCCATTTCCTTCTCCAATGCATGAAAGTGAAAAGGGAAAATGAAGTCGCTCAGTCATGTCCGACTCTTAGCAACCCCATAGACTGCAGCCTACCAGGCTCCTCCTTTCATGGGATTTTCCAGGCAAGAATACTGGAGTGTGTCGCCATTGCCTTCTCCAGCATAAAATGCTTAGAAATATCATTTAGCATACCTGCATAATTATACAATTTTTATCATTAATATGCCCAAAATTGACTGGCCATTATTATTAAAACTTCACCAAAAGAAAACAACTTTATTTCTTTTGTAGAAAACAGCTTGAAACTCTAGGTTTAAAAAAAAAAAAAAAAATCAGCTATCTAAAGGCACTGAATAATGGCCATACGGTGAAGGAAGAAATTTGAAACTTGGAAAAAAGGGATTTCACTGGATAAGTGTGTGTGTGTGTGTGTGTTAATGGCTGTTTTACCTTGGGACAAGTCCCAGTGTGTGTCATGTGAGTGGCTAAATCTTACATAGAAAATGTATAGTTGTCTTTCTTAAATATTAGAGACAAAGTTGAGGCAATCATAGATGTATGGTCTGAATGTTCGTGTTGAAATCTTAATGTTCAATACAGTAGTGTAAGAGGTGGACCACTTGAGAAGTAAGTAGGTCTTAAGATGGATCCCTCATGAATGAGATTAACCCTCTTACAAGGAGATAATGTGGAAAAGGCAATGGCAGCCCACTCTAGTACTTTTGCCTGGAGAACCCCATGGGCAGAGGAGCCTGGTGGGCTACAGTCCTTAGGGTCACAAAGAGTTGGGCATGACTGAGTGAAACTAAACAACCAAAGAGATAATGAAACACTCTCTAGGCTGTTTTACCATATGAGAATACAGGTAGAAGTTCTTTGAAGTGGGTCCTCATTAAGCACGGAATCTGCTGGCCTCACAGTCTTTGCTTCCCATCCTTCAGAACTGAGGGAACTAGGTTTTTGTTACTTATAAACTACCTATTCTAGTGTATTTTTTAAAGCAACCTGAATAGATTAGTCTTTATGTGAACCATGGTCTTAATCAACCTCCCTAGAAGAAGAGCAGCCAGTTTGAACCAAAGGGAAAGGATACAGGAAAGAATGAAAGATGGCTGTAGAATTCTTACGTTCTATAGGATGTGACCATAGAGCTATTTGGTTGAGAATGTGTGATATTCTTCAAAATTAAGGAAAGAAGGACCCAAAAAGTAATTCAGAGATCATTAGGACTGCCACCTCAGTTTAAAAAAAGAGGCCTTTGCCTGGGTTTCAACAAATCTAATTACCACCACCGAAAGCCATGAGAGTCTAACTCTTCACCCAGCAGAGCTATGGGGGCATGACCACTTTCACCTAGGTTTTGAAGGATGGAGCATTCTGGAGGTATGGCAGAAGATTTTAACAATAAGGGCCAGGCTACCTATAGGAAAATGCTCTGTGGAGAAATGGAGGTAGAGCTTCCTTGAGACCTTAAACGGGTAAAGCCACCAGCATACAATTCAGACCAAAACAGCATTCAACTCATGAGAGTTGATGCATGAACTGTGCCCACTCAAAACTTGGTGGTGAGGATGTCCCAGTGTGACCAGAAGGCAAGACCCCTGCCCCTGTGAAAAGAGCAGGAAAAGTAAAGTTTTAAGGTTTAATGTTTTCCCTGTTGGGTTTTGGATTTGCTTGCAGTCTGTCACTTCTTGCTTTCCTATTTCTCCCACTTGGAATGGAAGTGTTTACCCCATGTCTATCCTACCATGGCATTTTAGAAACACATAGTATTTAATGTCATAGGTTCTTACTAAGGAACAATTTGCCTCAGAATTAATTGATATTTAGATGAGACTTTGGACTTTAGCTTTTCAGTTGATATAGGCATGATTAAGACTTCTGGGTTGTTGGAAGAAATGAATATATTTTTCACATGAGAGGACATGAATTTTAGTGGTCCAGGGATGAAATGTTGTGATCTGAATGTGTATGAAAAGTGAAACTGAAAGTCACTCAATTGTGGCTGACTTCTTGTAATCCCATGGACTATACAGTCGGTGGAATTCTCTAGGGCAGAATACTGGAGTGGGTAGCCTTTCCCTTCACCAGGGGATCATCCCAATTCAAGGATAGAACCCAGGTCCTCCACATTGCAGGTGGTGTCTTTACCAGCTGAGCCAAAAGGGAAGACCTAGAATACTGGAGTGGGTAGCCTATCTCTTTGCCAGTGGATCTTCCTGACACAGGAATTGAAACAGAGTCTCCTGCATTGCAGGTGAATTCTTTACCAACTTAGCTATCAGGGAAGTCCCTGAATGTGTATGTCTCCCCCAAAATTTTATTGACTGATATAATGTTATTAGGAGGTGGAGATTTTGGGAAGTACTTAGGTCATGAGAATGAAGCTCTCTTGGATTGACTGTACTAATGCTGTTATAAAAGAGACCCCACAGAGCTTCCTAGCTCCCTCCATCGTGTGAGGATACATTGAAAAGGCATGGTCCAGGAAGTGGGTCCTCAGAAAACACTGAATCTGTTGACTTCCTAAACTTAGACTATCCATCTTCCAGAACTATGAGAAATACACCTGGTTTTTATAAGCTACCCTATTTGAGGTATTGTGTTATAGTACCCAGACAGACTAGGAGAAGCAAGAAAGTGAGGATAAAATTCCAGAAAGGAGCAACCGAGAGTGGAACAGTTCAAAATCTAAGGGTAAATTCAGCCCAGGTACCTGGAAGTATCACATATGCTTATGGCAAATATAACTATATAACTATAGATTTCAGCTGCCACCACTTCACAGAGAGGCAGTTTGCAACTTGAGTTCTGCCAATAATGTCTGGATTTTGTTAAGGATATCTTGTAGAAACACAAGATTCTGTTATATTCTTCTAAAAATTGTGTATGTATGTTTCTACTTACATAATTGTATCAGTATAAATGGTGATTTCTTCTAATGCATGCACAAGGTAATTTTTTTTCCAATCTGTCTGAATTTTCTAGAATATCCGAGACACTATTTACTAATAATATGACTAGAAGTATTCTCCTAAAGTTCTAATTTTTGCAATCATATTTCAGTTTTGCTTTTTCAGTTCAATTCAGTTCAGTCACTCAGTCATGTTCGACTCTTTGCGACCCCATGAATCGCAGCACATCAAGCCTCTCTGTCCATCACCAACTCCCGGAGTTCCCTCAGACTCACGTCCATCGAGTCAGTGATGCCATCCAGCCATCTCATCCTCTGTCATCCCCTTCTCCTCCTGCCCCCAATCACTCCCAGCATCAGAGTCTTTTCCAATGAGTCAATTCTTCGCATGAGGTGGCCAAAGTACTGGAGTTTCAGCTTCAGTATCATTCCCTCCAAAAAAATCCCAGGGCTGATCTCCTTCAGAATGGACTGGTTGGATCTCCTTGCAGTCCAAGGGACTCTCAAGAGTCTTCTCCAACACCACAGTTCAAAGGCATCAATTCTTCAGCGCTCAGCTGTCTTCACAGTCCAACTCTCACATCCATACATGACCACCGGAAAAACCAGAGCCTTGACTAGATGGACCTTTGTTGGCAAGTAATGTCTCTGCTTTTCAATATGCTATCTAGGTTCCTTCAAAGGAGTAAGCATTTTTTAATTTCATGGCTGCAATCATCATCTTCAGTGATTTTGTAGCCCCCAAAAATAAAGTCTGACACTGTTTCACTTTTTCCCTATTTCCCATGAAGTGATGGAACCAGATGCCATGATCTACATTTTTTGAATATTGAGCTTTAAACCAACTTGTTCACACTCCACTTTCACTTTCATCAAGAGGCTTTTTAGTTCCTCTTCACTTTCTGCCATAAGGGTGGTGTCATCTGCATATTTGAGGTTATTGATATTTCTCCTGGCAGTCATGATTCCAGCTTGTGCTTCTTCCATCCCAGAGTTTCTCATGATGTACTCTGCATAGAAGTTAAATAAGCAGGGTGACAATATACAGCCTT
>SJYR01002778.1:112869-132219 GCA_006410655.1 Kobus ellipsiprymnus
TAATAATGTGAATATTTCATAATATTCAGGAAATTACATTTACTTTGATTGATTTTAATTGACTTTCTCAAGTCATAATTTACCTAAAGTAAACTTTTCACATTTTAAGTATAATGTATATTGGATTAGTTGCTCAGTTGTGTCCAACTCTTTATGACCTCCATACATGGAATTCTCCAGGCAAGAATACTGTAGTGGGTCACCATTTATGGAAAATAAATGGGGAAAAAAGTGAAAACAGTGACAGATTTTATTTTCTTAGGCTCCAAAATCACTGTAGAGAGTGACTGCAGACATAAAATTAAAAGATGCTTGTTCCTTGAAAGGAAATCTTTGACAAACTTAGACAAACATATTAAGACGCAGAAATAGTGCTTTGATGAAGATCTGTCTAGTCAAAAACTGATTTTTCCAGTAGTCATGTATGGATATGAGAGTTGAACCATAAAGAAGGCTGATAGCCAAAGAATGGATGCTTTTGAATTGGGTGCTGGAGAAGCAAGAAGATGAAATCAATCAATCCTAAAAGAAATCAGTCCTGAATGTTCATGGGAAGGACTGGTGTTGAAGCTGAAGCTTCAGTATTATGGCCACCTGATGTGAAGAGTTGACTCATCAGCAAAGACCTTGATGCTGGGAAAGACTGAGGGCAAGAAGAGAAGGGGACAGCAGAGAATGAGATGGTTGGATGACATCATCAACACAATGGACTTGAGGACAAACTCTGGGAGAGAGTGAATGGCAGGGAATCCTGGCCCGCTGTAGTCCATGAGATTGCAAAGTTGTGGATATGGCTTATCAGCTGAAAACAACAACAATATATTGGGTTGGCTAAAATTTCATTTGAGTTTTTGTACCAACTTACAGTAAAACACAAATGAACTTTCTGGCTAACTCAACAGTTCAAAGGCTTTGGAAAAAATTATGAACCAGAATAGCTGTCAATAAAGTTTAAAACTATTCTATTATCTCATAAGGTTTTTGGTTCTCTTTTGTAGTAAATTATTGACTCCAAATTCATGGCTTAGACATCACTGGTCTGATTTCTACCATATAAAATTATATCTACTTTCAGAAATTCATGTAAAAAGAATCCCATGGTAGTCATCTTGGCTTATTTTGCTCAGCATACTGCTTTTAATTTTAGACATAGTTTCATGTGTCAGTAGTTTATATATATTTTTGCTGATTAGAATTCCATCCTATAAATAAGCGGGGTATATATCCCTTTTACTATCAATGGGTATTTGCTGTTTTGACTTCTTTTCTTTTTATCGCTATTGCTGTTTAGTCGCTCAGTCGTGTCTGACTCTTTGTGACCCTATGGAATGCAGCACGCCGGGTTCCCTGTGCTTCACCAACTCCCAGAGTTTGCTCAAACTCATGTCCGTTGAGTCGATGATGCCATCAAACTATCTCGTCCTCTTTCATCCCCTTCTCATCCTACCTTAGATCTTTCCCAGCATCAGGTTCTTTTCTGTGGCAGCTCTCCATATCAGGTGGCCAAAGTATTGGAACTTCAGCTTTAGCATCAGTCTTACTATGAAAAAATAATATTGTTATAATTATAAAAAAGTATATTTTGGACAGAAGTTTTCATTTCCTTCAATAAGTACTTAGAAGGGTAACTTCTTAAGTAACATCTACCAAACTGTTTTCCCAAGTAGATATATCATTTTGTAATTTTCTGCCTTTTTCTTTTTTTTGCAATGATGAGTTCTAATGGATCCACATCTAGATAAACTATCGATACCATCAATATCTTTGATTTTAGCTATCTAGTGGGGTGGTACTCATTGCTTTTTAATTTCCCCTGTGATATTTTATCTTTAACATGTATTTATTTGCTTGTTGGCCATTCATGTATAGTATTTGTATATACATATACATATATATATATATAATATGTGTGTGTGCTAAGTTGTTTCAATTGTGTCTGACTCATTCTGACCCTATGGACTGTATACCGCCAGGTTCCTCTGTCTCTCTGTCTCTTTCTGTGTGTATATATATACATATATATGTGTGTGTGTATGTATATATATATATATATATATATATATATATATTCCATATATAGAAAGAGAGTTTTCATTGTTATATTGGGGACTATATATCTTAATTTTTGTGTATGTGTATGTGGTGTGAAGTGGAGTGAAGGTACATTTTCTTTCCCACATGTCTATCCAGTTGTCACACTATATATATAAACTATATATATATATAGTTTATTCAAGTCTTTCACTCATTCTTAGATTTCTGAATTTCTTTTTAGTTATAAAACTTCCTTATATATTTGGAACATAAGTCCTTTAATAGATTCATGTATTGGGAGTGTTCATCCCTGTCTGTGACATGCATTTCTATTTTTTGATAATGGCATCTTTTTGAAGAGGAGGTGGTTTTCATTTTGAAGATAATTCGATTGATTATTGCTATATGTTAATATTTAATCTGTCTAAATATTCTTTGTCTACTCCAAGGTAGTTAACATTCCTTCGTGTATTTTGCTCTAGATATTTAGAGTTTTGTTTTTATATTGGGGACTATATATCTTATCTTGTGTGTATGTGCATATTGTATGAAGTGGAATGAAGGTACACTTTCTATCCCACATATCTATCCAATTGTCATGCTTTATGGTTTCTTAAAAGTCTATTCTCTGATGAATTCTATCAATATATTTTATAAATATCTATTATATTTGGTTATTTAAATTTTTTGTTGAATTTTCATCAGTTTATTAGCAAAAATGTTCTTTCTCTTTTATTGCCTTTTAGTTTTTCTACTTGTGGAGTTTGTTTTGTTTTGTGGGAATCTAATAATCAGATTAGATGTTGGAGAAGACTCTTGAGAGTCCCTTAGAATGCAAGGATATAAAACCAGTTAATCCTAAAGGAAATAAATTCTGAATATTCTTTGGAGGGATTGATGCTGAGACTGAAGATCCAATACTTTGACCACCTGATGAGAAGAGCTGACTCACTGAAAACGACCATGATGCTGGAAATGATTGAAGGCAGGAGGATAAGGGGGTAATGATGACAGAGGATGAGATGGTTGGATAGCATCCATGAGTATATGGATATGAATTTGAGCAAGTTCCAGGAGATGATGAAGGACAGGAAAGCCTAGTGTTCTGCAGTTCATAGGGTTGCAAACTGTTGGATACAAATGAGCGACTGAACAACAATTAACTGATTAATTTATTATAAATCTTCCATGTATTTTTAAATAAGTTGAAATTTCTGTTTAATAATGACTTCTTCTAAATCAACTAAAGTGAAAGTGAAAAGTGAAGTCGCTCAGTCGTGTCTGACTCTCTGCAACCCCATAGACTGCAGCCCACCAGGCTCTTCCGTCCATGGGATTTTCCAGGCAAGAATACTGGAATGGGTTGCCAATTCCTTCTCCAGAGGATCTTCCCGACCCAGGAATCGAACCCAGGTCTAAATGAATCATTATTTTATTATACTGTTGAATTCTTCTTTTTTTTGCATTCTGGGTCACTTAAATTCTTGTAAAAGTTTACCAAAATTTTCTTGCATTTCTAGTTTTATCTTATATATTTAGTTTCATTGCCATTTAATATATACTCTTGTATTTTAATTTCCTCAAAATCTGCACCTCTTATCAAAACATAGTGAATTTTTTTTTACTATTTAGTGTTATCATTAAATTCCTCACATCTTATATTGTTATTCTTCCTGTATTCATAAGAGATTGTATAACCTGCTCATGCACATATTTTAAAACTGTATTCATTTCATGTTAATGTATTGCTTAATTTTACTTTGCTATGTTACTTAGGGAGCTAACACAGTTTCTTCCAAGTGTTACACGTAGGCAAAAATAAGGAGTAATTTCTCATACAATTTTCCCTCCCAGGTCTTTAACATACTTCTTATATACTTCATCTTATTATAGGATATTCATCTCCTATCTGTCAAACTACAGTCCTTCTCTACTTTAAATTGCAGTCAAGATAAAGTTTACCCAAATTTATAGACTACCCCTCCGGTATTCTTGCCTGGAGAATCCCATGGGCAGAGGAGCCTGGCAGGCTACAGCCCATGGGGTTACAAAAGTCGCACATAATTTAGCGAATAAACCACCACCACATAGACTAACTCCTTACTAAAGTTACACAATTCTTTTCATTTAATTTCTAATAAAATGCAAGTTCTCAGTATTCTAATTTTTTTTTTTTTTTTGCCTCACAGTTTTTTAATCTATTGGAAATGTTGAATAAAAGTCTCTGATTATTTATGTGAAAAGTAAAACTTCAAGGATTTTGCTTTTATGCACTTCCTAACAGACTGTGATTCGAACATTTCACCAGAGGCTTCTTCGTTAATATTCAGAAGCTCAACAGATTTGCAGGGCTTTTGATTCTCTCAGAAGGAATGACATCAATTTGCAGTAACATTGAATATTCACATACTTTTGAATACATCATAGGCAAGAATCTATACACTGATTACCAAATGTTTAATTTGAATACTTACCTTGTCTTTCTTTAAATATCTCCCCTTTTTAGAATTAAAGGGGTCTCAAAAAGTCATTTAGGTTTTTAAATAACACAGGATGAATAAAAGTTCTATTCAAAAGGTTAAAAGAACCCATAACTCTTTGAAGAGAGAAAACACAGGTGATCTCTTTTGGTAATTGTTAAAGGTCATGTTTTAATCTAGTGCCTCAAACTGATAATAGGGAACAGCCACAAGACTATAGTTGAAGGTCATAACATCACACTGAACTAAAAGTATATTAGAATAAAATCAGTTAAGCATGGTATTTGTCTTCTGAAATTATTGTGTTTAACCAAGTTCACACCCCCATATTTGATATGAATATTTATCTAAATATTTAGAGACAGTTACAAAGAAGAAGAAAATAAATTCAGTGGATTAAAATGTAATTCAGTCATTTTAACATTGTGAATATTACTTTTCACTCACATGAAAGTCACTTTAACATGTGCTGATTATTGAATAATAATATCTTGATCAGATTTCTCTTTATCTCTTTTTCAAAATTTTCCATCCTGCATAATCTTTATTTCCTGCCAGATTAAATATATAACTAATTGTTCTGTTGAAAATTGTCCAGGGTTAAGTAAAAAACAGTTGCAAAAGTTAGTGCTATTATTGCCTGTCTCTTAGTACATAATCATTATATTGAAATAAACAACCCAAAAACTGAAAGGTTTGTAAAAATTATAGCATTTTATGTTGCCAATATAGAACTCAATATTATTCACTACTCATTAAAATATTAAGATTAGAGAAGTGGTGATAATGAGATAGATATTTCCTCAAAATACTTTATGATTTGTTCCATCCACAAGAGAAAAGATTCAGTAATTTTACTGGTTTGTAAATTCTTCTTTACTATGGGTAAACCCTCTGAGACAGATACTTTTGTGACAAGTTTTAAACATGTCAAACTAGGGTTAATTTGGTTTTCAGAGTTTAACATATAAATTAGGAATGGATAAGGACTTGAACAAATTGCCAACATCTGCCGGATCATGGAGAAAGCAAGAGAGTTCCAGAAAAACATCTATTTCTGATTTATTGACTATGCCAAAGCCTTTGACTGTGTGGATCACAATAAACTGTGGAAAATTCTGAGAGAGATGGGAATACCAGACCACCTGACCTGCCTCTTGAGAAATCTATATGCAGGTCAGGAAGCAACAGTTAGAACTGGACATGAAACAACAGACTGGTTTCAAATAGTAAAAGGAGTACATCAAGGCTGTATATTGTCACCCTGTTTATTCAACTTATATGCAGAGTACATCATGAGAAACCCTGGACTGGAAGAAACCCAAGCTGGAATCAAGATTGCTGGGAGAAATATCAATAACCTCATAAATGCTGGTGACACCACCCTTATGGCAGAAAGTGAAGAGGAACTAAAAAGCCTCTTGATGAAAGTGAAAGAGAAGAGTGAAAAAATTGGCTTAAAGCTCAACATTCAGAAAATGAAGATCATGGCATCCGGTCCCAGCACGTCACGGGAAATGGATGGGGAAACAGTGGAAACAGTGTCAGCCTTTAGTTTGGGGGTCTTCCCTCATAGCTCAGTTGGTAAATCATCTGCCTGCAATGCAGGAGACCTGGGTTTGATTCTTGGATTGGGAAGATCCCCTGGAGAAGGAAATGGCAACCCATTCCAGTATTCTTGCCTGGAGAATCCCATGGACAGAGGAGCCTGACAAGTCCACGGGATCACAAGAGTCAGACATGACTTAGTGACTAAACCACCACCAGAATCACTGCAGATGGTGACCACAGCCATGACATTAAAAGACGCTTACTCTTTGGAAGAAAAGTTATGACCAACCTAGACAGCATATTCAAAAGCAGAGACATTACTTTGACGACTAAGGTCTGTCTAGTCAAGGCTATGGTTTTTCCTGTGGCCATGTATGGATGTGAGAGTTGGACTGTGAAGAAAGCTGAGCACCAAAGAATTGATGCTTTTGAGCTGTGGTGTTGGAGAAGACTCTTGAGAGTGCCTTGGACTGCAAGGGGATCCAACCAGTCCATTCTGAAGGAGATCAGCCCTGGGAATTCTTTGGAAGGAATGATGCTAAAGCTGAAACTCCAGTACTTTGGCCACCTCATGAGAAGAGCTGACTCATTGGAAAAGACTCTGATGCTGGGAGGGATTCGGGGCAGGAGGAGAAGGGGACAACAGAGGAAAAGATGGCTGGATGGCATCACTGACTCAAAGGATGTGAGTGATGGTGGGGTCCAGCCCCCGTGGATCCAGGGTGATTTGAAGGTGGGGACAGAGTCGGCATCCTTGGAAATAACTTATTTAATTACAGATAGAGCGGGATTAGAAAATTAGCAGAGAAAAAGAGGCTGAATAACTTGGTTTACATGGAATACCAATCACCACCTATGTAGGCCGCAGGCGTCTTCCCGTTTTTCCAAAGGAGAGGAGGCACTGAGGCCCCCCCGGTCCGATCTTAGAAGCCCAGGCAAATTAGTAGACTTGGTGGCTACCCTTGCACAAGATGGGAATTCGGCCAGAAAATAGTAGGAGAGAAAAAGAGCTGAATAACTTGGTTTACATGGGATACCAATAAAATTCCAAGACAAGGAATTTGCACCATCTATGCTGGGCCGTCGGCACCACTTGAATATCAGAAGGTGCCCCTCCTTGGGCTCCTTCTCGTGTGGGCTTGAAAGCCGGGGCAAGTAAGTAGACGTGGTGGGCACCCATGCTCCAGATGGGAATTCAGCCAGAAAAATGGGGAGCAAGAAAGAACGACATGGGGGAATCAGTCTTTCAGGAAACTGATCCGATTTCTTTATTTTGGGGTTTGCTTATATACCTTTTGTTACACATAGGGATGAATACAGAGTCACGCAGGTGTCAGCAGTCCTGACCTTTATCAAAATCAGGTGCTTTACATAAAAAAAAGATCTTAGGGGTTTTACATCATCTTCTGGCCATGAGGCCTGCTGACATTTTATGACCCTTTCTTTCTGATAACCAAAAACTTATTTTTTCCAAGGGTGTTTTTTCTTAAACCAGGCACCACCCTGCAAATAAAGTTGCATTCCTATAGGGTTAGGGTGTAGTGAGTTACAATCAAGAAAAGAATTTATTTAACCCAAGGTTAACATGATTAATCTTAAAGGTTAATACTTATTTCTCCTATATGTTAGTTATATTCATTGTAAGGACAGGGAATATGGAGATTTAGCAGCAAACATCAGCCCAACAAATGAAAATCCTTTCACCAATGTTCCCCTTAAGATCTATTTATTCTTAAGATAGTGATAAAGTTACATTTTTGCATAGCAAGGACACAGTGATTTATAACAAAGTACAGTGATCTATTACAAAAGAGAAAATTCATTAACTCAAAAAGTCTAGTATTGCTAACATCAAAAACTACTATATTTCCTTTTCTATATTCCAAATACATTGATTAATATATTCCCAGAATCCCAGGGATAGGGGAGCCTGGTGGGCTGCTGTCTATGGGGTCGCACAGGGTCAGACACAACTGAAGCGACTTAGCAGCAGCAGCAGCAGCAGGTGCTTAAGGATATGGAGGCCTGGCAGCAGTCATTGACTCAACAATGAGAAAAGCCCAATGCTAATTAAGACTTTCAGAATATTCCAAACTCTCTGTGCTGTTTATGGTTGAGAGGTAGTAAAGTCATGTGGTAGTGTCAGGAATATGGATAATCCTGTCACACAAGCTAGTTTGCCAGGAGAGAGGCTTGACCTGAGACACCCTTGTCACACCCTAGGGCAGGGAATTAGCAACAATTATTGGCTCAACAAATGAAAAACCCTTCACCAATATAATTCCTAACCAACCCACTATACCAATAATTTCTAACTTCCCAAAAGAATCTGCCTTTAGTAAGTCTAAAACATCTCGTGCCTCTCACAGTTGGGAGGCTGTAAACAATCACATGTGGCTGGACAAACCCATACACGCAGGCTAGATAACCTTCAGAGGAGTTCGTAAGTTGAAACACTCTTGTCACACCCAGGAATTTTTATTGACTTGGAGCTGTAAGCTAACTCCTTCATTGAGAGAGGTAACAGGGGTCAGCCCCCCGTTAAAGAGAGAGGTATAGGTGAGAGCATAAAACAGTAAAGTAGATAGACTCTGGTTTGGGGGGTAGATGCTTGGGAACAGGGGGTTCCCTGAGGCTTGATCACGCCTTGGCATATGCCAAGTCTCCTTCCTCATGACCTTGCCATGGGTGGAGTTCCTCACGCTGGCTCCCAGAGAGTGAACTCCAGGATGGTGATGGACAGGGAGGCCTGGTGTGCTGCGATTCATGGGGTCACAAAGAGTCGGACACGACTGAGCAACTGAACTGAGCTGAAAGGACTTGAACTCACTCCTGTACTCTTGCCTGGAAAATCCCATGGACCGAGGAGCCTGGTAGGCTGCAGTCCATGGGGTCACTAAGATTTGGACACGACTGAGCGACTTCACTTTCACTTTCAACTTTTCACTTTCATGCATTGGAGAAGGCAATGGCAGCCCACTCCAGTGTTCTTGCCTGGAGAATCCCAGGGACGGGGGAGCCTGGTGGGCTGCCATCTACGGGGTCGCACAGTCAGACACGACTGAAGTGACACAGCAGCAGCAGCAAGGACTTAAACTTGGGCAAACTTCAGGAGATGGTGAGGGACAAGGAGTCCTGGTGTGCTGCATTCTGTGGGGTCACAAAGAGTCGGACATGACTGGACAACTGAACAACAAGAACTAATACAACAATTTTTTTGGTATTCTTTATTTACCTTGTCTGCTTGCAATCTGCCCCCTAAGTAATCTCTTCAAAGACTGGTTTCAGAGACTCAAACAAGGCTCTAAAAGTTTACACTACAAGGCAGAAGCAGAATGGCTTATGGGCAGTGAATTTAAATTAAAATATGCATTAAAAAGACTATGAGTTTATATTCTCCAAAATTAATAAAGAAAAGGAATACAGCAATACAAATCATATGAAATTAATTATTTCAAGTCCTAAGCAAAATCTACTATTTGACAATGTTCTCTGTTTTTTCTTAATAGGAAAAAAATATAGTCTCCAAAGTATAGGATTGCTTACAGGAGCCACTTTGAAGGAAGAAAAACAGTAAATACTTTCTACTATGTGTGAGAAACTACTCAAAATACTTAAAAAGTTATAAATTTTACTGACTGATGGCATATTTTTAAATTTATTTAAATTATAGTACATTATTGTCACAAAATCTCCTGATCAAAAGAAACTGAGATGTACAGGAATCAATATTTCTAAGATCATGAGGCTAGCTAGTGAAATAATTGCTATTAAACCCACTTCTGCTTTCCTAAAACTTTTCATTGTGAAGTTACCCAAAACTTAGATGAAGAAAATAGTAAGCAAATTCTCATAACAGAAGATAGTATATTGATATTTTCGTCTCTTCTAATGGAGCCATTGGTATCATCTTTCATATCATAACTGGTGTATGTATCAGATTAAAATTCAAAGACTAAAAAATAAACTTTGAGGAGAGAAGTTGGTGCAACTTAATTATATCTTGGTTCAATTATATGATTTTTAGGCATATTTGATATGCTACATTTTTATGTCACTTGTGTTTTTAATCTCTAAATTATTTGTAGATGAATTTGCATCTGCCTTCTTTTAATTTCTTCAGTTCAGTCACTCAGTCATGTTCAACTCCTTGCGACCCCATGGACTGCAGCATGCCAGCCCTTCCTGTCCATCACCAACTCCCAGAGTTTACTCAGACTCATGTCCATTGACTCAATGATGCCATCCAACCATCTCATCCTCTGTCGTCCCCTTCTCCTCTTGCCTCCAATCTTCCCCATCAATAGGGTATTTTCTAATGAGTCAGTTCTTTACATCAGGTAGCCAAAGTATCGGAGTTTCAGCTTCAGCATCAGTCCTTCCAATGAATATTCAGGACTGATTTCTTTTAGGATGAACTGTTTGGATCTCCTTGCAGTCCAAGGAACTCTCAAGAGTCTTCTTCAGCACCACAGTTCAAAAGCATCAATTCTTCAGCATTCAGCTTTCTTTAGAGTCCAACTCTCATATCCATACATGACTACTGGAAAAACCACAGCTTTGACTAGACGAACCTTTGTTGGCAAAGTAATGTCTTTGCTTTTTAATATGTTGTCTAAGTTGGTCATAGTTTGTTTGTTTTTTTTTTTCCCCAAGGAACGAGCATCTTTTAATTTCATGGCTGCAGTCATCATCTTAGTGATTTTGGAGCCCCCCAAATAAAGTCTGTCACTGTTTGCATTGTTTCCCCCTCTATTAATAGAGGCATATTTTGTATTGACTAACCATTCTGTAGAATATAATTGTAGTTCTGCATAGAATATAGGAACAACTATTTTGGAAGGAACTAAGAGTGAATAAATACAGGATAAATCAAAAGGAAGTACGCCATAAAGGGCTTCCCTTGTGGCTCGGGTGGTAAAGAATCTGCTTGCAATGTGGGAGACCTGGGTTTGACGTCTGGGTTGGAAAGATTCCCTGGAGAAGGGAAAGGCTACCCTCTCCAGCATTCTGGCCTGGAAAATTCCATGAACTGCATAGTTGATAGGGTTTCAAAGAGTTGAGCATGACTAAGCAACTTTCACTTTCACACCTTAAAGATTTTTTAAAAAAATCACACCAAGTAAAATTCTTACAAATTTTTAAAAATGTTTTGCCTGTGGACATGCTCCAGATCAAGCAGTGTAGAATGAGTAGATACAGAAAACTACAAATTATTATTTGTTGAAAGATTCAGAATGCGGAATTTGGCACTGTCACAGTCTAGAAACTGAGAAAATTAATTCAGGAAGAAATTGAGGCACAGAGAAGTTGCTCCAAACTTTCCATTCAAACATTTCTATAGCCATTAGTTAAGTGTGGATGAATGCACACTCCTTAAATGTGAATTCATAGGCAAGATTTCAATCATGTGGGCAAAAGAGCAACAGTCAGAATTTTGGAAGAACTGAACAGTTTCAGCTGCTGCCCATCATGAGGAAGACATGTTTCATTTTAGCCAGTAAAAACATTCTTCAAAAGAAGATAACAAAATCCAATGTTTCTACAGAACATCATTCTCAATAATTTATATAAAATGTAATATTAGACATGTCCAAATTAAGGCCCACAGTCAAATAAGAGGTTACAAAAAAAAATTGATGGCATAATAACCCAAATGCTGAAATTGATATGAATTTAAACTATCATAAATATACAGAAATACTTCAGAGATGTGTTCATAACAAACATTTAGACTCAGTACAAAGATGAAAACTCTAAATAAAAAACATGAAAATATTTTTATATTACTAACAGACATATTTAGAGTAGAAGACTTGGGCATATAGTACAGAAAGTTTCCATATACTCCTTCTCCTCTTTCATAGTTTTCCCTATTTCTGATGTATTGTATTGTTTTAGTACATTTGATAAAATTGTTGAACCAATATTGATACACTATTTTTACTACAATACATTGGTTACTTTAAGATTTGCCCTTTTTGTATTACAGTTCTTGATAAATATGTAATTTAACCTATCCACTATCAAAGTCTTATAGAGCATAGTTTCACTGCCCTAAAATTCCCTGTACTATATTAGAGTAGTTCACACATTCTCCACTACATCTCCAAACCCCTGGCAACCAATGATATTTCTGCTGTTTCTATAGTATGAGCTTTTCCAGAATGCCATATAAATGAAGTCATACATTATGTTCTATTTTCAGACTGGCTTCTTTCACTCAGCAATATGAATTTTGGGTCCTTCATGTCTTTCTGTGGCTAGATAGCTCATGTGTTTTTATCACTAAATACTGTTCTATTGCATGTAACATACATAGCTTGTTTATTCATTCACTTATTTAGAGTCATCTTGGTTGGTTGCAGTTATTAAATATTTATATGTAGATTTTTGTGAGCTAATTGGAAATTTTAAAATTAAAAATTACAGTCATTGAAATAAAGCTGTAAGCAAATAGCTATAATGACTCAGGGGGACAGCAGAAATGTTCAATGAATTTGAGTAAACACCTAGAAATATAACTGGATCTCAAGAATAAAGAGGGCACTTAAAAAAAATTCCAAAGTCTTATTTCTATGATACAGTACCAATTCATTTAGCATATATGTATATATGGCTGTTTTTGTTCAGTTGCTAAGTCATGTCTGACTCTTTGTGATCCCATGGACTATAGTAGTAATAGTCCTTTACTGACTTCTGGAGTTTGCTCACATTCATGTCCACTGAGTCAGTGATGCTATCTAACCATCTCATCCTCTGCCGTCCCCTTCTCCTTTTGACTTTAATCTTTCTCAGCATCAGAGTCTTTTCCAGTGAGTCACCTCTTCACATCAGGTGACCAAATTACTAGAGCATAAGCTTCAACATCAGTCCTTTCAATGAATATTCAGAGTTGATTTCCTTTTGGATTTACTGGTTTGATCTCCTTTCAGTCCAAAGGACCCTCAAGTGTCTTCGGTGCTCAGTCTTCTTTATGGTCCATCTCTCACATCTGTACATGACTACTGGAAAAGCCATAGCCTTGACTATATGGACGTTTATTGGCAAAGTGATATCTCTGCTTTTTAATACACTGTCTAGCTTTGTCATACCTTTCCTTCCAAGAAGCAAGCACTTAATTTCATGGCCATAGTCATCACTCACAATGATTGTGGAGTGCAAGAAAATACAAGTGTAGGTAATAGTGTTATTATCTCAATTTTACATTCAGTCCATTGTTGACATCCTATTTCATCATGGGTCTCTGGTCCAAAGTATTATCAATTCCCCTCATACAATCATAAAAATAGTCTTCCCATTCTTACTCATCTTGCTAACACACTTCCTGTATTTCATGTGTTCTAAATATTAAATTGTTTACTTTTTGTTCCCACATTATATCTTGCCCTTTTGTATGCCTTAAGCTACTTATTTTGAGGCATTAATATATTTCATTAATCCAACATATCAGTCTAGTTGCGGGAAAACAACTAGTTAATTCTATTACCTTAGTTTCCTAAATTTGAAAAATCTTCCCATGAGATTGGTGGTAGGTCAAATAATGGTCCCCCACAAATGTTCACATCTTAATCCCTGAAACTTTTGTATATAATTTGTATGGTTGGTGGGACATTACAGGTTTAAATAAATTAAAGATCTTGACCTGGGAAGATTACCCTGGAATAATCCCCAGCTGGGCCCAGTGTAATCACAAGAGTCTGATGAGAGAAAGACAAGAACACTGGTCAATAGTGAAAGAGGTGATGATAGAATCAAAAAGCTGGAGTTAGGCAAGAAGTCATAACCTAAGTAGCGCAGATCCTGTTGTAGAAACTGAAAAAGTAAGGAAATGGCTTTTCCCCAAAACCTCTAAAAAGAATGCAGCCCTGAAGACATTTTTATTTTAATCTTATGACCTCCAGAACTTCAAGAGAATAAATTTATATTGTTATTTACCACTAGGTTTGTGATCATTATTACAGCCGCAATAAGAAACTAATTTAGAGTTTGGCCCCTGAAAGTGGAGTACTGATGTAAAAATATTTTTAAAATGTAGAAGTGTTTTTGGAATTATAAAATGAGTAGAAAGTGGTAGAGTTTTTAGATACTAAGAGAAAAAGAAATAATCCTAAACTGTTGGTAGGAATATGGATGTTAAAATCTCTGCTGGCGAGAGCTCAGGATGAAGTGAGTGTAGATACAACTCAAAATTCAAGAATTCCCCTAGAAGCTGAAAAGGACCAAGAAAATAGATTCACCCTTTCAGAAATTCCAGAAGGGATGGACACTACCTACACCTTGACTTTAAACTAGTAAACTTGATTTTAGAGTTCTGACTTCCAGAACTGTAAAATAGTAAATCTGTGTTGTCATTAAATTTGTGTTAATTTGTCAGAGCAGCAACAGGAAACTAATGAGCCTGAAAGTTACTAATTTAGCTTCATTCTCAAACCTATTTTCCATTCAAGTTATTTGAAGTAGTGTGGTGAGGAAATATTAATCTGGTAGGGATTGAGGTTTCTTTCACTGGGACTAGCCGGGATTGCTGGAATTAAATTTGGTGGAAGAGGAACTCAGTAATGTAAGAATTTCTGTACCATTTAAGAAGAAATTTACACTGACATGAAAGTTGATAGAATTTCAAACTGTATGTTATAATAAGCTTCACTTTAAACTTGTCCATTAAGATCCACTTAAGACTATTCTTTGTTCTATACTCCTAATAGAAAAGAATCTCTATTCACTTTAGTAACTAACACTCACCTCATGTAGGTTAGCGATGCGGTCACATTGAATAAATACATCCTATTCTATAGCTAATTATATTACAATGAGTTTCCCTTTTTATATTTAACACTTTATTTCTAGGTTCCATAAAATTCTAATGGTTGTGAAGAAAATCATTTTTAGTTTAATTTTTAATGGTTATAGTTATAGTTTATTGTTATAAATTGCCTTTGTCTTGAAGTAGCTTGAATCTGCACATGTTATGTCAGTTGCCAATATGGAAATTGATGAGAATTTATGAGACACAATATAATTATTTATCACTGAGCCAACTGTAATTATATCCTACTGGAAATCTGATAAGCTATTTTTCTATTTTTAAATATAGCCCTAAATTCCAACTCAACAGTGTGAAAGTATGTTCCTCACAAGCAGCATGTAAGCATCAAGATTTAATACTAGACCACTGATCCACTTTTTGAAGCTAAAAACAGGCCAAATTAATTTTAAACAATAAAAGAAACTAAATTAGATTATACTTAAGTGCTCAAGATATGTGTTACATATTTGGCATATATTCTCTTTATTGGAAAAATAATGAATAACTTCATCAGAAGTAATTGTTTTCTTGGCTGCTATCTCACTGATTGCTCTCTTTAATTCTTATATTCTTATATCTTTCCATTTATTCGTCTCTTCCTACTCAGAATTTTTCATTGGCTAAATACAAGAAAGGACTGCAAGCTTCCTATTGTAAGAACTCATTTACCCAAAGTTTTTCAAACCAACATTCAGTTCAATGAAATATATTTAAAAATTTTTTTGATTATCCATGTAAATGTAAATAAAAAATATATTGCATTGTTCTCAATGAACATATTTATGGTATTCTTGGTATACCTTAGCTCCAGTACATTTGTAACTTCTAGTGAACTATGACAGAATCTTTATTATCATACTCTTCATAGAAGAATCCACAGTGAAAGTTCAGGTTATTTCAATCAAGCAACAGAAAGCTTCTTTCCTAAATAACCTCAGTGCAATTTCTTAAGACAGATACTCTGTAATATCACAGTGAGATGTCTTGCCAATATAGCTTCATCCTACTAATAGTTGCTTCATAAATATGGAAGGATGTATCTGCTCTATTTCTTTCTCCTCTCTTTCTCTCCAATTCCATTCCTAAAAATGAAAAATGATTTGAAAAAGAGAACTTATCAAGAATGACAGGAAAATCTTTATTCACCTTTGGTTGTGCAGAAATGTTAATGAGTATGAGAGGGTTTTGTTCTTCATATGCACTTGCTGTAAGGTGATGACAATAACAGTCTCAGAGTGCTCACCTGTACAGTGGTTAAAGCCTTAGAAATAATTTTTTTGTGTGTATGTGTGTGGGGAGGACGGGGTGGGGAATGTTCTGTTGCAATCAATGCAACTAATAATCTGCATGGATAAATGTTTTGAATGTTCTAAAGACCTGTTAATCTTTTTTAACCTCTGAATTTCTACAAACATCCTTGCAGAACCAATTAATAAGTTGCCATATGCTGCTGTTGCTGCTATTCAGTCTCTTCAGTCATGTCAGACTCTTTGAGACACTATGGGCCATAGCCCACCAGGCTTCCCTGTCAGTGGGATTTTCCTGGCAAGAATACTAGAGTGTGTTGCCATGCCCTCCTCCAGGGGATCTTCCTGACCCCAAAATTGAACCCTCATCTCTTGCACTGGCATGCAAATTCTTTACCACCAAGTTACTGGGGAAACCCAGATAATTAATAACACATCAATAAATACAACAATACCAGAAAATTAAGAATATGCATTGCCCTATCATTGAAAGTGAAAGTGAAAGTCACTCAGTTGTGTCTGACACTCTGCGACCCCATGGTCTATACAGTCCATGGAATTCTCCAGGCCAGAATACTGGAGTGGTAGCCTTTCCCTTCTTTAGGGGATCTACCCAACCCAGGGATTGAACCCAGGTCTCCTGCTTTGCAGGTGGATTATTTACCAGCTGAACCACAAAGGTAGCCCATGAATACTGGAGGGATAGCCTATTCCTTCTCCAGCAGATCTTCCCGACCCAGGAATTGAACCAGGGTCTCCTGAATTGCAGGCAGATTCTTTACCAACTGAGCTATCAGGGAAGCCCTAATGCAAACTTGGTGTCAAATGTAAATATTTACTTGACCTAACAATTTTGAGAAAAAATCTTAAATTCTGAAGCCTTCACAGTAAAATGCAAAGTGATACACTTGAGAAATATAAACATGCCAAAAGATAAGTAAAATTAGAAAGATTTCAGTGGTCACAGAGAGTAAGGGCACGATCTTAGCACTGGAGACAGTTTGGGTTTCTCCACTGTCTTCAATTCTTAACTGTATGACCTTGGGCAAGTTGAATAATCACTCTGTGTCTCAGTTTCCTCATCTTTTTAGTTTTTTAAGTACATGCAAACAGGCACACAGGCAAACTCACAGAGGGAATCTCCCCTTTGGGAAGAGTCTCCCTTTTGGCTGCATCAGGTCTTAGTTTCTGAATGCATGATCCCTCGTTATGAAGCGGGGACTTAATAGATGTGAGGCATGGGCATAGTTTCTCTGCTGCATATGAAACTTAGTTCCCTGAGAAGAGATGGACCCAGGTCCTCTGCATTGCAATGTGGATTCTTAAACCACTGGGCCACTAGGGAAGTCCCGTAAAATTAGAATAAACTCCATACCTGTTTTATGTAGTTGTTATAAGGAGTAAATGAATTAATACTTTTAAAGCACTTGAACAGGATTTAGCACATAGTAAGAACTGTATATTTGTTATATTAAAATTATTTTTAAAATCCATGGTGACATTTCAAGTCTACACTTCCATAGAAAATTTCATAGATCCTTTGTGATCTTAGAAAATCTCTCAAGCAGCTGTGAGTAATTAAGTTACTCTCTAAACCTTGAGGAAAAGTAGAAAAGAAATCATGGGGGAATGGGCAGAGAGAATTCGGTGTTCTCTCAGATAATAATAAAAGGTGTAACTGCGGGGTCTTTCTTCCCAATACAAACACACTAGAAATTTGCTAACTCTATAAGTCCTGTTAAAATGATACTCAATGTCACAATTATATATTTTACTGCAGCTGCCTTCGAATAATCATGGCACATGGTCCTCTAGATCAATTCTGTATGCCTGGTGCACCCAGGAGCCATTCATTGTTTAAGTCATTTATTCATCCATGTATTTAAATATAACTTTAAAAACACATATACATGAGCTCTGAATATTCACTTGGAGGATTCATGCTGAAGCTGAAGCTTCAATACTTTGGCCACCTGATGTGAAGAGCCAAATTGTTGGAAAAGACCCTGATGCTGGGGAAGATTGAAGGCAGGAGAAGAAGGGGACAACAGAAGATAGATGGTTGGATGGCATCACCAACTCAATGGCCATGAGTTGGAGCAAACTCAGGGAGATGGTGAAGAACAGAGAAGCTTCTCTAGCTGCAGTCCATGGAGTCATAAAGAGTTGAACATGACTGAATGACTGAACAACAACAACAATGAATCATCATCCAGAATCAAAAAATTAAATAGAATTCACATGCTATTATAGGAGATGATACTGGGCAAACAGATTCAAATATTCATTATAAACAGATGAAACAAGGGAGGAGTAGGGAAGTAGTCTTTGAAGAAGGATTGCCGTTTTTATCAGTTAGACAATATGAAGACACAGCCCCTCATAGCAGTCATTTTGAAAAAGAAATGTTTTTAAGCAACTCATAGTAAAATAGTCATAAACATACATATCAGTTTTACCCATCTACATATGTAATTGATTTTATTGTTGGATTTGTGCCCCATTAACATCTATAGGTAGCCATAACCCATTGTTGATGATATATTTATAATTTTATTTAATTGCCTTAAATTTAGCTCTTAAATGTATCATAAACAATGTATCAGTGAACAAAGATTAGTGCAAGGAGAACTAAATGAGTAGCCAAGAGACCAGAATACTAATCCCAGCTCCAAACCAGCACCAGCAGTGCAACTTCAGGCAAATTACTTCAAATGTAAAAGAGCTAAGTTGAATTAACTATCTCCCAATGTTGTATGATTTAATGTTTGTGATGAATTAGAAATGCTATTCCTATTACTATGGACATAGGCCATTGATTTGAAATAGAGTTTAAAACACTGCTTTAAGAATCACAAGGTAAATTATTAACCCAAATCGTCTTACTTTAGAGACAAATAATGTAAGACTGAAAATGTACCTACATAAATTTAAACACTTTACTTTCCAGTCATGTGTTATATTTAAAGCTTCTTATTTTATGTTATCTTGATCTTTCACCAAGTTATTATGTTATAGTAATGACTTAAACAGTTTCACAGGATTTTACCTTATAAAGAATTAGTTATCCAACAATTTTGTCTTGATACAAATTTGCACAAGATAGATGTAGGTTTCTCTGAGCCAAATGAACTTGCTTCTACTGGGTATTATATAAAACAACCAACTCCTTATGAAACATGAAAGGCTCTAGTAATAAAATATTTACTTCCTAGAGAGTCATAAGTGC
>SJYR01002778.1:137194-156498 GCA_006410655.1 Kobus ellipsiprymnus
ATGGATGTGAGAATTGGACTGTGAAGAAGGCTGAGCGCTGAAGAATTGATGGGTTTGAACTGTGCTATTGGATAAGACTCTTGAGAGTTCCTTGGACTGCAAGGAGATCCAACCAGTCCATTCTGAAGGAGATCAATCCTGGGATTTCTTTGGAAGGAATGATGCTGAAGCTGAAACTCCAGTACTTTGGACACCTCATGCGAAGTGTTGATTTTTTGGAAAAGACTCTGATGCTGGAAGGATTGGGGGCACGAGGAGAAGGGGACGACCCAGGATGAGATGGCTGGATGGCATCACGGACACAGTGGATGTGAGTCTCAATGAACTCCGGGAGATGATGATGGACAGGGAGGCCTGGCGTGCTGCGATTCATGGAGTCACAAAGAGTTGGACACGACTGAGTGACTAAACTAAACTGTCAATATTAGGATGAATGTACCTTTTCAGTTTATATTTCTTTTCTTTTTTGTTTTTTTTTTTCCAGAAACTTGCTCAGTAGTGGGATTGCTGGATCACATGGCAGTTCTATTTTTAGTTTTTGAAGAAACTTCCATACTATTCTCCATAGTGGCTGTACCAGTTTACAGAAGGGTCTCTTTTTCTCTACACTCTCTCCAGCAATGGTTGCTTGCAGACATTTTTATGATAGCCGTTCTGGTCATTGTGAGAAAATGCTTCTTTGTAGTTTTGATTTACATTTATTTTATAACTAGTGATGTTGAGAATCTTTGCATGTGCTTCTTTGGTGAAATGTGGATTCAGTTCTTCTGCACATTTTTTTATTAGTTTTTATTTTATTTAATTTTTATTTGTTTTATATTGAGCTGCAGAAGTTGTTTGCATATTTTGGAGATTCATTCATTGTCTGTTTCATTTTCAAGTATTTTCTCCCTTTCTGAGGGGAATCTTTTCATGTTGCTTATTGTTCCCTTTGCTACTTAAAGCTTTTAAGTTTAATTAGGTTCCATTTGTTATTTTTGCTTTCATTTTCATTACTCTAGTAGATATCACTGCAATTTATGTGAAAGAGTGTTCTGTCTATGTTTTCTTCTAAGAGTTTTATAGTATCTGGTTCTGTGTCTAGGTCTTTAATTTTCATTTTGAGTTTATTTTTATGTATAGTGTTAAAGAATGTTCTAGAGTCATTCTTTTGAGTGTATTTGCCCAGCACCACTTAGTGAAGAGACTTTCTTTTTTCCATTGTATGTTCTTGCCTCCTCTTTCATAGATGAATTGACCATAGGTGTGTGAGTTTATTTCTGGGCTTTCTATACTGTTCCATTGATCTATAGTTCTATTTTTATGCCAGTACCATAGTGTTCTGATTACTGTAGTTGTATAGTATAGTCTGAATTCAGGATGCTTGATTTTTCCTTCCTGTTCTGATTCTTCTCTTTCTCAAGACTGCTTTGGCTATTTTGGTCTTTTGTGCTTCCACACAAGATTTAACTTTTTTTTCTTTTTTTTGCTCTAGGTCTACAAAAATGCCATTGATAATTTAATAGAGAGTGGTCTGAATCTGTAGATTGTCTTGGCTAGTATAATTATTTTGACAACATTGACTTTTCTAATCCAAGATCATGGTATCTTTCCATCTGCTTGTGTCATCTTTGATTTCTTTCATCAGCATCTTACAGTTTTTTGAGTATAGGTACAGTATTCTGGGTACAGGTCTTTTGCCACTATAGGTAGCTTTATTCCTAGGTATTTTATTCTTCTTGTTGCAGTGGTAAATAGGATTGTTTCCTTAATTTCTCTTTCTGATAAGCAGTCATCTGCATACAATTTACCTGAGTTACACTACACTTCAGCTTATCAAAACCTTGTCAGACTGTCATGTAACATGTTCATGACACACATCATTAGTACCAAATGATGCAGATATAGGGCTTAACCCTATATATCTATATCTATATCTATATCATATATATATATATATATATATATATATATATATATCTATAAACCTATATATCTTCTGGGAGAAAGGCTTCATAGCAGAGAACACATGCTCTCCCAAACTCTCATTATTCTATGGCTTATACTGAGCACAGATGGTTTACAAATGTCATAACCAAGTTCCAATAGAAAGGCATCCCATCTACATAATGCTCTCTATATGTTTAGTTTGGGAGAAGTAGAGATGATACATGTAACCATGTAATAATAACTGCCTAGTTTGAGAACTGTCCTTGTTAGAAAACAGAACACTTACAAGTCCAGTAATTAATACTAACCTATTTTCTGTTGAACTAACTCAGACCTGCTGAACCAACACTTGACTAAATCACAAAAAGAGGGATGATGAACATTCAGGGCTATCCTTTGGACATATTGATAAATACATGCATTGCTACTCATATCATTGGATTCTACAGAAATCAGTGTTTATACACAGCAAGAAAGTTCTTTATCCCTAAAGGCTGCCACAATTGTACAATTGAAATAGTACCACAGTCAGGAGAAGAAGAATATAATCTCACAGGAAATTTATTAAAGCAATGGTGTTATTCAGTATGTTTTTCAAGTATAATAATTTTTCCTGGCCTATGAAGGCTAGTGATACTTGGAGCTTTCTGTGGATGACAGAGTCTTGGATAAGAAAATAATCTCCACTTCACTTACAGTACTGACCCCCTAATTGTGTGTGTTGTTAGTTTGTATTTTGCTATATCTATATCTGTATCAACAAAGCAATATACTAAAACAACCACAATTGGTATTTTGCTTTGGATATCACCAATGCTTTACTTCTTGTTGTTCTCCAAAAAAAATAAATAAATAAATAAAAATAAGATTCCCTGCATTTTGTTTAGTATGTCAGCAACCTGACATCAGAAGGTTGAATAATCTCTAATATAATATGAAATAATAGTAGATGTATGAATGTTTTGCTGATAGCAAACTACTGACTCTTCAGCCACCAATTGTAAATAAACTGGCCTAAGACCAATTGACTTATTTGTAAATTGGAAATAGCACATTCTATGTCTAGAAATTGGTACAGCCTTTATACCAAAAAAAAAAAAACAGATATATATTTAAATTTGAATGGAACCCGTTAGACCAAGAAGCTTTAGATGCAGTAAAAATTTTATAAATTAAACTTTACTGTGGAGTCTCTGAACTTTTTTTAAGAATAAAATCCTTTTGTGGTTGTTGTTTTCCAAGTTATTACTTTATTAATTTTTATGCTTTCATATTTTATATTGGAGTAAATGGAGATTCTGAACTATTTTGTGTGCCTGTGAGATTGAAAATGTTAGCTGTCAACCTCAGAGCTGGCAAGAACTTTTGTCAGCAAGACACACCTAATATTATCCAGTTTGGGCCTGTGGACTTTCAGAGCTGCCTCTCTGTCTTGAGTAGCTACTAACTGCTCTGTTAAAGGATCTTAATGGAAACTGTTGTATCATTAAAAAGCAGCCAATGTTTTCCACTGCAGCCCTGTCATCTTGAAATTTGTCTCTCTTGTTTAAAAAAATATAACAGGATAAATCCTTGAAGTTTCTACTTTGGTTAACAAAATAAGTATTAAGCATTAATTAGGTAAGCCTCTAATTGAAAGACAAACCTGACCCCTAAGGCCTGAGGCATTTCATAAAAATATGGCTCTGTGCTCTTAAAAATAGACAATATCCTAATCACCTATTTCTAAGGTGGATAAACCAATAAAATGGAGCATCATTGTAGCAAAGAGTTGCCAGTAGCAAAAGACATGAGATCCTTTCTATGATGGGCTAACATCACGTGGTATTCTTATCTATGGACATACTGACCTATATATACTTTTATATAGACTTACAGTTCAAATCTAATAGCTTAACTAAATAATACAGCTAATGGACTACAGCACTGAATTACTAAGACACACCCATTAGGGTTTCTTCCTTTGGAAACAGAACAAACTCCTCACGTACTGGATATTTATGTGGCAGATGTATATGCCCTTATGAACTGAACACATTTAGAGAAAAACATTTGGATTGGTGAATCCAAATCAAATATTTTTGGCTATTACCTTTATAACACACTTGATCAGTAACAAAAGCTATCATAGTAATGAAACTATAATAGTGGACTCAATTACCCAAAGAAAAAATATTTTTAAGTGTTGAGAATCATTTTAACTCAGAAACTATGCTATTCACCAACATAGCAGCTTCTCTAGCAATAACTTCCATGGAACATAAATTCAACTGTTGTCAATTATTTTTATGTTGTATATAATCATACTCTTTTTGTTCCGGATGAACTCTCAGGTAACTGAGAGTCACTGCAAATTAGCCCTCACTCCAGGACTCACTCACTCTCTTTCCTTTTTCTCTCTCTCTTCTCTGTTCCTCTCCTTTCCATCATGCTCATCCCATCTACCTTGCACTGGCCTGAGCAGATGGATGGGTAGTTTACATTACCTCAGTAAAAAAAAATTGTGTATCCATGATGCTCAGATCAAGAATACCTGGACAGAACGAATTTGAAGACTGCCTGAAATTGTGACTCCTAGGTCTCCATGATCCCCTTAACTCCAGAACAAGGGAAAAAAAAAAAAAAAGATTTGGGCCTATCCCTTGCTGGAGTTTGTGAGGGAAAGGGGTATCCTTCACCAGGGTAGGAAACAGACTCCAATTGGTTTAGCATGTATACAACTGATCATTGTAAGAAGATGGGGAATGAGGGAGTAAATGACTCTCTTTTGCTATTACATAGCTTAATGAACTTACACAAGTGGCATTCCACCGCAGTTTTAAAACTGATTCATAATATAAACTCAAAGTTAATAGATACATCACTTTGTCCCTGGCTTAACATTTTGAGGATATCATTAATGTTCAGCCCTCAGAAAAGCTGCAGAAGCTTCTCTGCCCTGTGATTTTACATTTTACAATCTGGTGATCAATTGAAACAGATACTTATATGTACAGAGATCTCGAAGGTTACAGGATGAACAGACAAAATATATACTTCGATATCTATATCATCTCCCCTTTGGTGCCTGAGCAGGTTTGATTTTACTCAAGAAAAAAAACAGATTAAAACTAGGCAGTAGGTTGCCAAGACCCACTTTTTGCAAGAAAGTCACATTGTTAACCAAGGTGCTCCCATTGCTGCAGAGTCTGATGATACACTCTGCCTCCCAGTCCATTGAATTTGTATGACCATCACTTTGTATGGTTCTTTATTAACATAAAGGTTGTGCTGTTGTTGCTCAGTCACCCAGTCGTGCCTGACTCTGCGATCTCATTGATTACAGCATGCCAGGCGTTCCTGTCCCACACTGTCTCTAGGAGTTTGCACAAGTTCATTTTCATTGCATTGGTGATGCTATCCACCCATCTTATCCTCTGATGCCTTCTTCTTCTGTTCTCCATCTTTCCCAGCATCAGGGACTTTTCCAATCACGTCAGATGACCAAAATACTGGAGCTTTCAGCTTCAGCATCAATCCTTCCAAGGACTATTCAAGGTTGATTGCCCTTAAAATTGACTGGTTTGATTTCCTTGTAGTCCAAGGGACTTTCAGGAGTCTACTCCAGCATCACAGTTTGAAGGCATCAATTTTTTGGCATTGTGCCTTCAAAGCTCATGCTATATATGGACTATTAGTGCCCATCCTAAGTTTTAGGATGTTAGATATTTAAAGCATAATGTGTACTCCAAAACTTATATGTTTTTAAGTTTTGTTTAAAAAGTCCAGTTTTATATTTTTTTTCTGTATCATTCTAGTGGTTTACATCCTAAAACCTTTGCACAACATCCACTCGGTTGGTCATTGTATGAACTCTAGCAATGCTTGAGACAAAATACATTTGGGGCTTAAATTTGTCCTTTACAGCTTTACTGACATAATAATTATAAAAGAGTGTTTTAATTTGTAAAAAATGCCTTTTTTAAAATTAGAGAATAAAGCACAATGTCATTGTGAATGAATAAATCAACATTAGGAAATTACTGGGAAGTTTTCTAGTCCATATGGGCTACATTCAGGGACTGGAGTGGGATTTTCTTTTATAGAAAGATTTTCAACTGTTATTCATTTTGAGTGAGAAGCAATGAAAGGCTTTTTGTGTTTTGGGTGAGGGTAGCATCATATTTTCTCTGAGGATCGGAGGGCTTACACTTTGAGGCTCAGAGATTTCTGCTGTGTTTCTTCAAACAGAAGGTAAATTCCTCCTCCCTGTGCTATACTGATGTTCATTCTGGAATAAGTGATAGTGCCATGCATTTTCCCCCACTAGTATGCAGTTTGGTGGCATCATTAGAATTGAGTGCAATAGCTTTAAAATTAGCTGTATTCTAAAACACCATACATGTGTGATACAATTGAAGATAACTTAATTTTAAAGCATATTGTCAATCCATGGTTTGGAGTAGGGGTGTCACCTTTTATTGTTAACTAAGACAGTTGACCCCTGCAAAACAGTGATCTGGTAGTATCACCAAAAGATGAAATCACAAGAAGTCCTCAGCATAGAAGCATAAAGTGGTAAAGACAGATGGTTGACTAAGAAGTGATCAAAACCTAAGGCACACTTACAAATGTGGTAATATTTCTCCTGGCTAAGGGATGTTCTCCAGAGAGAACATAATATATAGTAACATCTCCAGAGAGCTTCATACTATACAATGGTGCTGAAAACAACTGTGGAGTATATGTACTCTAATTCTTGTTCACTCATTTGGTCCCAAGGGGTTCTTCAGGTAGTCAAGACTTCTGAGAGAGTATTGCCCTCCTCCAGCATTGTGGTATCGGGCATTTATGCTCATACTAAGAGCAGGGTAGGTCTTATCACCCCTCTAGCAAGATAGATATAACAGAGGACACAAGTTGGGCCACATTTTATAGTGAGGAGGACAAGGTAGTTGTGTCAAGCTTGCTGCATGCTATATTGCCTAAGTGGGAAGCTGTGTATGGAGGATCAAGTTCTCAAGGGATCAAAGCTTTGGAGAGTTTCTATTTCCAGGAGAGCATGGCATGGGGACAGCAATTGTTGAGAGGCATATAGCATGGTGCCACAGAGGGCAACGTTTTGCATCAGAAGGCCAAGGACAGTTTCTAGCAATCATGAATTATTCAGAGACTCCAAGAGGTTTAGGAGGAGGTAACTTTAGTTTAGTAAAGCCTCCACTTTACAAAAATGAAGCCATCTCTGAGAGACATTAATGGTAATATCTATTGAATTGCAATTTGGACAGATTCTAGACCCTTTTGATATAGGATACCCCATTCAAGATGAATCAGTTTTCAAGTAGCAGTATAAATGGCCTAACTAAAAATTTAAAGCAAGGAATAGCTTGCTTCCAGAACACAAAAAGGCTTAAAAGATGTTGGATTTGTTGTTAATATTGTGAGTGCTAAGAGGGTCAATTGTTGTTTCCGGCAAGTGTGAGGGATGGAACAGCCCTCATTCTACCAAATAGTTTTTAGGAATTTAACCAAGAAGGCATGGACCTTCAGTGTGTGAATCAATAGCCTATTCCCATTTTGGAAGATCCTTTGTAAGTATTGCTGTGCATTGAATAAGTGTGAAATGCATCCCTTCTGAGGAGAAAGCTATCAATGTGATGTCATACCTGTGATTCTGGAAAAAGTTAGATCAGTTTAAGGCCTTGCCTGAAAAGACTTCGTGTGATGACAAAGCAGTTGAAGTTTTCCTTTTCTAGCCAAGTAAAGATTTGTTGTGACCTTTGGAGGTATGGTTAAAACTTTCTCTAAATGTTGAAATATCCACTGTACAAAGTTGAATTAGCCATGTACAAAAAAATTTAACCAACTGTACAACTTCAAAATATTTACCAGTAGTCTATCGAATGAAGTATGTCAAGGCTGTATACTGTCACCCTGCTTATTTAACTTCTATGCAGAGTACATCATGAGAAAAGCTGGGCTGGAAGAAGCAACAAGCTGGAATCAAGATTGCCAGGAGAAATATCAATAACCTCAGATATGCAGATGACATCACCTTTATGGCAGAAAGTGAAGAGGAACTAAAAAGCCTCTTGATGAAAGTGAAAGAGGAGAGAGAAAAAGTTGGCTTAAAGCTCGACATTCAGAAAATGAAGATCATGGGAAATAGATGGGGAAACACTGGAAACAGTGTCAGACTTTATTTATTTTTTTTTTTTGCCTACAAAATCTCTACAGATGATGATTGCAGCCATGAAATTAAAACACACTTACTCCTTGGAAGGAAAGTTATGACCAACCTAGATAGCATATTCAAAAGCAGAGACATTACTTTGCCAGCAAAGGTACGTCTAGTCAAGGCTATTGTTTTTCTAGTGGTCATGTATGGATGTGAGAACAGCCATGAAATTAAAACACACTTACTCCTTGGAAGGAAAGTTATGACCAACCTAGATAGCATATTCAAAAGCAGAGACATTACTTTGCCAGCAAAGGTACGTCTAGTCAAGGCTATTGTTTTTCTAGTGGTCATGTATGGATGTGAGAGTTGGACTGTGAAAAAAGCTGAGTGCCAAAGAATTGATGCTATTGAACTGTGTTGTTGGAGAAGACTCTTGAGAGTCCCTTGGACTGCAAGGAGATCCAACCAGTCCATTCTGAAGGAGATCAATCCTGGGATTTCTTTGGAGGGAATGATGCTGAAGCTGAAACTGCAGTATTTTGGCCACTTCGTGCAAAGAGTTGAGTCATTGGAAAAAACTCTGATGCTGAGAGGGATTGGGAGCAGGAGAAGGGAACGACAGAGGATGAGATGGTTGGATGGCATCACTGACTCGATGGACATGAGTCTGAGTGAGCTCCGGGATTGGTGATGAACAGGGAGGCCTGGCGTGCTGCGATTCATGGGGTCACAAAGAGTCATACACGACTGAGCGACTGAACTGAACTGAACTGATTGAATGAAGTCATTTTTGGTGATTTGGTGGACAGGTTAGCCTTTAGGGATTCCTCTCTACTCTACAATGCCCAGATTCATAACATTTTTTTCTTCTAGAGAGCTCCAAGTTAGTATAATTTAAGGGCTTAACACTCAGGATTTAGGGCTTTTCCATGGAATCAATGGAATAACTCTTTGGATTTGCCACAGTGATTATGGATATGCCATGGGTAATTTTCCAGATAGTCATGAAGATCAAGATAATTTTTAGTGATAGAGGCATAGGAAGAAGCAGCAACAAAGGTAAAGCAGAAGTCTTATTAAACCATTTGCATTTATGAGTACGACCTCTGTATGACAAATAGTAGCTCCTTTGGTTGCACTTGAGTGGTCACTCAATGAATATGTGTTATCACTTCAGTATCTTCTTTTCCCCTGAACACTCTATAAAAAGAGGATAATGCCTGGCTGACAAACACAACTAGCAGTCACAAGGAAGATTTGTTTCCCTGAACTTAGCTAGCCTCAACCACTGTTCATTCTGGGACCAAGACATTCAGTTCAATCTGAAAAACAAAGACAGGTCTAGGATGGCACATATGAACACAGCCAACATAAAGAGGACCCTAAATTCATATTCCTGCTCCTGAATGCCAAATCTTGAAACCCCCAACACAATTTAAGGCAGAGACTGGGTAAAACTCAGAAAACACAACACAAAGCAGCACAGCTCAAAATGCAAAATAACCACTAAGCAGTAACACAAAGAATATACTGCCAGCAAGCAGCAGAAATAGCAACTGCTCATAGCACCAATTGGTGTGAACATGCCCCAGGTGGATCTCCACAAAACTTGGGTTCTAATGATAACAATGATACCACACACAAACCAAAATATTGTACAAAGTTTAATTAGGCACATAATCAGGCTTGGTAGGGAGAGTAGGGTGGATCCCAAACATGTGTGAAAGTAATTTGAGACAGCACTATATGAAAATTGACTTGGATTTTATTAATAAAAGTAGGGCAGGGAATGAAAATTTCCCAAAGGTAGAGACTCATGGTTTGAATTCTCAATGCTGCTAAAAAGAAGGAACAGCATAATTTTCTTATCAGCTTGTCCAAATGTGGACAGAAAGGGAAAAAGAAAGAATGAAGAATAAAAGCTAGAAGGATCAGATAGCAATAAGTGGAGTCATACTCTTAACCCACATATTCAACTGTCCCCTATTCATCTTCTTCCACACAGCAATCACTGATTTTTTTTTCTGTGTCTGTAGTTTTGTCTTTTCCAGAATATCATATTGTTAGAATCTTACAGTATGTAGTCTTTTCAGATGGGCTTCTTTCATTCAGTGCTACACAGTTTCCTCCATGTTTTTTCCTAGCTTGGGGACTCATTTCTTTTTATTGTTGAATCACTAGCTCTCTTCTGAACATGTACCACATGTTTGTTTATCCAATAACCTATTGAAGGAAGTTGTGGTTGCTTCCAATATTTAGTGTTAGTGAAGCTTTCAGGGATTTCTCAGTGGCTCAGTGGTAAAGAATATACCTGCAATGCAGGAGACCTACCAGTTTCAATTCTTGGATTGCACAGATCCCTTGGAGAAGGGAATGGCAGCCCACTCCAGTATTCTAGCCTGAAAAATCCCATGGACAGAGGAACCTGGTGGCTTGCATTCCCAAAGAGTCACAGCATGGGACACAACTGAGCAACTGAACACACAACACAGTGAAAATATAAACACTTGAAAATATGGTTTTGTGGAGACATGCTTTTAATTTAATTGAATGAATATTTAAGAGCACAAATCCCAAACTGTATGTTAAGATTATACCTACATTTGTGAGAATTGGTCAAACTATCTTTCACAGTGAAAGTGAAAGTGAAGTCGCTCATTCATGCCCGACTCTTTGCGACCCAATGGGCAGTGATTGGCCTGCACCAAGCTCCTCCGTCCATGGGATTTTCCAGGCAAGAGTACTGGAGTGGGTTGCCATTTCCTTCTCCAGGGAATCTTCCTGACCCAGGGATCAAACCCAGGTCTCCCACATTGTAGACAGATGCTTTACCATCTGAGCCATCTTTCACAGTGGCTGTATCATTTTGCATTTGCTTCAGTCATGTATGAGAATACTAAAACCAGTTTATATTCTCTTATCTTAATTAGCATAATCATTCATAGTTCTCTGTCTGTCATTAGACATTTTTAATCATTCTTTTTAATATCTATAGTTGTATATAAAGTTAGTCGTATATAAATATGCATTCTTTGAAAATCTAAACTTCTTCAGGCATCTAAACAGTCTTCATTGGGAGAACACACATTCATCAATGACTGTTATCATCATTCCATAGTACAGAGGTTTCATATATCTATCATCACAATAAAACTTATAAAGTAGGTATGATAATGGAATAAAAACTTACAGAGATTTAATGAGTTGTAACATCATACAGCTAGTAAGTGATGTTCAAACAATGATATACAGCTTCAGAGCTGATGCTTTTTTCACCTCATCCTACTTTTTTGTAATAGTCACTCTCCTGGATTTGAAGAATGTTAAAGTGGAGGAGAAATAAATTAGATGGAAAGTGTAACTACACACACAGGTAGAATTGATGTGTGTCTTCATCAAGTGTGTTAACTACAACTATGCCTGGGGCAAGTTTCTTTCCCTGGGTTTTGTATGGGTTTCCTGTACAGACCCTTCTTCATTTTCTGTTCTACTTTAGGATGATAATGAAAGATTTTCTCTTTATGATACCCATGTTTCATAAACTGCTATTTAGCCTTTACTTTGGAGAACAAAGTATACTGCAAATGTGGCAAGGACTTTTAATATTTCCCCACAAAAGCAATAATGTATCATCAGTGTCTATAGAGGCTTTATCTGGAAACATAATGTCCATGGATTAAATGCAATCAACAGAATGTATCAATTGTCATCCCTCTCATTTAAAGACTGGCACTGACAAAAAGCAATCAGTAGATTTCATTTATGAATCTATGTATCTGTTGAAAGGAAAACCTCTCAAACTTTTCCTGTGACCCTGAGTGGCCATAAGTACTGGACACATGCTCTACTCTCCACCATAGTCCTTGCTTCCAGGTTGCTTTTTACAATGTCTGTTGTCATTTTTCAATACAATAATCTACTTTTCCCAGAAGTACTTCCTTCAGAAGTTGACTTAGAAGATTTTAAAAAACTTCAAAATTGATCTTCTTTTCTTAAAAAAAATAGCATTTCAAATAAGTACTCTTCAAATTTTGATATGGTTGCCAATGATAGATTTTTCTTGATCTATTAATCAATATCAGAGAAGGCAATGACACCCCACTCCAGTACTCTTGCCTGGAAAATCCCATGGGCGAGGAGCCTGGTAGGCTGCAGTCCATGTGGTCGCAAAGAGTCAGACACGGCTGAGCGACTTCACTTTCACCTTTCACTTTCATGCATTGGAGAAGGAAATGGCAACCCACTCCAGTCTTCTTGCCTGGAGAATCCCAGGGACAGAAGAGCCTGGTGGGCTGCTGTCTATTGGGTCGCACAGAGTCGGACATGACTGAAGCGACTTAGCAGCAGCAGCAGCAGCATTAATCAATATATAATAGAAACCAATAATCAGCATTTTTAGCAATCTTCTAGCCTTGGGATTTCCTTGGAAGGAATGATGCTAAAGCTGAAACTCCAGTACTTTGGCCACCTCATGCGAAGAGTTGACTCATTGGAAAAAACTCTGATGCTGGGAGGGATTGGGGGCAGGAGGAGAAGGTGGACAACAGATGATGAAATGGCTGGATGGCATCACTGACTCGATGGACGTGAGTCTGAGTGAACTCCTGGAGTTGGTGTTGGACAGGGAGGCCTGGCGTGCTGCAATTCATGGGGTCGCAAAGAGTCAGACACGACTGAGCAACTGAACTGAACCGAACTGAGGACATTTTAAATCAGACCAAAGTTTAACAAACACTACTTCAAATGGTTTCAGTATCATTTCAGATCACAGTTAAGTATGTTACCCACACTGTATGTGACAGAGCCGAAGGGAGCTCAAGTGCTGTAACTCCAGAATCTGTGCTCTTAAATCACTGTTATTATGTCTCTTGACAGATTCAATCTAGCATTCTCGTATCTCAATATTTTAAAATGTTTTCTCTTAAATTATGCCAGAGATTTCTTCTGTCATAAGTTCCTTATCCAGAGCCAAACTTTTCAATGAGCCACCCAACACATTCCTGAAAGAAATTACATACTGAATTAAGAATATCTTTTTTTTTCTTTTTTTTAAATTTTTATTTTAACTTTAGTTTACTTTATAATACTGTATTGGTTTTGCTATATATTGACATGAATTCACCACGAGTGTACATGCATTCTCAAACATGAATCCCCTCCCACCTCCTACCCCATACCATCTCTCTGGGTCCTCCCCATGCACCAGCCCCAAGCATCCTGCATCCTGCTTCGGACATTGACTGGATTAAGAATATCTTTAAGCAATCGATGTGGGCAAGTTAAGCCTGGTCTAGGGTACGGCTTATTATCCTTGGTTAAATATTCTCAAAATAGTCTCTTATTTTACACTAGAGTTTAAATATATATACACACACACACACACACACACACACACACACACACACACACACATACAGTTTTGGTTTGCTCTGGGTGCTAAACAAGTCACCCCTAATGGTTTAGCATTCTGTTCCAGGAGTCTTTTGGAATTTGCCTTAGTTTCCAACAAAATGCAGAGTGAGCCTCTAGAGGATTTTGAGCAAATACTCTTCCTCTGAGTAGGGCAAAGGATGCTGGAGAGTTGAACCAGATATGGACAATCAATGAAAAAGCCACTGTTGTTGATCATAGTTTTACTCTGGGGTGCTGACCTTGTCAACCATCACCAAAGTTGATCCTTCCTGGTTCTACATCACTTGATGTGTCTTACCCATCCAAGTCTTTGTTCACCTAAAATTTAAGCTTTCCTTTAATTTATTCCATTGCATTATGTCATGTTGTTCTTAATTGTCTTATATTGTTTATATTATTCTTGGTGCTTTCTAAATTACCAAATGCAGAAGTAGAATTAGACAAATTGATCCATGCTAATGTTCATAGCAAGTTCAGTTCAGTTCAGTCAGTCAGTTGTATTTGACTCTTTGATACCACATGGACTGCAGCATGCCAGGCCTCCCTGTCTATCACCAACTCCCAGAGCTTACTCAAACTCATTCACATCAAGTCAGTGATGCCATCCTACCATCTCATCCTCTGTTGTGCCCTTCTCCTCCAGCCTTCAATCCTTCCCAGTATTAGGGTCTTTTCAAATGAGTCAGTTCTTTGCATCAGGTGGCCAAAGTATTGGAGCTTCAGATTCAGCATCAGTCCTTCCAATGAATATTCAGGACTGATTTCCTTTAGGATGGACTGGTTGGATTTCCTTGAAGTCCAAAGGATTTTCAAGAGTCTTTTCCAACACTACAGTTCAAAAGCATGAATTCTTCTGCACTCAGCTTTCTTTATAGTCCAAATCTCACATCCATTCATGACTACTGGGTCAAGAAAAACTCCTGACAAATTATAAACGTATAATGTATAATGGAATAAATAAGTAAATGAGACAAATGGACTCTAATATGCATTTGCACCATCTCAGGTAAGATGTATGCATCTAAGACATAGAAATTTGAAAAAAAAAAATTCTAATTATCTGGCACAAAGTATTTAACAAATAAATCAGATAAATTGACAAAAGTTTGATGAAAGAATGGAGGACGTGAATAATGTCTGTTGAAAGAGTATTATGGGGATTCATGCTAGTATCTTCCTGAGTAATTTGATTTATGAAGTTGTTACTTCCTCCTTATAATAGTATTTTCATATACTAGAAAACAGTGAACTGTGTCTTTTAATAATGTTTTTCAGTAGATATGTCATTTATATTTAACTTATATTTACATTATTAATTTTAAGAATATAAAATAAAGAATATCCTGTTTTAAAATACACTTAAAAAAAGTATATAACCATTATGTGTCAGTCAGTTCAGTTCAGTTGCTCAGTCATGTCTGACTCTTTGTGACTCCATGAATCACAGAGCCAGGCCTCCCTGTCCATCACCAACTCCCGGAATTCACTCAGACTTATGTCCATCGAGTCAGTGATGCCATCCGGCCATCTCATCCTCTGTCGTCCCCTTCTCCTCCTGCCCCCAATCCCTCCCAGCATCAGAGTCTTTTCCAATGAGTCAACTCTTCGCATGAGGTGGCCAAAGTGCTGGAGTTTCAGCTTTAGCATCATTCCTTCCAAAGAAATCCCAGGGCTGATCTCCTTCAGAATGGACTGGTTGGATCTCTTGCAGTCCAAGGGACTCTCAAGAGTCTTCTCCAACACCACAGTTCAAAAGCATCAATTCTTCGGTGCTCAGCCTTCTTCACAGTACAACTCTCGCATCCATACGTGACCACTGGAAAAATCTTAGCCTTGACTAGATGGACCTTTGTTGGCAAAGTAATGTCTCTGCTTTTGAATATGCTGTCTAAGTTGGTCATAACTTTCCTTCCAAGGAGTGTCTTTTAATTTCATGGCTGCAGTCACCATCTGCAGTGATTTTGGAGCCCCAAAAATAAAGTCTGACACTGTTTCCACTGTTTCCTCCTCTATTTCCACTGTTTCCTCCTCTATTTCCCATGAAGTGATGGGACCAGATGCCATGAGCTTCGTTTTCTGACTGTTGACCTTTAAGCCAACATTTTCACTCTTCTCTTTCAGTTTCATCAAGAGGTTTTTTAGTTTGTCTTCACTTTTTGCCATAAGGGTGGTGTCATCTGCATATCTGAGGTTATTGTTATTTCTTCGGCAATCCCTGACCTTGGGCGTGACTAAAACCAAACAACCAATTTTAGGTCGTATATGAAAACCTTAACTAGAGAAAAAACTGTTAGTAAATATGTAACAATTCACATTGTCTCCACAGGTAAACATTTTGACTTAATTTTCTATCTACCTATTTATCATCTAGAAGAAAACACTTAACTAGATTGTGAATTTAAAATGTCTACTGCTGCTGCTGCTGCTAAGTTGCTTCAGTCATGTCCAACTCTGTGCAACCCCGTAGATGGCAGCCCACCAAGCTCCGCCGTCCCTGGGATTCTCCAGGCAAGAACTCTGGAATTGGGTTGCCATTTCCTTTTCCGTGCATGAAAGTGAAAGGTGAAAGTAAAGTCGCTCAGTCGTGCCCGACTCTTCACGACCCCATGGACTGCAGCCCACCAGGCTCCTCTGTCCATGGGATTTTCCAGACAAGAGTATTAGAGAGGGCTGCTATTGCTTTCTCCTAAATTTACTTCTAAATACATTTTAATTGTTTTTGTATTGCATAGCTTTAAAAGATAAAATTGAGTTACTGTTGCTTAAAATATTATTTTACACAGCTACATGGGTGGCAAATTATTTATAAATTATTAGAAGACATAAACTCAAGAACACAGCATAAAAAAGTTCATCAGGGGATTTCCCTGGCAGTCCAGTGGTTAAAAGGTCACCTTCCAATATATGGAGTGTGGGTTTGATCCCTGGTCAGAGATCTATGATCCCACATGCCTCAGGGTTGAAAAATTGAAACATAAAGCAGAAACAATGTTGTAACAAATTCAATAAAGACTTGAAAAAAAAAAGTCCACAGAAAAACAATACCTTTTTTTAAAAAAGTTCATCAGAAAGAAAAAGTATTTTGAATATCTGTAAACAAATAAATGAAAGATGTCAACTAAGATCAACATAGTTAAAAAAAAATAAAAAACAAAGGTTGCCTTGGAACTCAGGCATCTTTTAGCTCCTAGTCACTCAGAGCGTATTAATTAACTAAACAGATGAAGACAGAGAAAGAAATGCTCTTACTCTAAAACAATCAAGGAAGATTCCTGCAACCCTAGTTCCTACCAGAATTTTATAAAATCAAATAGAGAAGGATAGGACCAATGTTAGTCCTTGGTCCATCTTTCTGGATTGAGCACACATCTCACTCAAGTTGCTAATAACACCTTCTCTTTGGCTTCACATCGATGACAGATTTCTTTTAAATTTTATTGTAAGCTGATACAGGCCAAAGCAATTCATTTTCTTAGACTCATATTTTTAAAACACGCTTACACTGGACATCTATTTAAAACTGTTCTTGTAGCCGAAGACCTTTACATCTTTAAGTCTATCGTTCATCACTGCTCAAAATTCTAGCCCGCGCAACTATAGGCTCATATTATACATGTAAAATAAAAATAATAAAAATTCAATTAAAGATAAATAAAAGGTTCAGATGAGCATTAAATCATGCCAGGCACTGTGCTAAAAATATTGATACTGCTACACCTAATTTACAAATGAAGACACTATAAAGTGTGGCAAAGAAGTGTGTCAAAGACCTCAGAGCTTCTAATGAGAAACTGAGGAGGGTTTTCACTCAGCAATTAGGTTCTAGAACCTTCTCAAGAAAGATGTCAACTAAGATCAACATAGTTAAAAAAAAATAAAAAACAAAGGTTGCCTTGGAACTCAGGCATCTTTTAGCTCCTAGTCACTCAGAGCGTATTAATTAACTAAACAGATGAAGACAGAGAAAGAAATGCTCTTACTCTAAAACAATCAAGGAAGATTCCTGCAACCCTAGTTCCTACCAGAATTTTATAAAATCAAATAGAGAAGGATAGGACCAATGTTAGTCCTTGGTCCATCTTTCTGGATTGAGCACACATCTCACTCAAGTTGCTAATAACACCTTCTCTTTGGCTTCACATCGATGACAGATTTCTTTTAAATTTTATTGTAAGCTGATACAGGCCAAAGCAATTCATTTTCTTAGACTCATATTTTTAAAACATGTTTACACTGGACATTTATTTAAAACTGTTCTTGTAGCTGAAGACCTTTACATCTTTAAGTCTATTTTTCATCACTGCTCAAAATTCTAGCCCGCACAATTATAGGCTCATATTATACATGTAAAATAAAAATAATAAAAATTCAATTAAAGATAAATAAAAGGTTCAGATGAGCATTAAATCATGCCAGGCACTGTGCTAAAAATATTGTTATTGCTACACATAATTTACAAATGAAGACACTATAAAGTGTGGCAAAGAAGTGTGGCAAAGACCTCAGAGCTTCTATTGAGAGACTGAGGAGGGTTTTAACTCAGCAATTAGGTTCTAGAACTTTCTTAGTTACCACCACATACACTGCGTCAACACACATTCTGCTCTCAGCTTTGAAGAGTAGAAAACTGATTCATTCCTCCATCTCTGAAGAACAATGTTCATCAAACAACTTAAACATGGTTCAGAGATGAGGTGCTCAACTCGTCAAAAAAGTGTTTTTAAGAACATTAGAAAGTAATGTTTATATGCGTAACTGAAACATTTTAAACTGTCTTATAGCTATTCATTCAAAGATTCTCCCCAAAGTTCTCCGGGCCAGCTTTTTGACTTTGATTTATTATTTTGAAACAATGACAATGACTTTCCTTAAAACTACTATAAATAAATAAATTCCAAGCTGCCATTAGTTGAAATGTGTAACCCTCTCCCTTTTGAGGCAGCCAAGAAGGGAGGGAGATGTGTGAAGAAAATTGATGCCAGGCTATCTGAATATCACTTTTGGTTTTCTTATGACTATATATAGCAAATAATACTTAAGAGATTGGCGATTTACCATACAAAAACATACTTGTTTTCGAGAAGAAGTCCTGCCTTTGGCATGTCACACTACCTTCTGAAAACAACACTGAAAAATTAATTGAATAATTTTTATTGAATAAAAATTTATTAAAGCAATACTTTAAGATATTTAATAGGCCTCAATTATATAAGCCCACAGAAATAACAGTTCAATCCATTTCACCTCAAGCACATAAAACTGGAGAAAAGGACCAATAATTTTCCCATGATATAAGCAATACTGACTAAATTAAACCAGAGTTTATAATTAAGACAAAGCAAACTTATTAAAAATTAGATTTGTACATCAAAAGAAATAAAGACAGGAAATGTGGAGGGGAGCAAAAAGGGAAGTATGGTTCAATAAGTAAATCAGTTCTTCCACAAAAGCACTACAGTGCACTGGCGGCTTAAAATTAAACATTTATTAACTGCCTAGAAGTCTTTGAGAAATAAAAGACATATATATCTTATATATATGGTAAATCACTTTCTCTATATATAAAATTATAACTACATATTGAAAACAGACACAAAACAATATGTCTAATATAAATGAAAATAAAATTTATTCATTGAATGCATGTACATTTTTAAACTATTTTGTTAACAATTTAAAACTGAATCACTTTACTGTACACCAGAAACTAACAAAATATTGTTGGTCAACTATACTTCCATAAAAAATAAATTAAAAATAAATAAAAATGAAATTCATTCCAATGATAAAAATCAAATATTAA
>SJYR01002778.1:165379-179273 GCA_006410655.1 Kobus ellipsiprymnus
TCATAGATCAAAGAGTAACAGGAATAGAAATGTAAACATTAAGAACTAATTTTCATAAAATATATATTAAAACCCAGAAGGTGCAATTCAAGCATCAAAACAATTTGTGTAGACTTCATTATTATATTAGTAATTAAGATAAAAATAAACGAGTTATGTCTCCAATTTAAGAGAAAGAAACAAAGAGGGAGGTAAAGGGAGGAAATGTTCCCACCTTACATAAAGATGACGTTAGTTTGAAAGTATAAGAAGAGACAAAAGTATACCAAGAAAACATTAAGCTTCAGAAAGGGGATGCAAAGACATTAATAAAAGATAAGCTGCGCACCAGTCAGAATCAGTTCAGTTCAGTCGCTTAGTCCTGTCTGACTCTTTGCGACCCCATCAACTGCAGCACGCCAGGCCTCCCTGTCCATCATCAACTCCCGGAGTTCACTCAGACTCACGTCCATCGAGTAGTCAGTGATGCCATCCAGCCATCTCATCCTCTGTCGTCCCCTTCTCCTCCTGCCTCCAATCCCTCCCAGCATCAGAGTCTTTTCCAATGAGTCAACTCTTTGCATGAGGTGGCCAAAGTACCGGTGTTTCAGCTTTAGTATCATTCCTTCAGGACTGATCTCCTTTAGAATGGACTGGCTGGATCTCCTTGCAGTCCAAGGGACTCTCAAGAGTCTACTCCACAGTTCAAAAGCATCAATTCTTTAGGCACTTAGCTTTCTTCACAGTTCAACTCTCACATCCACATATGACCACAGGAAAACCATAGCCTTGACTAGACGGATCTTTGTTGGCAAAGTAATGTCTCTGCTTTTGAATATGCTATCTAGGTTGGTCATAACTTTCCTTCCAAGGAGAAGCACCTTTTAATTTCATGGCTGCAATTAGAATGGCTATTATCAAAAAATCTACAAACAAATGCTGGAGAGGATGTGGCGAAATGGGAATTCTCTTTCACTGTCAGGGGGAATATAAATTGATATAGCCACTATGGAGAACTGTATGGAGTTTCTTAAAAAAAACTAGACATGGAGCTAACACCTGACACAAAAATCTCACTGCTGGGCATATATCCTGTTATTATTCAATCACTCACTTGTGTCTGACTCTTTGCAACCCCATGGACTGCAGCACACCAGGCTTAACTGTCCTTAACCATCTCTCAAAGCTTGCTCAAACTCAGGTCTATTGAGTTGGTGATGCTATTGAACTATATAATCCTCACTCGTCTGCTTCTCCTCCTGCCTTCAATCTTTCCCAGCATCAGGGTCTTTTCCAATGAGTCAGCTCTTTACATAGGTGGCCAAAGTATGGGAACTTTAGCTTCAATATCAGTCCTTCCAATGAATATTCAGGATTGATTTCCTTTAGGATTGACTAGTTTGATCTCCTTGCAGTCCAAGGGACTCGCAAGAGTCTCCTCCAACACCACAGTGCAACAGCATCATTTCTTCGATGCCCAGCCATCTTTACAGTACAGCTCTTACATCCATACATGGCTACTGCAAAAACCATAGCTTTGACTTTACAGAACTTTGTCAGCAAAGTAATGCCTCTGCGTTTTAATGTGCTGTCTAGGCTGGTCATAGCTTTTCTTCCAAGGAGCAAGCATCATTTCATTTCTTGGCTGCAGTCACCATCTGTAGTGATTTTGGAGCCCAAGAAAAGAAAATATGTCACCATTTCCATTATTTCTCCATCTATTTGCCATGAAGTGATGGGACGAGATGCCTTGATCTTGGTTTTCTGAATGTTGAGTTTTAAGACAACTTTTTTACTCTCCTCTTTCACTTACATCAAGAGGCTTTTTATTTCTTCTTCACTTTCTGCCAAATGGTGATGTCATTTGAATATCTGAGATTATTGATATTTCTCCTAGAAATCTTGATTGCAGCTTGTGCTTCATCTGGCCTCACATTTTGCATGATGCACTCTGCATTTAAGTTAAATAAGCAGGATGACAATATACATCCTTGATGTACTCCTTTCTCAGTTTGGAACCAGTCTGTTCTTCCCTGTCCTGTTCTGACTGTTGCTTCATAACTTGCATACAGGTTTCTCAGGAGTCAGGTAAGATTGTCTGGTATTCCCATCTCTTTAAGAATTTTCTGGTTTGTGATGATTCACACACTCAAAAGCTTTAGCATAGTCAGTGAAGAAGTAAATGTTTTTCTGAAATTTTGTTGATTTTTCTATGATCCAATGAATGTTGGCAATTTGATCTCTTGTTCCTCTGCCTTTTCTAAATCCAGTTGAACATCTGCAGATTCTCAGTTCATGTACTGTTGAAGCCTAGCTTGCATAATTTTGAACACTATTTTGCTATCATCTGAAATGAGTGCAGTTGTGTGGTATTTTGAACATTCTTTGGCATTCCTTTACTTTGGGATTGGCCACTGCTGAGTTTTCCAAATTTGCTGGCAGAATGCATGCAGCACTTTCACAGCATCATCTTTTAGGATGTGAAAAGTTCAACTGGAATTCCATCACCTCCACTAGCTTTGTTCTTGTGATGCTTCCTAAGGCCCAATTGACTTCACATTCCAGGATGTCTGGCTCTGGGTAAGTGATAACACCATCGTGGATATCTGTGTCATGAAAATCTTTTTTGTCTAGTACTTCTGTGTATTCTTGTTACCTCTTGTTAATATCGTCTTCTTCTGTTAGGTCCATATCATTTCTGTCCTTTATTGGGCCTATCTTTGATGAAATGTTCCCTTGGTGTCTCTAATTTTCTTAAAGAGAACTCTAGTATTTCCCATCCTATTGTTTTCCTCTATTTCTTTGAATTGTTCACTTAGGAAGGTTTCTTATCTCTCCTTGCTGTTCATTGGAACTCTGTATTCAGATGGGTATATCTTTCCTTTTCTCCTTTGCCTTTTATTTCTTTTCTCAGCTATTTGTAAGACTTCCTCATACAACCATTTAGCCTTTTTGCATCTCTTTTTCTTGGGAATGGTTTTGTCTACCACCTCCTGTACAATATTACAAAATTCTGTTTATATTTCTTCAGGCACTCTGTCTCTCAGATCTAATCCCTTGAATCTGTTTGTCACTTCCAATGTATACACCCTGAGAGAACCATAACTGATAGAGATACATGTGTTCCAGGGTCTGTTGTGACACTATATACTATATTTAAGCCATGGAAGAAACCTAGATGTCCTTCAATAGATAGATAAAGAAGTTGTGGTACATGTATACAATGGACTATTCAGTTCAGTTCAATTCATTCGATCAGTCGTGTCCGACTCTTTGCGACCCCATGAATCGCAGCACACCAGGCCTCCCTGTCCATCATCAACTCACGGAGTTCACTCAGACTCACGTCCATCGAGTCGGTGATGCCATCCTGCCATCTCATCCTCTGTCGTCCCCTTCTCCTCCTGCCCCCAATCCCTCCCAGCATCAGAGTCTTTTCCAATGAGTCAACTCTTCACATGAGGTGGCCAAAATATTAGAGTTTCAGCTTTAGCATCAGTCCTTCCAAAGAACATCGAGGACTGATCTCCGTTAGAATGGACTGGTTGGATCTCCTTGCAGTCCAAGGGACTCTCAAGAGTCTTCTCCAAAGTTCAAAAGCATCAATTCTTTGGCGCACAGCTTTCTTCACAGTCCAACTCTCACATCCATACATGACCACAGGTAAAACCATAGCCTTGACTAGACAGACCTTTGTTGGCAAAGTAATGTCTCTGCTTTTCAATATGCTATCTAGGTTGGTCATAACTTTTCTTCCAAGGAGTAAGCGTCTTTTAATTTCATGGCTGCAGTCACCATCTGCAGTGATTTTGGAGCCCTCTCCCCCCAAAAATAAAGTCTGACACTGTTTCCAGTGTTTCCCCACCTATTTCCCATGAAGTGATAGGACCAGATGCCATGATTTTCATTTTCTGAATGTTGAGCTTGAAGCCAACCTTTTCATTCTCCTCTTTCACTTGCATCAAGAGGCTTTTTAGCTCCTCTTCACTTTCTGCCATAAGGGTGGTGTCATCTGCATATCTGAGGTGACTGATATTTCTCCTAGCAATCTTGATTTCACCTTGTGCTTTTCTTCCAACCCAATGTTTCTCATGATATACCCTGCATATAAGTTAAATAAGCAGGATGACAGTATACAGCCTTGATGTACTCCTTTTCCTATTTGGAACCAGTCTGTTGTTCCACGTCCAGTTCTAACTGTTGCTTCCTGACCTGCATATAGGTTTCTCAAGAGGTAGGTCAGGTGGTCTGGTATTCCCATCTCTCTCAGAACTGTCCACAGTTTATTGTGATCCACTCAGTCAAAGGCTTTGGCATAGTCAATAAAGCAGAAATAGATATTTTTCTGGAACTCTCTTGCTTTTTCGATGATCCAGCAGATGTTGGCAGTATGATCTGGTTCCTCTGCCTTTTCTAAAATGAGCTTGAACATCTGGAAGTTCATGGTTCAAATTGTTGCTGAAGCCTGGCTTGGAGAATTTTGAGCATCATCTTTCAAGATTTGAAATAGCTCAACTGGAATTCCATCACCTCCACTAGGTTTGTTCGTAGTGATGCTTTCTAAGGCCCACCTGACTTCACATTCCAGGATGTCTGGCTCTAGGTGACTGATCACACCATTGTGATTATCTTAGTCTTGAAGATCTTTTTCACACATTTCTTCTGTGTATTCTTGCCACCTCTTCTTAATATCTTCTGCTTCTGTTAGGTCCATACCATTTCTGTCCTTTATCGAGCCCATCTTTGCATGAAATGTTCCCTTGGTATCTCTAATTTTCTTGAAGAGATCTCTAGTCTTTCCCATTCTGTTGTTTTCCTCTATTTCTTTTCATTGATTGCTGAGGAAGGCTTTCTTTCTTTTTTTCTTTAATACATTTTATTTTATTTTATTAATTTAAGTTTATTCATTTTAATTGGAGGTTAATTACTTTACAATATTGTACTGGTTTTGCCATACATCAACATGAATCTGCCACAGGTATACACATGTTCCCCATCCTGAACCCACCTCCCTCCTCCTTCCATGTACCATCCCTCTGGGTTGTCTCAGTACACCAGCCCCAAGCAACCAGTATCATGCATCAAACCTGGACTGGCGATTCATTTAATATATGATATTATACATGTTTCAATGCCATTCTCCCAAATCATCCCACCCACTCCCTCTCCAAAAGAGTCTAAAAGACTGTTCTACACATCTGTGTCTCTTTTGCTGTCTCACATACAGGGTTATCATTACCATCTATCTAAATTCCATATATATGCATTAGTATACTGTATTGGTGTTTTTCTTTCTGGCTTACTTCACTCTGCATAATAGGCTCAAGTTTCATCCACCTCATTAGAACTGATTTAATTGTATTCTTTTTAATGGCTGAGTAATACTCCATTGTGTATATGTACCACTGCTTTCTTATCCATTCATCTGCTGATGGACATCTAGGTTGCTTCCATGTCCTGGCTATTATGTACAGTGCTGCTTCAGAATGGGAGAAAATAATATCAGATGAAGCAACTGACAAACAACTAATCTCAAAAATATACAAGCAACTCCTGCAGCTCAATTCCAGAAAAATAAATGACCCATTCAAAATATGGGCCAAAGAACTAAACAGACATTTCTCCAAAGAAGACATACAGATGTCTAACAAACACATGAAAAGATGCTCAACGTGACTCATTATCAGAGAAATGCATATCAAAACCACAATGAGGTACCATTTCACGTCAGTCAGAATGGCTATGATCCAAATGTCTACAAGCAATAAATGTTGGAGAGGATGTGGAGAAAAGGAAACCCTCTTATACTGTTGGTGGAAATGCAAACTAGTACAGCCACTATGGAGAACAGTGTGGAGATTCCTTAAAAAACTGGAAATAGAACTGCCTTAGGACCCAGCAATCCCACTGCTGGGCATACACACCGAGGAAACCAGAATTGAAAGAGACATGTGTACCCCAATGTTCATGAGGAAGGCTTTCTTATCTCTTCTTGCTATTCTTTGGAACTCTGCATTCAGATGCTTATATCTTTCCTGTTCTCTTTTGATTTTTGCTTCTCTTCTTTTGACAGCTATTTGTAAGGCCTCCCCAGACAGCCATTTTGCTCTTTTGCATTTCTTTTCCATGGGGATGGTCTTGATCTCTTTCTCCTGTACAATGTCACGAACTTCAGTCCATAGTTCATCAGGCACTCTATCTATCAGATCTAGTCCCTTAAATCTATTTCTCACTTCCACTGTATAATCATAAGGGATTTGATTTAGGTCATACCTGAATGGTCTAGTGGTTTTCCCTACTTTTTTCAATTTAAGTCTGAATTTGGCAATAAGGAGCTGATGATCTGAGCCAAAGCAATCTCCTGGTCTTGTTTTCGCTGACTGTATAGAGCTTCTCCATCTTTGGCTGCAAATAATATAATCAATCTGATTTCAGTGTTGATCATCTGGTGATGTCCATGTGTAGAGTCTTCTTGTGTTATTGGAAGAGGGTGTTTGCTATGACCAGTGCATTTTCTTGGCAAAACTCTATTAGTCCTTGCCCTGCTTCATTCCACATTCCAAGGCCAAATTTGCCTGTTACTCAGCCATAAAAAGCATTTGAGTCAATTTTAAGGAGGTGATGAACCTAGAGCCTCTTTTATACAGAGCAGTGTAAGTCAGAAAGAGAAAAACAAACATTGTATGTTAGCACATACATATGGAATCTAGAAAGATGGTACTAATGAACCTATTTGCAGGGCAACAATGGAGATGCAGAAATAGAGAACAGATTTATGGACACAGTGGTGGAAAGAGAGAGTGAGACGAATGGAGAATGTAGTATGGATACATATACATTACCATATGCAAAATAGATAACCATTGGGAATTTGCTGTATGATGCAGGGAGCTCAACCTGTTGCTCTGTGACAACAGAGAGGTGGAATTGGGACGGAGTTGGGAGGGAGGTTTTAGAGGAAGGCAATGTATGTATACCTGTGACTGATTCATGTTGATGTATGGCAGAAACCAAAACGATGCTGTAAAACAATTATCCTTCAACTAGAAATAAATAAATTTAAAAAGAAATAGATGAGGTGAACTTGAATGCATTGAGGATGACAAAATGGACAGTGACAAAAAGAAACTCAAAACATTCACAGTATGTATAGACCTATTAAAAGTACTTTAAAATATATGGAGCAAAAATGAAAAAGGAAAATAAAGGAAAAATAGGCAAATTCATAAGCTAGGGAGATTCAGGAAACAATTTTTAATAATTAGTAATGGCTTGTGTTGATTAGAATGAAAGTGTGCAATCCCTGTGGGCCATGGTATTGGACAGTCTCACCACTCTGCAGACTTTTTCTTCAGGAAAACAGACACACAAGAAAGATTGTGGAGTTTTCTGAAAAAGCTTCTTCTGAAGTGCTGGCTATAGGAGCTTCACAGTACTCACTGCTAAAACATTGTATATTAACACATATATATGGAATCTAGAAAGATGGTACTAACGAACCTATTTGCAGGGCAACAATGCAGACACAGACAAGAGAACAAATTTGTGGACACAGTGAGGGGAAAAGAGAGTGAGATGAATGGAGAATCCTGTCCTACAAAAATCTGTCTTAATCTATAGAACAAAGGACAAAGGAACATACCTGGAAAATCATTATTGAAACTTGTAGCATCAAAGAGAAAATAGCCACTGCCAAAGTCCCCCTCAAACCCGTAACACCATTTCCACACCCATCTTCTATCAGAAAAAAGAGAAAACAGAAAATTCAAAATAGATACTAGATCCAAATTTAAAAATGTAAAAGTATAAAGATTTGGAGAAAACATAGGAGAAAATTCATGTGGTATTGATTTTGGAATGAGATTTTAGTTATGACACCAAAATCACCTTTATAGAAAAAAATTCTTAAAATTGATCAAATGTAAAAATGTTTATGCTGAAAAAGACATTGCTAAAAAATAAAAAAGCAAGGCATAGAGTCAGAAAAATATATTTGCAAATAATGTATTTGATTTAAAAAATTGTATCCTGAAGAAATATCTCTCATATCCAAATAATATCTATAATTTTCAGTGAAGAAAAGTCCCAGATTAAATAATTTCACATTCATTCTATAAAATTAAAATCTGAACAAGTCTAAATAATGCAGTGTTTATGCGGATAAATATATATGTGGCAATAACACATAAAACAGAAGAGCAGTGGAATAATGAATATAAAATTTTTAAAGGTAGAGTGAAGATATAGATATAACTAAATTACTGGTAAACATCTAGCTATTGTTTTGAGTGGTGAGTTCAAGATTGATCATATTTTAAAATAAATGTAAAGAAATGAAAGTGTTAGTCTCTCAGTCATATCCAACTTTTTGTGACTCCATGGCCTGTAGCCCACCAGGCTCTTCTCTCCATGGAATTCTCCAGGCAAGAATACTGAAGTGAGTTGCTGTTTCCTTCTCCAGGGGATCTTCCTGACCCAGGGATCAAAACTGGGTCTCTGGCATTGCAGGCAGATTCATTACTGTCTGAACCACCAGGGAAGCCATATGTATATGTGTGTGATATATATATATATAGATATAGATGTAGATAGATTAATTTACAAAAATAAATCAAATATAATATGGATATATATAAATCAAAATACTGGGTATGTCATTGCTGTTATCTCAAAGTTTGTGTATCCTCAAATTACGTATGTTGGAATTCTCACACTCAAAGACATGATGTTATGGAGGTGGAGCTGATTTTGGTGGCAAGAGGACTTCAGTCTTGTTTTCTTTGAGGCAAGAATGCAACAAAGAGATTAAGATTACAAGGCAGGTATTGAATTCATTGGAAGTACAATATGTGCAAAGAAAACAAAAGTAGCAACTTACTTGTCGTTAAATCACTTCAGTCGTGTCCGACTATGTGTGACCACATAGACGGCAGCCTACCAGGCTCCCCCATCCCTGGGATTCTCCAGGCAAGAACACTGGAGTGGGCTGCCATTTCCTTCTCCAGTGCCTGAAAATGAAAAGTGAAAGTGAAGTCTTTCAGTCGTGTCCGACTCTTAGCGACCCCATGGACTGCAGCCTCCAAGGCTCCTCTGTCCATGGGATTTTCCAGGCAAGAGTACTGGAGTGGGGTGCCATTGCCTTCTCCGAGCAATTTACTTAGGGCAGGGCAAAAGCTACACACTAAGAGAAGAGTTGTGGGCATACCAGTTAGTGAGGGGCATGCAACAGGGGCAGTTTAGGATGTTAATATGGGTTAATTTTCCACAGTTTAGATGAAGGTGACCCCCATTTTCCTCCCTGTACAATTGTGTCATCTGAAATTCGTTATTTGGGCTTCTAGCAGGGGCAATTTTGATTCTTTCTCATGAGTACCTAAGCAAAACCCATGGAGGAGGGAATCAAAACAGCAATTCTAGTGACATTATAATTATATTACACCATGGCCAAGATTACTAGAGGATGGCATGAGATTCCCTTTGCTCATGCTGCAGGCTGGAAACTCTTCTAAACACAAGAATGAGGAGGCTTTGGGGGCTGCTTTGTCTTTTTATCCAGTTATCAGCAACCCATGCATACTTATTTGAGCATATTCCATAGTTTTCAAGGTCAGAGTTTCTTGCTCAGATGTTACAAAATTTCTGTTTCAAATGCCATTCCTCCATGCATCATGGGCTCATTGAGTGTAAATGAAGGAGGTGATTTTGCCTTCTAACGCCTATGCATGAGAAGGATGTTCTTGTGCCTAGACTTGCCAGCCTCAGGAATTAACAGGTCATGAAGATGTGGTGGTAGTTTATTTGCTAAATCGTGTCCAACTTTTGTGACCCCATGGACCATAGCCCACCAGGCTCCTCCATCCATGGGTTTTCCCAGGCAAGAATACTGCAGTAGGTTACCATTTCCTCCATTAAAGGATCTTCCCAATCCAGGGATAGAACCCACACCTCCTGAATTGGTGGGCAGATTCTTTAACAATGAACCACCAGGGAAGTCATGAAGACGGAGACCTCACAAATGAAATTAGTGGTTCTTTTCTAAAAGAGATGCCATAACACTCTCTAGCCTCTTCCACCAAGTGAGGGAAAAGCAAAATATCACCATCTAGAAAGTAAACCTCACAAAACAAATCTACTCAAGTCATAATTTTGGGTGTTCAATCTTCTAAAACTGTGAGAAAAAAAAATTCTGTTGTTTATAAAGTCACTTAAACAGTGGTATTTTATCACAGCAGCCTGAACAGACTGAGATGCATATAATAGAAACTAAGTTTAAGAAAATAGACCTTACATAATAATGGATAAAATAATTCTGTCATAGGTAAAAAAACAGAACATCATTTTGCCATTAAAAGAAAAAAAAAAAAGTTTGTGTAGCAACATGAATGAATCTCACCAACACATTATTAGGTGAGAAAAGTGATGAAATAAATTTATATATAGAAGTTATTCTGGATTATACATGACTTGAAATTTATACTAACTAGGATACCCTGTCTTATGGGCTGTCAAACATGCATTTGTACATTTGCTTTCACCATTAAATAAAAGAACACATGGAAAATAAAAAAAAAAGAGTAACTGGTTCACACATTCAAAATGAAGCTGGGTGGCCATTGCAGATGTTTCAGACATTCCTGCATTATTGAAAACTTGAATTTTCTGAATTGCATTAAACTCAAGGACATAGGTGGTGCTAGTGGTAAAGAATCCTCCTGCAATGCTGGAGACATAAGAAATACTGGTCAGGAAGATCCCCTGGAGGAGGAAGTGGCCATGAACTCCAGTATTCTGGTCTGGAAAATCCCATAGACAAAGGAGCCCACGACTGAGTATCTGATCACCACCACAGACACTACCTGCTGTTATCAAAACAGTATCTGCTACCAGCTGCAGTCCATGGTCTCAAGATCTCTTGTAACCATTCAACTATTTTGTATCCCCATCAATCTTTCTTTAACAAGTATCCTTAACTTTTTGCACCTCCCATTGTAATTCTTGATAAACATCTCATGTAACTAGTTGAAACTCTGAGGTTTTTGCCTATGTAAGCCTCCTCTATTTTGTGGTCTTGAACACCATTCAAATGTTCCTGAAATCTATTTTCCTTAGACTGTTTTCCTCAGTTTGACTCTAATATTTTTTTTTCTATTCCTATTATAGATTGTTTATTGATTATTTTCACCTACAAGTGGAAGCCCCAGCAGAAGCCCACTTATGCATGTCAGCTATATTATGATACTCTTTATTTAAGATTAGAAGCCAGTAATACAATATTATAGATATATATTATGAGTATATGCGATAAATATAAAAAAGAAGATAAGTGTAAAACATATTTTTGAAACTAATGAAATTGGTTTTCTCTTTGAGAGAGTGAAGAAGAAAGCAATGAAGTTGAGGAAGTATATATGGTGGTGGTTTAGTTGCTAAATTGTATCTGACTCTTGTGACCCCATAGACTATAGCTGTCATGCTGTCTGTCCATGGGATTCTCCAGGCAAGAATACTGGAGTGGGTTGCCATTTCCTTCCCCAGGAAGTATGTATAGAAGACTCAATTTTATTGGTAAAATATTCTGCTACTTAAGCCGATTATATGTACATAGACATTTTGCCTCTTCAATAAGTAATAATTTGTTGTCATTGGAATGTACATTTCTGAAATATGTAACCTTATATACATAAATGAGAGGCAGAGGGAGAGAGTAAGAAAAAAGTTATTCAAAAGTATATGCATAGTCCATTTACAACTATTAGAATTATTATAATATTTCAAGATTATTTAATATCAGAGAAAAGAAAAAATTAAGGCAATAAATGGGATAAGAAGTGACATATAATTAAAGTAACTATTAATCAGCTAAGGTTTTTCAGATAGCTCATATTTTTATTTAATATATACAGTATACATATGCATTAGGTCTTTTAATTCTCATTCTATAGATGTCAAATTTGAATTCAACAAAATTAGGCCTGAAATCCCTGCCTCTTCCTATATGATTGCTTCTAATGGAGTCACTATGGAAACATTGATTTCACTTCACAGCTTTGGAAATAGAGTTTAATTTCAACCAAGAACAAATGAATGAGAAGATCTATCAAGGTAGGACTTCGGGTTTGCCAGTCAGATTTTGGTGACTTTTTAAGGAACAGTTTTTATAGAGTAGAGGGATTAAATTGTCCTTAGGAAAATTAGGCAACAAGTACTATTAGTTTATTTTTGTCTCCTTAAATTTAGCTTCCTGCTTTGGAATTTTTTCTCTTTTCAAAATCTTGCACAGAGATGTACATCCTTAACATAAACACTATTTTCTTCTGTCTTTCCACAGGTTGTTCAACTTGCTTAACTTTGGGAAAACTGAAACTTCTGATTACAGTATTCCTCAGATATCTAATGTGGCTCCCCAAAGAGTTACATGCCTTCAGATGTTTTTGTAGCTGTTAACAAAGAGTGTTCCTTCTCAGAAAAATGAACTGACTCCCTGTTGGACACTGTTTAGATACCACTCTAAAGAAAGTATTTATTGGTTGCTAACAGGAAATTTTGTTTTTTCAGTGCCTCTAGTAGCAAATAAGTATCCAAGAGCTAAAATACAGCTACAGCTGGAGCTGACTTCCATTCATTCATCACTGTCACTTCATGAATTAGGAGCTAACAGACCATTTCTCTCACTTACCTCAGCTTCTTTCCAGAATGAGGTGAAGTTCAGAATGTTCAGATATGATAGTTCTTTCTTCTAACCTATTATTTACAGAGCAATAAATTTTGATCTGTGTCATTCTATAAACTCTTGAGATTTTCAAAGGAAAAATAAATTCTGATTGGGGTTTATGTATAATTATGTGCATCCATGTTAATGGGACATACAGCAATGAGATTTGCTTAATATGGCTGTGACATTTTATTGAGTGCATTTTAACTTCTCTAAAACTTGAAACAGCTCTCCCTTTCTCTTATTAAAGTAATTATATTCCATATAAATCACTTTTTAAGGATGTTAAATTAAAAGATCCACATTTTCCACATACAAAACTTTTATTACAGCATTTTAATGATAGTGGATGAAATTATTGTATGTCTACTGACCTGCCAATAGAATAATTGGTCACATCATCATAAAAGGGAAGTTTTTCCTTAAAATGGATTGCATTGCATTAATTTATTCTCTTTAAAGAGTTACATGCATTAACCTTTGAAATGACCATCACCCTTTAATTGGCATTCTTATACTATCCAGTGTATCATTAGCCTTTGTAGATGGTATCATTAAAAGTGGCAATCATAATATTCAGTAAATTATAATACAAGTTGGGATCATCTTTTTAGCCCCCTCAAACCACTAATTAACCATATGGTTATGTCATAAAATAAAATGAAGCTTTGTGGCAGTTTTTAACTGTTTTGTCTATGACAGAGAAGTATACATCCACATAATTTATAAAGTTGCAAGACATAATTATAACTTAATCTTTGACAAGACAGCTAAAGTACTCTGTGTAAGAGAAAACCATGATAAATATAAACGATCCTTTAAAAATGTAACTCAACGACCTGAAAACCTTTGAAATTTTAAAATACAAAAATCTATGATTAAAATTTGAGATTATGTATGTAAATTCACCAGATTTTTAACCATATAAAAGTCAACTTTCCAGTATGAACATACAGAGACAGCATGGTAAAATCATTTGAAATTAATGTGGTGTCAAAGTATATAGATATTGATATAGATGTATCGATAGACATTAGTATTTCAAATTTGAAAAATTAGTTACTATAACCTTTGTAAACTGAAGAAAAGAATATTTGTAAACATTTTCAACACCGTAAGGTACAGAATTTATTAATTAATTTTCACATACAAGTTAACATCAGATTCACAAGGCCCGAGTTGAATTAGATGTTTTTCAAAATG
>SJYR01002778.1:187410-202764 GCA_006410655.1 Kobus ellipsiprymnus
AAGAATTCTCTGAGTAACATACTGATCCTAGCACATGTGACTTTCTTTGTTCTGTTAGAAAGCATATTGTATAGATTATATCATTTACAGTTAATTATGTCATTTGAATCTAACTGCCTTACAACTTTATTACAAATGTGTCATCCTGTTACTTGACTAAAAGAAAATAATCAAGAAACTCAAAGTACCCTTTTACCTTTTTTAATATAACTCAATAATACAGAACATGTCTAGCAAAAGGAAAATGCTGCTGATTTTTCATATATTTTCTTTGCTTTTTTCCCTTAGGTTGAAAACTATAGTATTTGTTTCTTTGTAATGAATTCACATGCTTTTCTTAGATTCCTTTTCCTCTGCAACAGTCCAATGAGTCTTTATCTATTGCTCCAGACAGCCATCTTGTCAAATCACCTAGAGATGTGAATGATAACCCAATCACCTACTAGACAGAAACATCAAAATTCTGGCCACCATTCACCAAGATAGCTTTTTCTTATCTGAACCTATCCATCTATAATGTGTAAGGACAGAGCCTGCTTTCTGTAATGCAGCTGGTTATAGCAACTAAGAATAGCACAATCTTCCCTCCAGATGATGCAGAGTAACTCACCTTCATCAAAATGAACTAGAACTGGATGCACTGACTTCTGAAGGACAATTGGAAAATTCTATATTGCATATAAATCTCATAGGAAAACTGAATCAAACCACTAATTTAAATATATTTTATGACCAATTCTCTAAATAGGTATGGTTTGGCATCTATAGGTAGTTTAACTTATAATTATTTTGTTTAATAAGGCAAGTATTTTGCATTTGTCATTATGTAACCAAAAACAATAACAACAATTGTACAAAATCAGGGACTAAAATATGTTTGACTGAAGCTGAAATTTTAATGCCGTGAAATAATTAAATATGTATTGCCTTGTCAGATAACATACCTCTCAAACCTGGACTTTTTTTTTTAACATCACCTAGTATTACATAAGTGGATCCAAATTCTCCACGGTACAAATTAATCCTGAATAAGCCATTGTGATACAAAATTTACTTTGACAATTAAGACAAAATAGGTTATTGTCTTAGTACTAATAAGATATGTAATATAAAATTATTTTCCTCAATAAAATAGAGAAAAATATAAAATTGTTCTAAAAGGTACATTTATTTTGGCAACAAAATTATTTATTATCTTTACCTTAAATGATAAACATACATACATATATATGTGTGTGTGTGTGTGTGTGTGTGTATAGGCATGCATGCTCAGTCACTAAGCCATATCTGAATCTTCTCAACACCATTCTAGCCAAGAATACTGGAGTGAAGAGATTTCTCTTCTAGGGAATCTTCCTGACCCAGGAATTGAACCTGCATCTCCTGTATTGGTAAGTGAGTTCTTGACCACTGCACCACATTCAGTTCAGTTCAGTTCAGTCGCTCAGTCCTGTATGATTCTTTGTGACCCCATGAACCACAGTACACAAGGCCTCCCTGTCCATCACGAACTCCCGGAGTCCACCCAAACCCATGTCCACTGTGCTGGTGATGCCATCCAACCATCTTATCCTCTGTCGTCCACTTCTCCTCCTGCCCTCAATCTTTCCCAGCATCAGAGTCTTTTCAAATTAGTCATCTCTCTGCATCAGGTGGCCAAAGTATTGGAATTTCAGCTTCAACATCAGTTCCTCCAATGAACACCCAGGACTGATCTTTAGGATGGACTGGTTGTATCTCCTTGCACTACAAGGGACTCTCAAGAGTCTTCTCCAACACCACAGTTCCATGGCATCATTTCTTCTGCACTCAGCTTTCTTTATAGTCCAACTCTCACATCCATACATGACTACTGGAAAAACCATAGCTTTGACTACATGGACCTTTGTTGGCCAAGCAATGTCTCTGCTTTTTAGTATGTTATCTAGGTTGGTCATACCTTTCCTTCCAAGGAGCAAGTATCTTTTAATTTCATGGCTGTAGTCACCATCTGCAGTGATTTTGTGACTGTGTGTGTGTGTGTGTGTGTTTAATATAAATGTATTTATTTTAATTGGAGACTAATTACTTTACAATATTGTATTGGTTTTGCCAAACATCGACATAAATCTGCCACGGGTGTACACATGTTCCCCATGCTCAACCCCCCTCCCACTTCCCTCCCCATAACCTCCTCTGGGTCATCCCAGGGCACCAGCCCCGAGCATCCTGTATCATGCATCAAACCTAGACTGGCGATCTACTTCACATATGATATTGTACATGTTTCAGTGCCATCCCCTCAAATCATCCCACCCTGTCCCTCTCCCACAGAGTCTAAAAGACTGTTCTATACATCTGTGTCTCTTTTGCTGTCTCACATACAGGGTTATCATTACCATCTTTTTAAATTACATATATATGCCTTTATATACTGTATTATTGTTTTTCTTTCTGGCTTACTTCACTCTGTATAATAGGCTCAAGTATCATCCACCTCATTAGAACTGATTCAAATGTATTCTTTTTAATGGCTGAGTAATACTCCATTGGGTATATATACCACAGCTTTCTTATCCATTCATCTGCTGATGGACATATAGGTTGCTTCCATGTTCTGGCTGTTATAAACAGTGCTGTGATGAACATTGGGGTACACGTGTCTCTTTCAATTCTGGTTTCCTTGGTGTGTATGCCCAGCAGTGGGATTGCTGGGTCCTAAGGCAGTTCTATTTCCAGTTTTTTAAGGAATCTGCACATTGTTCTCCATAGTGGCTGTACTAATTTGCATTCTCACCAACAGTGTAAGAGAGTTACCTTTTCTCCACACCCTCTCCAGCATTTATTGCTTGTAGACCTTTGGTTTGTAGCCATTCTGACTGGCGTGAAATGGTACTTCATTGTGGTTTTGATTTGCATTTCTCTGATAATGAGTAACGTTGAGCATCTTTTCATGTGTGATTTTGGAGCCCAGAAAAATAAAGTCAGCCACTGTTTCCATGGTTTCCCCGTCTATTTGCCATGAAGTGATGGGACCAGATACTATGACCTTAGTTTTCTGAATGTTAAGCTTTAAGCCAACTTTTTCATTCTCTCCTTTCACTTTCATCAATAGGCACTTTAGTTCTTCTTCACTTTCTGCCATAGGATGGTGTCATCTACATATCTGAGGTTATTGACATTTCTCCCAGCAGTCTTGTTTCCAGCTTGTGCTTCCTCCAGCTCAGCGTTTCTCAAGATGTACTCTGCATATAAGTTAAATAAGCAGGGTGACAATATACAGCCTTGACATACGCCTTTTCCTGTTTGGAACCAATCTGTTGGTCCATGTCCAATTCTAACCGTTGCTTCCTGACCTGCATACAGGTTTCTCAAAAAGGCAGACCAAGTGGTCTGATATAACCATCTCTTTCAGAATTTTCCAGTTTATGGTGATCCACACAGTCAAAGGATTTCGCATAATCAATAAAGCAGAAATAGTTTTTCTGAAACTCTGATGATCCAGTGGATGTTGGCAATTTGATCTCTGGTTGCTCTGCCTTTTCTAAAACCAGCTTGAACATCTGGAAATTCATGGTTCACATATTGCTGAAGCCTGGCTTGGAGAATTTTGAGCATTACTTTACTAGCGTGTGAGGTGAGTGCAACTGTGCTGTAGTTTGAGCATTCTTTGGCATTATCTTTCTTAGGAAGCCTCATGTATATGTGTTATAGATCTATATCTATCCAGATATGAAAATGTTTACCTGTTTCTCATGCACTTCCTCGAGAGGATATCCTTCCATCTATATAAAGGAGGTCTCATAAGATCTTGTGAAAGCCTGAGGTTAGCAAAATCATTTTTTTTTGTAATAAATTTAAAACCTGAGTCCTTAAGAGTAAAAGGAAAATGCACCATTCTGCTCCATCCTGTTCTCTATCCCAAGGGTTTTTAAATATTTCTGACTTATGCTCCAGAATGGATTTAGGCATCACTTCACTACCTCTCATTTTAGAACTCCTATTACAAAAGCTCCAGGGTTTGGGCATTTATAGTAGGAGAGACTAAGCAACTCTGCACAGTTTTCGCCTCTATCATTTAAACATGGGTGTGGGGTTTTCAGTAACTTACAGACAGTATTAAAGTATTAAAGATTAATAGAGATTTATTAAATGAGTATTAAATTATTGGTGCACCAGAGTGAAATTACCTAAGTGCCTGTGGTGTATTTAAATAAACTGAAGACTCACATATCTATCATTGAATAAATGCTGGCATATAGAAATGTTTGGATTAATCATAATATCATCTGGACCTTAAAGAGTGCTTTAGTTTCTTGAGGCAAAGCCCATCAGTGACAGCATGAGTTAAGAAGATACTACAAAGGAATGACTGCAACTGACTCTCCTTTTCCACTAGCATTTTCCTGAAGTATTGATTGTTATCAACAGATGGCTATTATTTAAGCATCATGTTTGTCAAAAGATAAGCTAATTGTGTTTTGTTGCTGTTCTTACCTGAGGTGGAACCTGGCAACACTGCCCTTTTTCTTTTCTCAAACATATGCCTCCTTCACATATTCAGATCTTTAAAATACACGTGAAACATTTTTACTGTCAAAAACAAAAGAGTAGTAACAACAAAATTTGAATCTATGTTTTGACAGTCCTTGGATGATTATTTCATCCATGAATCTTACAAATCAATTAAAACTCAGTGATCTGTGAACAAAAGCACAGCATCCATGAAGTGACAACATACACACAGTGACATGCAGACTGTGAGTTGGGATCCATCTTCAACACCTATTATTTTTTGTCTTTTGTGTGTTTATGGTCTCAATTTGCTCTTCTCAGCTCCCTATTTTCAAAATGGCGAAATCACCTACTTCAGTTGAAACCTAAAAGTAAATCATAAGACTTAGAGCTATGTAATCATTTATAATTATATAATCATTTAACCTGTAGAAAAAATATTTTTCTGAAGGAAGAACTTTTTTTTCCAGAAAGCCTTGTTGGACATTAAGAAATTATTTCATGAAATATTAAAAAGCCATTAATGATAAAACCATGCTTAGACAGAAGTACCAATAAATCATTAGCATTTGTTATTTTGATTTTATTTGGATGAGTTGGTGAGTTTCTTTAATAATTCAAGAGTATAATGTCTAACTGAAAAAATATCTAGTGGTTGGCTTGTTCAGGGATGTGTTTATTTTGTTTATTCTATTTATGGTATTTTATAATTGTTTCAGAGGTAGGACAGGAGCATAGCTTTCTTTTTATTTTCTAAGAAAGTTAAGAAATGTTTTCAAATACAACTGTCCCATGGGAAAATTGTTGCCTCTGTTCTGGGCCCTCTCATTTGCTTTAAACAATATGGAAGGGCATTATCTCCTTGCTAAAGATTGGAAGCTTGCTTTGATTTTCAGCTCTAATGGTCTCATCTGAACCCTCCACTCAGGAGCATTAGCTGACAGAGACCCCATGCTGTGATTCACACTATTTAATGCCAAGTTGGCAGGTAATAAAGTTATCATAACCCATAATTTAATTATAGATGATAGTCTCTGCTCTGATTGTAATACTGAGACTGGCTTCATTTACACTTCTGGGATGCTTCACAAATGATTTGGGCTGAACTTTGATACAGGTTCAAGGGTAGAGAAATTTTTGTTGTAACTGCATTCCCTCTTACTTGAAAGAAACATTCCATGTTCAGATTGGATTTATTTTGGGGTTGACATATGTCTGTAGTTTCTATGGTAAGTATAAATTTTAATAAGGATTTGTGTAGGTGTTTCTTCTTTACAAGAGATATTTAGATTGAATTTATCTTCCTATTTGCATGTAAAAATCACTTGGTTACTGCTATAAACCTCAAAAACATAAGCAGAATATAATTATTGATAGGGAAAATAGAAAAAAGCATATTTGGAAATTGATTTTATTTTCCCAAATGGTACTATCCTCATTCCAATTTCGTGTCATTTTGTGAATTTCTGAGGCTGTTCACTTAGCTGAGCATAATGCCCTCCTCTTTTTATTTTAAAACAGTAACTAATTCTATCTACTCTATGAAGCCCTTTCCTGCAAGGAAGTATAGTAGATGCTAAGTTCACACAGAACATGAATTAGATAATACTAGCTAAATGATTGAAACCTTCATCAAAACTTTGTAAATCTCTCTTAACTTCTCAAAAAAATGGTAATTCATCCCCAATCAAAGAACTATAATGAGTAAGCAAGATAATACTCAGGCAGATCTAGCATTCTCTCAGAAGGACTTAAAATCTATGGCATATATATACATTAAAAAAATAAAGTTGCCTTGCATCAGTTTTAATTCATTATTTTTGTGCATAAGTATATATATGAACATGGTTTTAATGTATAAATTTATAATAGAAATCATTACTTAAGAAAAATACTTTATGCTAAACATTCTTTGCAATGCTGCTAAGTCACTTCAGTCGTGTCTGACTCTGTGCGACCCCATAGATGGCAGCCCACCAGGCTCCCCCGTCCCTGGGATTCTCCAGGCAAGAACACTGGAGTGGGTTGCCATTTCCTTCTCCAATGCATGAAAATGAAAAGTGAAAGTGAAGTCACTCAGTCGTGTCTGACCCTCAGTGACCCAATGGACTGCAGCCTTCCAAGCTCCTCTGTCCATGGGATTTTCCGGGCAAGAGTACTGGAGTGGGGTGCCATTGCCTTCTCCAATTCTTTGCAATATCACCCTTCAAAGCTAAGAAGATTAGAATTATCAGAAATTCCTTGGAAACCTGCATTTACATTTAGAAAGAAAAAAACATTTGACTGTGAAAAGCAAGAGACTACAGGGAATATGATTTACTTTCCACATCTTGAAGAGTATAGTAAGTCTTATAACCAAGCAAAATATTCAGTCTTTTGTGATCACAAGTATCACCCACTCCTGCATTCTTGCCTGGAGAACCCCACAAGTAGTATGAAAACGCAAAAAAGATATGACAACAGGAGACAAGCGCCCAGGGTTGGAAGGTGTCCAATATGCTACTGGGGAAGAGTAAAGGGCACTTACTAATAGCTCCAATGAGAATACACCAGCAGGGCTGAAATGGGAATAACACTCAGTTGTAGAAAGTCTGTTGGTGAATTTAAAGTCTGACTGCATAGGCCCTTGAAATGTGAAGTCCATGAATCAAGGTAAGCTGGATGTGGTTGAGTAAGAGATGGCAAGAGAGAACATGAACATCTTAACAATCAGTGAACTAAAATTGACCGGATGGGCAAATTTATCTTTTACAGGGTATTGGGATGCAACAGTAGAAAGTCAAGAGATACCTGGAGTAACAGCAAGTTTGGCCTTAGAGTACAAAATGAAGCAACACAAAGGCTAACAGAGTTTTGTCAAGAGAACACACTGGTACGGTAAACATCTTCTTCTAACAACACAAGAGACAACTCTACACAAGGACGTTATCAGATGTTCCTTGCAGCCTAAGATGGAGACACTCTATACAGTTATCAAAAACAAGACCTGGAGCTGTTTGTGGCTCAGATCATCAGTTCCTTATTGCAAAATTCTGGCTTAAACTGAAGAAAGTATGGAAAACCACTAGGCCATTCAGGTATGTCCTAAATCAAATCCTTTATGTTTATACATTGGAGGTGACAAATAGATTCAAGGGATTAGATATGGTAGACAGAGTGCCTGTATATCTATGGATGGATGTTCATAACATTGTACAGGAGGTAGTAACCAAAATCATCCCCAAGAAAAAGAAATGCTAGAGAGCAAAGTGGTTGTCTAAGGAGGATTCACAAATATCTGAGGAAAGAAGAAAAGTGAAAGGGAAGGGAGAAAGGGAAACACATACCCAACTGAATGCAGAGTTTTAGGGAATAGCAAGGAGAGAAAAGAAAAACTTCTTAAATGAACAATGCAAAGAAATAGGGGAGAACAATAGAATGGGTAAGACTAGAGATCTCTTCAAGAAAATTGGAAATATCAAAGGAATGTTTCCTGCAAACATGGGCACCATAAAGGACAGAAGCAGTAAGGACCTAACAAAAGCAGAAGAGATTAAGAAGAGTTGGCAGGAATAACACAGAAGAACTATACAAAAAAAGGTCTTGGTGACCAAGATAACCATTAATGGTGTGGTCACTCACCTGGAGCAAGACATTCTGGAGTATGAAATCAAGTGGGGCTTAGGAAGCTTTACTATGAGCTAAGTTAATAGAAGTGATGGCATTCCAGCTAAGCTATTTCAAATCCTAAAGATGATGTTGTTAAAGTGCTACACTCAATATGTCAGTAAATTTGGAAAACTCAGCAGTGGCCAAAGACTGGAAAAGTTCAGTTTTCATTTAAATCCAAAGAAGTAAGTGAAAGAAAGTTATAGCCACTCAATTGTGTCCAACTCTTTGTGACCCCATGGACTGTATAGTCCATGGCATTGTCCAGGCCAAAATACTGGAAATGGTAGCCTTTCCCTTGTCCTGGGGATCTTCCCAACCCAGGGACCAAACCCAGGTCTCCTGCCCTGCAGGTGGATTCTTTACCAACTGACGCACCAAGAAAGCCCAAGAATACTGGAGTGGGTAGCTTATCTCTTCTCCAGTGGATCTTCCTGACCCAGGGATTGAACTGGGATATCCTGCTTTGCAGGAGGATTCTTTACCAGCTGAGCTATAAGGGAAGCCTTTTATTGGGCAAGGCCAAATGATGTTCATAATACTGTACAATTATACTCATATCACATGCTAGTAAGGTTATGCTCAAAATCCTCCAAGCTAGACCTCAGCAGTACATGAACTGCACACTTTCAGATGTACAATCTGGGTTTAGAAAAGGCAGAGGAACATGAGATCAAATGGCCAACACTGCTGGATCATACAGAAGGCAAGAGAATTCCAGAAAAATATCTATTCTGCTGGCTTGAAAGTCGATATTTAAAATATATTGGCATGGCATCTAGTCTCATCACTTTATGGAAAATATAATGGGAAAAAGTGTCAGATTTTATTTTCTTGGACTCCAAAATAACTGTGGGTGGTGACTGTAGCTTCCCTACAGCTTTAACTATAGGGGTCTTTGCAGGCAAAATGATGTCTCTGCTTTTTAATATGACATCTAGTTTTGTTATGGGCTTCCCAGGAGGTTCAGTGTTCAAGAATGTGCCTGCCAATGCAGGAGAGGCAAATTCGATCAAGAAATTGAGGTTTCCCTGGAGAAGGAAATGCCAATCCACTCCCATATTGTTGCATGAGAAATCCCATGGAGAGAGGAGACCGGTGGACTACAGTCCATAGGGTCTCAAAGAGTTGGATGCAAACTGAAGTTACTTAACATGCAATGGGACTGGATGCCATGATCTTAGGTTTTTATTGTTTTTTTTTTTAATGTTGAGTTTCATGCTAGCTTTTTCACTGTCCTCTTTCACCTTGGTGAATCTAATGCTATTAGCATAACTGTTATTTTTTCTTTTATTTACATATAAATATTACTATTATTAGTTAGTTCACTCACTCTGTCATGTCCGACTCTGTGACCCCATAGACTGATGCACACCAGGCTTCTCTGTCCATCACCAACTGCCAGAGGTTGCTCAGACTCATGTCCATTGAGTCAGTGATGCCATCCAACCATCTTATCCTCTGTCATCCTCTTCTCCTCTTTCCTTCAATTGTTCCTACTATCAGGGTCTTTCCCAATGAGTCAGACCTTTGCATCACGTGGCCAAAATATTGGAGCTTCAGCATCAGTCCTTCCATTGAATATTCAGGACTGATTTCCTTAAGGATTGACTGGTCTGATCTCCTTGCAGTCTAAGAGACTCTCCAGAGTCTTCTTCAACACCACAGTTCAAAAGCATCAATTCTTAGGCATCTCAGCTTTCTTTATGGCCCAATTCTCACATTACTTATGTCCATTTATTGAAATTAAAGAGATCACAGACTAATATGCTATATGTCACATTTATACAGAAGCTGTTGTACATGTATTTTCAATTATCATGCATTTTAAGTTACTACACTAAAATTTTATGTAAGTACATACGTATTCTCTTTTCATTTACATTTAAAGGTTGTCATGCCATTCTTGAGGCATATTCAAGGAAGAATAAAAAAATACAATGGAAAAGAAAAGAAAATGGAATTCACAAAAGAAAAGAATATTAATTTGCTCTTTATCTTTTGCTTTTAGCTTTTTGTCTTTGAGTCACTGTTATGAAGCAATATTATTTCACTTTGTTAAACAGAAAGAGTTCTGAGAATCTGGAGAAATTTTAAACATTTTCTTACCTGTAGCAGTCCCAGTTTATATCTGAAAAACTTCCTTATTCTACTATCATTCTTGGTATCAATATACTATCTAAAAGTGATTGTATACATATCTATGGAATGAAGCTGAAACTTAATTTACTATGTTTAAGTTTAGATTTGTTTTATATTGAGCATCCTTAGATACTTAAAGCTCAGTTTCATGAATGATCTTTGGCAATAAAAGAGAAGCTTCCAGAGCTTACCTATCACGGTAAATATGATTTAACAATTTAATTTATTTAAATACAGGTTTATTTATACGTCATTGAATTCTATATTATCTATATCTCAAAAAATTGAAAAACATGATTCATGTACTAAAGGAAAGTGATTTATATATGCAAATATTCTATTTGTATTTGAGACCTCATGTTCAACATATATTTAAAAAGCAAATTATGGTAAAAATACGTTTGTGTGCAAAGTTGCTTCAGTCATGTCCTACACTTTTCAGCCTTATGGACCTTAGCCCATTAGACTCCTCTGTCTGTAGGATTCTCCAGGCAAGAATACTGGCATGCATTGCCATGACTTCCTCCAGGGGATCTTCTTGACCAGCGATTGAACTCAAGTATGATTTTGCTGAAACAACATGACATATTGAGAAAGTAAATCCATTTCCAGAATTTATATTTCTAATCCCAAGGAAAAAAACATTGCCTCCGATCTGTAATTTGGAGGAGGGGGGATTTATACCTGGTAATATATTGCCTGCCAGAGACTAAAGACAGCTCCCTGTTACTAACCATTTGTGTACTGAGTTTGGAACATAGTCTTGACTGAGAAACATGTTACTGCAACCATGTAAAACTAACATCCTGTCTCCATGGCTACTGGGTTCATCAGTCTATTGAGCAAGCACAGGTGTGGCTGAGGAGAAACTGACTGCAATCAAACTGGTGGGTCACAGTGTTCACCTGATTATTTAAAACATTCTATTTAATGAATACCCTGCAGTGACATTTACAAGGATAAGTATTACCACATTATATTCTAAGGAGTCCATTCACAAAGCTCTCCCTGTCACTAGATCTTTCAGTCTTTCTTTGTCCAAGTCTGACCACCCGTTGAATCATAATTGTTTATCTAAAGTAAATATGTTATTGAGTCCAACCTCAAACTACTCACCCCACAACAGGCCAATAATTTAAGAGACAAAGTGTTTGGGCAGGGAATAAGGACTTTATTGAGAAAGCTACAAGACCAAGAATATAGTGGACTAGCGTCCCAGAGAACCATCTTACTAGAATTAGAATCCAAGCTTCTTGTATACTAAAAGGGGAGAGAGCTTGGCTGGTTGTTGAAAACTTCTTGGTACTGACCAGACCCTGGAGAGTATGCCATAATCCTTTGTTCTTAACAGTTGCTCAGGTAAGTCTGCTCAAAATGTTCCTATAAACCTTCAACAAGGAAATTATTAGTTTCTGTTCTGTAACTTTTATCTCTATGTGAATTAAAAGTTATTTTAAATGTCAAGCATGGGAGGCAGAGACTTAAGAAAGGGTTATGTATATTTCAACATTCTGTTACAAAGTTGCAGAGCCAGCATGACTAAGCAGAGGCAAGAGAGCAGAGAGATTAGAGCTAAAGGAATAGGTTTGTTCTTCTCTATTACAAATACATTGTCTTTGGACAGTGTTATATTCTAAAGCTGGTATATGTGTTAGTCACTCAGTTGTGTCTGACTCTTTGCGACCCCATGGACTGTAGCCCACTGGGCTCCTCTGTCTGTGGAATTCTCCAGACAAGAGTATTGGAGGGGGTTGCCATTTCCTTCTCCAGGAGATTTTTCTGTCCAAGGGATCCTACCCAGGCCTCCTGCATTGCAGACAGATTCTTTACCTTCTGAACTACAAGAAGCCCCCAAAACTGATTTTATATATATAGATATATAGACATATAGACATATCTGACTGATTATATATATATGTGTGTCTGACTTCAAATAATCATTATTATCAAGTAAACTATGACATATTTCTCAAAATTTCATTCGTTATAGGGCAATTTCTTCCAAACTTTCCTATAGCATCACATCTCAGTGTGAAAGAAAGAGTCTGTACATTTCTGGATGTGTACTGAACTATTTTAAAGTATACTCAATAGTTTTTCTTAGGTCAACTTGTCACAAAATCTTCTCAGTGGTTCACAGGTCTGGTGGTTTCAGAAGGAATAAGAGAGCAGCAGAATAAATCATTCCAGGAAAAAGTCAATGGTTCACACGACTTTCATATGCCTTTAACACTGTCTTGAATATACTACTTCTACTTAATGTTGGATGTTGCTGTGTGTATCTGCCCTAATTGCCGTACTTACTCTAATTTTTAGAGCTTCGATGAAGAGACAGTAACCTGAGATCTCCTTGGTGAAGGTACTTTGGTGTGTCACCCATAATGATTGATTGCAACATTGCCATCTCATTCTTACTTATTATACTGAAGAGTTTCCAGTCCTTCAAGTCTTTCATCGTAAGCCTCAATTAAGTATTAAAAGGATGAAAAACTAGAAGGTCCCTATCACTTAATTCTCTACTGTTCTGACTCATGGATCATAATCCTCTGACTTAGTGATGAATAAGTTGCTACAGTGACCATTGGCTTCAGGACTACACTAGCTTCACAAAATGCATGCTATTAAATAGTTGCTGTATGCTCTGTCCCTCAAGCTAGCAACTATATATTGAGTCCTGTGCATTGTTGCTCCAGAAAAATTAAATTCTTCTATGACTCTGCTAACAAAATCAATTGAAATCAAAAAAAGAACTTTTTTCCCTTATTAATGCTTTACAGATAACATGTGAACCTGAATGTTTGGTGCAAGCCAAAATACTTATAAAACATGAACTGTTAGGCAATCTAGAGAGGGTAGACTTTAACATTCTGGCGTTTATCATGAACAAAGCCATCTAAAAGAGAGTTGAGTGAACAAATCAGCACAAAATGCCAGATTTTCTGCAGATTTACTAATATGTGTGTCACAGTATGTTTAAAGAGCCTATATCTAGAAACCACATTTCTTCAGGCTGCAGTGGCATTACCTCATTGGTTTATAACAGCCTTTCATTAAAATTTTCTTGTGTAAAATGACACATAAATTTCCCTTACTTTCTCAAAGTTCAGCTATGTATTAGATTTTTATTCTCATAATACATATTGTTATATTGTCATAGTCTTCTAGAAGGAAGAGAGTTTCCCAGATGGCACTAGTGGTAAAGAACCAACCTGACAATGCAGGAGACATAAGTGACATGGGTTCAGTTCCTAGACTGGGAAGATACTCTGGAGGAGGGCATGACAATGCAATCAAGGAGAATTCCATGGACAGAGGAGCCTAGTGGGCCACAGTCCATAGGGTCTCAAAGAGTCAGACATGAGTGAAGTGACTTAGCATGCACCCTAGAAGGAAGAAAAGCATCCAAATTCATCCACTCTATGTGGGAATTAGAAATGCCTTTTCATGTGCATGTTTCAATGGTCATTTTTCTCTCCATTATTTTTGACCAGCCTTTCATGAATTGTTTCACTTTTCTGTAGACATCTTTCTTCAGTTCAGGAACATTCTTTTCTTCTATTGATATTATTATGTTTAAGTTTTTATTGTGTTCCATTTTCAGATATTCATTAATAAAACATCTTTGAGTATAATTTATCTTTCTTTGACTGTAACTCCTTTTCAAATAAATTATTATATACCTTCTTTCTGTCAATTTATTATGTTTTCTGAGGATTATTTTTAAACCTATGCTCCAAAGCATAATTTTTTCTATAACCTTTATTCATTATTTTGCCCCATTAGCACTTGAAGATTTATAGTTTCCTTATCCACATCTTCATTTTGTTTTGGCCATGTGTGTGTGCTAAGTCACTTCAGTCTTGTCTGACTGTGCGACCATATGGACTGTAGCCTGCTAGGCTCCTCTGTCCATGGGATTCTCCAGGGAAGAATACTAGAGTGGGTTGCCATGTCCTTCTCCAGGATATTTTCCTGACCCAGGGATTGAACCTGTATCTCTTAGTCTTCTGCACAGGCAGGCGGATTCTTTACCACTAGCACCACCTGGGAAGCCCTTATTTTGGCTAGTTTTACTTATTTTGTAATTAATTTTTTCATGTTTTATTTAATAAAATTCAGAATGCCTTCTATAAATATATGTGGGTTACAACAAAGTCATTGTATAAACCCTTCATGATTATTGATGTAGAAAATTTTATCCAATTTGAAGTTTTTCCATACTCACTTTTCCTTTATTGATGCTGTTAATCCAAGTAGTTTTTCCACTACTTTGATGATGATCAAATAGTAGCCTAGTTGCACTTTCACTTTGCATCTCTCTTGGTTATCTAGGCAACATTTATATTCTCTTCACTTCCTAAGTTCAGATCTTAAGTAATCTGCAAGGGCACAAGGGAGCTTGAACCGTATACTTAATCTGTGCATACTTTCTGCATCAGTAAACAATTTCAAGTTAAAGTCAGTCATGGAAAATGTGCTGTCCACTTGGGGATATATCTCAACTTTCATCTTCTTCCATAGTTTAGAGATGAGAAGTCACTTAAATAAATTGACTACAAGTTACTATTAATAGTCTTCTAGCAGACTCAGTTAGCACACTATTTTTTTTTCATGTATCTTTAACTTGATTTAATACTGTTTTACCACACTTGAGAAGGGCAACTGAGAGTTTACAGCTCATTTTTCCTGTCATGTGTATTCTAATTTACACCTTCTCTCTTTTTTTTCCTTATCATTCAGTTGAGTCTATGAAATTATAAAGAAGTCTGATAGAAAAAACAAAATAGAAAAATTTTGAAAAATCATTTCTCCTCCAGATTCATCATAACCATTATAGCTGACATTTCCCATTTTTTCCCATGAATACAATATTCATCTGTGTATATTGAAGATATCTCTTTTATGCTTCAATTTAAAAAAGAATACTTTTGTCTTACTTTCCAAGAAGATGTATTATCCCCTAGAGAAATACATAGTGTTTGAAGACAAATGTATACTTTCAATTTAATTAAAATTTATTTCTGGGAGATTACCCTCGAAACATTTTGTGACAGAACTAAAACTCTTAGA